>CM053787.1:340846135-341446135 GCA_028749045.1 Cupressus sempervirens | reverse complement strand
AGGGGATTAGGATTAGGTTTAAAGACATCTTCTAGAAGAGTCTAGACTTTGGATGAGGATAAAGACTTTCTAGAATAGTCTAGAATTTCCTAGGATGAGGATGAAGACTTTCTAGAAGATTCTAGAACTTCTTAGGATGAGGATAAATTAGATTTTTAAGAAATAAATAAAGTTTTATTTATTTCAAGGGTTTGGGTTGAGGAGATATTTATTAAAATTTTTTTAATAAACATGAGGATTAATATTTAATTTTAATTAAATATTTTGAGTTGGGGTTAGGGGTAGGAAATGATGAGATTAGCCTTTAATCAAAATTAAAGAAGGATTAGAAGATTTTGGAAGAGGTTATTGGTCATAAGGAAATTGGCCAAGTTTTGGGCAAAAAATAAATTTAATTATTTATTTTGGAATTTTTGGTCAATTTATTAATTAAATAATTAATAAATAAGGAAATAATGTTTAAATAAGATTTAAACATTTTTGGGAGGGATTTCTTAATTAAATATTTTTAATTAAGATAAAGGGATTTAATGGCATAAAATTAATTAATTAATTAATTAATAAATGATGATGTCATCAGAACTTTTTCAGAAAATAAAAATACTTTATTTTCTAAAGGTTTTTAGGTGTCTACAGCTACAACTACTATCTAGGTACCATACCTCAAGGTTGCCTTCTTCACCAATGTTGCACATGATGAAGGCTATGGGATTGTTTGTATTTCCCATGTTTACATCAGCCACATTAGCATTATACTTTGACTGATCACCCTGCTTCTTCCAGCATTCACTTGCATAATGTCCATATTTATGATAGTAGTAGCATTCAACATTGCTCTTGTTGGAGTTGTAACTCTTCTTACCTCCTCTAGAGCTATTTTAAGAGGTGCTTGCTCCCTCTTGGTTTCTTTCTTTTCCTAAGCTTTTTGCACAAGCATTCCTTTGACCATTCCTTCCATGACCTCTACTTCTTGAGCCTTTACCAAAATCATTTCTACCTCTCCTCCTACCTCTTGAATTCTGTTGAGCCTTGAAAGACTACTCTTGGGAGGTAGTTGCTAATTTGTTTATTTGGTGCTTATGGGTTTGAAGATTTCCCATCAACTCATCCATGCTCAATGTGGTGAGGTCCTATGCTTCCTCTATAGTCATCACAAGGTTGTCATATTTCTAAGGTAAACTCCCTAATATCTTTTCCACAATCCTCTGCTCTTCATAATCTTCTCCATTTGATTTGAGCTAGTTTATCAAAGTGAAGATTCATGAGTTGAACTCTATAATAGGTTCATTTTTCTTCATTTGAAGGTTCTCAAACTCTCTTTTGATCATATGTAGCTTTACTACTCTGACCTTATCAGTCCCCTTGAAGTTCATCTCAAGGATATCCCATACTTTCTTTGCATAATTTGTTACTACAATTTGGGAAAACCTGTTTGTGTCATTGTTTCCACAATCAGACTTAATGCCTTGGCATTCTTTCTCCTTGATTCTTTCAATTGAATCTTCTACGGGTTTGTAACATCATTGAATCCATTTGCCACAAAATCCCACAAATCATTTTCCACCACTATGGTTTTCATCTTCTTTGCCCATGTGTCATAATTCTATCCGTTAAAGGATGGTGGCTATTGTTACATCTTTCCTGCATCTCCTATTGTGTATCCTAGAAAAAAAAATTCCCTAACTCACTTTGGATGTGGGTCCTCAAAGCTTTGATACCATGTGAAAAAATAAATCACAACTTAAAAAAAATTCTTGGCACAAGAAGGTACCAAGTGACAGTTTTCTTGGCACATAGAGGATGTTGAGTGACTAGTAGTAGGTGCCTAGTAAACTTGGCAGATGAAGGAGCCAAGTAACTCGACACTAAGGGAAACTTGACATAGAGTATGTTGAATGAGCTTGGTAGTATACTTGTCAAGTGAGCTCAGTCACCATTGCAAGGTGAAGCTCGGCAACAAGGGATGTTGAGTGAGCTCGGTAAGAGCAGTAAAGAGAGAACTCAATTAAGGAGTAAACCAAGTAGGTTGTGTTTTAGACTTATAGCTTGGATATTTCCACCATTAAAATGAAAAAATCCAAAGGATAAAGCTTTCAGATATAAACTTCTCAAATATCATATACCATGCAATGATGAATAGAAGGGGGGAACAATAAAGCTTTGTATGCTTGCTTTCTATTCAAATAAGATAAAACTATAAAAATATGTGGGAGTATTCGGCTTCAACTAGAAAAACCCTAAAAACTTCAAACTAATAAAACTTTAAACTTCAAACTTACAACACTAATGGATGCATACAACAATACCTAGGGAAATCACTACTTCATAGGATAAATACAAAATGAATTTACATAATAACAAAAGGATCCAACATGTACAACTACAAACATGAAAATTGAAACTTCCTTTTGTCTTCTAAACTCTAAATTGATCTTCTGATCGACTTCCTTCTCTACTATGTGCTCTGCTCTCTTCAACAACTATTCTACACCCTTTTTCTTTGCTCTCAATGAATGAATCAAATACATTCCTTTTGTCTCTTTGTTAACGATGTTTTCTCTCTCATTTCAAATTCAAATTCACCTACCAAGTTGAATGTTGTTAGATAGGTAGATGAATGTTTGGCTCCAAAGGCAACTGACCAACTGCATTAAATTTCTAACATATCTATTATCAGTGTTAATTTTTTACCCATTTGATTCTATTAAAAATTGTGATCCTTGTCACATTTTTGAATTGTTGTTCTTCAATTTTCTTTGCTTTTGCCTTGTTATTAATCTCCTATTGTGAGTGAAGCAGAAAGGTTGCCATTATATTTGGTAGTTTTTTGTTTTGTCTATGAAGCAGTAATATGACCAACATTACATTTGGTATGAGAGTATTAAACTATTAAATTATTGTCACTTTAATGACTTACTATTACCAATCTAAATTCCCAACACATTTGAGGGAAGAATTAGTTTGCACATTTTGTTATTGTTTGGAATAGATTGCCATCAAATATTCATTGGCTACATCTATTTTTTCAAGCTTTATTAGAATCTATAAGTTACCTTTAAAGATTTAGTGGGTATGTCTAATTTTTTCAGAAGTTATCAAAGTGAAACATTAGTCAGCAACAATGTGAGAAAAATAGTAGCAGCAAATTCTCAAAGGAGCCAAAAGGAAATTCAAAGGCATTGAAAGAAAGATGGTTTCCTTCTCTTTTGAAAAAGATATTGAGTTTCTAAAATTTTGCATGAGAATCCCACCTTTTATACTTCTGAAAAATAAGTTTAGTTATGGAGATCAAAATTTCAAGTTAGGCTCTCATTCTCCACAAGCCATTAAAGATATGAAAAAGATCGGAGATGTGAATTCTAATGTTCTATCCTTGTGTATAGAATTAAGAAATGCAGTGCTAAAATCTCACAATAATTTGCAAGAAAAATGAAGATATTTCTATTTAAATTTGAGAATATAAACTAAGTACAAAGAAATTTGTCTATTAAAAATAGATGTTTAATCTTATTATAACCTGATATGGACATGTAACAACATGACTATACAATTACAACTCAAAAAACCTTTATACAAGCTTTCTCATAACTAATTCTTCAAAAGTTGGTCAAATAAAATGAAAATTTAGATTAAAATGATATTTATATTGAATGGAATGCAAATGGTAATGTATTTTATTTTTCCTCTTTCAATCGTGATTAGGAGGATATTGTTCTCCTTTCTTTTTTGTTTTAAAATTAGGTTTAATCAAATTAGTTTCATTATAATTTCTTTATTTTCTATAATGCATTTTAGTTTTTAAATTATATGAATTTTTTTTATAACTACAATCTTCAAATTTTGTTTTTCAAGTGAAAATGACTTCATATATCTATAGTTCTGTGTAGTTACATAGTTTTTGTGGGTGGAATTTGAAAATGTGGAAATTCTGAAGAAATTCACTAAGTTCTTTTTTTAAAAAGAAATAAATTTCAATTGATAGATAGTAGTACATTGCTAAAATCAAGCTATTGAAATACAAATAGATACATTAAAAATTCTTTCTAGATGAAGATTTTGTAATAACATCTTTTATTTTATTTTTTTAAATTAACTTCAATTAAGATTTACATGCAAAAGAACACCTAAGCTAGTATGAAATTTATTTCCAAATATTATGGTTTTTTAAAAAAAAAAATTTCACATCTTCAAATTGATCAAAATAGTGACAATAAGAGAAAATTCATTCCAACTAGCTAATGATTGAGTGGGTTTGGCTTGTCCTTTTAGATTTGAGCTTCAAAATGGTTAACATTGAAAAGATATTGCTTGAAGTCATAAATAAAATATTTGACATTGTATTAGTTACCATTAATGTATGTTACTTAAAATTATTTGATATTTAAAAGAAGAAATGAATGAAAACTATTATTAAAATTCTTTGATGATAATATAAGATGGGCCCTAATTGATCATAAAAGCTCTTTCTTAGTAGAAAAGGAAATATGGTTACATTTATGCTTGAATTTTTCACTAATGCTAGACAAATTTCAATGAATTTATGAATTCACAAAGTTGTTTGTTAGGTTATATTGTATGACATATTTCAAACCACTTCTTATTTTTGGGTATGTGCAAGATCATGGTGTACCAAACTATGGCCTTAAGTAGCAGTGAAAAATCAGCAAATCAGGTTTATGTCAACTTGACACATAATTTTGAAGTGGTTATGTACTTTATATCAAAAAGTTGTAAGAAAATAACTTATAGAAAATTGAATGTAGTTTCTAAACTACTAGGCCTTATCAAGAGAAAAAAATAATTGATTGGTCAAAAGTTTGAATTTTAATGCAGTACTAAGAAAATTTTAGGGCGAAAATAAAAAGTAGGTGTATGTCTGACCACCTTAATCAAAATCAAATCATAATATTTTTTTAATATAATTATAGATATGAAAACTAGACTCATGCCCGGATGTGACGCATATTTTTTGATATTTTTATTCCAAATAAATAATTAAATATGAATTTTCTACCAAAACTTTTTCGGATTAAAAAAAGTCCCGTGTCTGACCACCCTAACTAATAGAAAATTTGATCAAAATTTTCTTTTTTTGTTTTTTTCTTATACTAGGTGAAGTATAGAATGTGACGCAACTTTTAGATTTAAAAAATGTTATATCGTTTGAAAGTTATAGCTATTTTTCATTCAGTATGCCAATCAGCACTTTACAATAATCTTCATTGATAATTAACTAATAAATACTTATTGAACTCAGAATTTGACAAAAATTATATTGATGGAATCTAGAGAGCAATATTAAAACACCCATTTCGTTTCATTCAATTTCGATCAAAATAACATTGTCAAACGGCTACCCGAAGTCTGAGTATCACTAAAACTCTCTATAAACACGTCTTTGGGGTTGACCGAGCAGGCTTGGTAAATACCAAGCCTGATCGGATATCCGATTTGACATCGGATATCCGATATGGCTCGGTAGTCAAATTCCAAAAATCTTCAAATTTTGGACGGAAATTCGATTTAAACGTTCTAGTTTTTTATTTTTAAATTATTTCACTTATATTAATATGTAAAGGCATATTTTAATATATTATATATATATATAATAACGTAATGTAAACATACAAAATATAATCTAGTAATATATAATAATATCTTATGTTAATCTTATTACAATCTATAAATATAATATATATTATTATTATTTTTACTAAATATAATAACGTAATTTATATATATAAAATACATATTATATATTATTATATTAATATGTATAATAATATAATATTTATATAACAATGTAATATTTTTATTAAATATAATATATATTATAAATATTATTATATTAATATGTATGTTATTAATATATTTATATAATAACGTAATATTTTCATTAAATATAATAATGTAATATGTATATGTGTGTGTGTGTGTGTGTGTGTGTGTGTGTGTATATATATATATAATTATATATATTATTATATTGATATGTATATTATTAATATATAAGAGTCAAAGGGGGTCATAGGGTGACCTATAACCCTCTTTGACCCATTAAACGATGATATATGTCTTTAGGGGTCCTAGGACCCCTAGGGACATATGCCATCCTTTAATGGGTCAAAGGGGGTCTCTTTGACCCATTAAATGATGACATATGTCCCTAGGACCCCTAGGGACATAGTCGAATCGTTCATATCGGTCAAAGGGGGTCATAGGGTGACCTATGACCCCCTTTGACCCATTAAACGACGACATATGTCTCTACGGGTCCTAAGACGCCTAAGGACATATTTGAATGGGTATTATGGGTCAAAGGGGGTCATAGGGTGATCTATGACCCTCTTTGACCCATTAAACGATGACATATGTCCCTAGGGGTCCTAAGACCCCTAGGGACATAGTCGAATCATTCATATGGGTCAAAGGGGGTCATAGGGTGACCTGTGACCCCCTTTGACCGATTAAATGACGACATATGTCCCTATGGGTCCTAGGACCCCTAGGGACATAGTCGAATCATTCATATGGGTCAAAGGGGGTCATAGGGTGACCTATGACCCGCTTTGACCCATTAAATGATGACATATGTCCCTAGTGGTCCTAGGACCTCTAGGGACATATTCGAATGGGTAATATGGGTCAAAGGGGGTCATAGGGTGACCTATGATCCTCTTTGACCCATTAAACGATGACATATGTCCCTAGGGGTCATAGGACCCCTAGGGACATATTCCAATCGTTCATATGGGTCAAAGGGGGTCATAGGGTGACCTATGACCCTCTTTGACCCATT
This sequence comes from Cupressus sempervirens, assembly GCA_028749045.1. Classification (NCBI taxonomy): domain Eukaryota; kingdom Viridiplantae; phylum Streptophyta; class Pinopsida; order Cupressales; family Cupressaceae; genus Cupressus; species Cupressus sempervirens. Next base: position 341,439,336 of record CM053787.1, on the reverse strand, counting down.
AAACGACAATATATGTCTCTAGGGGTCCTAGGACCCCAAGGGACATATTCGAATGGGTAATATGGGTCAAAGGGGGTCAAAGGGTGACCTATGACCCTCTCTGACTCATTAAACGACGACATATTTTTCTAGGGGTCCTTGGACCCCTAAGGACATATTTGAATTGTTCATATGAGTCAAAGGGGGTCATAGGGTGACCTATGACCCCATTTGACCTATTAAACAACGACATATCCCTAAGGACATATTCGAATGGGTAATATGGGTCAAATGGGGTCATAGGGTAACCTATGACCCTCTTTGACCCATTAAACGACGACATATGTCCCTAGGGGTCCTCAAACCCCTAGGGACATATTCGAATCGTTCATATGGGTCAAAGAGGGTCATAGGTCCCATTAAACGACGACATATGTCCCTAGGGGTCCTCGGACTCCTAGGGACATTTTCGAATTGTTCATATGGGTCAAAGGGGGTCATAGGGTGACCTATGACCCTCTTTGACCCATTAAACAACGACATATGTCCCTAGGGGTTCTTGGACCCCTAGGGACATATTCGAATCGTACATATGGGTCAAAGGGGGTCATAGGGTGACCTATGAGCCCCTTTGACCCATTAAACGACGACATATGTCTCTAGGGGTCGTAGGACCCCTAGGGACATATTCAAATGGGTATTATGGGTCAACAGGGGTCATAGGGTGACCTATAACACTTTTTGACCCATTAAACGACGACATATCTCCCTAGGGGTCCTTGGACCCCAAGAGACATATTCAAATGGTTAATATGGGTCAAAGGGGTCATAGGGTGACCTATGACCCTCTTTGACCCATTAAATGACGACATATGTCCCTAGGGGTCCTAGGACCCTAGGGACATATTCGAATTGTTCATATGGGTCAAAGGGGGTCATAGGGTGACCTATGACCCCTTTTGACCCATTAAACAATGACATATGTCCCTAGGGGTCTTCGGACCCCTAGGGACATATTCGAATGGGTAATATGGGTCAAATGGGGTCATAGGGTAACCAATGACCCTCTTTGACCCATTAAATGATGACATATGTCTCTAGAGGTCCTAGGACCCCTAGGGACATATTCAAATCGTTCATATGGGTCAAAGGGGGTCATAGGGAGACCTATGACCCTCTTGACCCATTAAACGGTGATATATATCTCTAGGGGTCCTAGGACCCCAAAGGACATATTCGAATGGGTAATATAGGTCAAAGGGGGTCATAGGGTGACCTATGACCCTCTTTGACCCATTAAACGACGACATATATCCCTAGGGGTCTTCGGACCCCAAGGGACATATTCGAATGAGTAATATGGGTCAAAGGGGGTCATAGGGTGACCTATGACCCTCTTTGACCCATTAAATGACGACATATGTCCTTAGGGGTCCTCGGACTCTAGGGACATATTCGAATCATTCATATGGGTCACCTTATGACCCCCTTTGACTTATTAAACGACGACATATGTCCCTAGGGGTCCTAGGACCCCTAGGGACATATTTCAATCATCCATATGAGTCAAAGGCGGTCGTAGGGTGACCTATGACCCCTTTTAACCCATTAAACGATGACATATGTCCCTAGGGGTCCTAGGACCCCTAAGGACATATTCGAATGGGTAATATGGGTCAAATGGGGTGATAGGGTAACCTATGACCCTCTTTGACCCATTAAATGACGACATATGTCTCTAGGGGTCCTAGGACCCCTAGGGACATATTTGAATCGTTCATATGGGTCAAAGGGGGTCATAGTCACCCTATGACCCTCTTGACCCATTAAATGATGATATATGTCTCTAGGGGTCATAGGACCCCTAAGGACATATTCGAATGGGTAATATGGGTCAAAGGGGGTCATAGGTCACCCTATGACCCTCTTTGATCCATTAAACGACGACATATCTCCCCAAGGGTCCTAGGACCCCTAGGGATATATTCGAATGGGTAAATGGGTCAAAGGGGGTCATAGGGTGACCTATGACTCTCTTTGACCCATTAAATGAAGACATATGTCCCTAGGGGTCCTAGGACCCTAGGGACATATTCGAATGGTTCATATGGGTCAAAAGGGGTCATAGGGTGACCTATGACCCCCTTTGACCCATTAAACGACGACATATGTCCCTAGGGGTCCTAAGACTCCTAGGGACATATTCGAATGGGTAATATGTGTCAAATGGGGTCATAGGTTAACCTATGACCCTCTTTGACCCATTAAATGACGACATATGTCTCTAGGGGTCCTAGGACCCATAGAGACATATTCGAATCGTTCATATGGGTCAAAGGGGGTCATAGGGTGACCTATGACCCTCTTGACCCATTAAACGATGATATATGTCTCTAGGGGTCCTCGGACCCCTAGGGACATATTTGAATGGGTAATATGGGTCAAAGGGGGTCATAGGGTGACCTATGACCCTCTTTGACCCATTAAACGACGACATATGTCCCTAAGGGTCCTAGGACCCCTAGAGAAATATTCGAATGGGTAATATGGGTCAAATGGGGTCATAGGGTAACCTATGACCCTCTTTGACCCATTAAACGATGACATATGTCTTTAGGGGTCCTTGGACCCCTAGGGACATATTTGAATCGTTCATATGGGTCAAAGAGGGTCATAGTGTGACCTATGACCCTCTTGACGTATTAAACGACGAGATATGTCTCTAGGGGTCCTAGGACCCCTAGGGACATATTCGAATGGGTAATATGGGTCAAAGGGGGTCATAGGGTGACCTATGACCCTCTTTGACCCATTAAACGATGAAATATGTCCCTAAGGGTCCTAGGACCCCTAGGGACATATTCGAATGGGTAATATGGGTCAAATGGGGTCATAGGGTAACCTATGACCCTCTTTGACCCATTAAACGATGACATATGTCACTCGGGGTCTTAGGACCCCTAAGGACATATTTGAATCGTTCATATGGGTCAAAGGGGGTCAAAGGGTGACCTATGACCCTCTTGACGCATTAAACGATGATATATGTGTCTAGGGGTCCTAGGACCCCTAGGGACATATTCGAATGGGTAATATAGGTCAAAGGGGGTCATAGGGTGACCTATGACCCCCTTTGACCCATTAAACGACGACATATGTCCCTAGGGGTCCTAGGACCCCTAGGGACATATTCGAATGGGTAATATGGGTCAAAGGGGGTTATAGGGTGACCTATGACCCTCTTTGACCCATTAAACGACAACATATGTCCCTATGGGTCCTAGGACCCCTGGGGACATATTCGAATGGGTAATATGTGTAAAATGGGGTCATAGGGTAACCTATGACCCTCTTTTACCCATTAAACGATGACATATGTCTCTAGGGGTCCGAGATATTCTAATTGTTCATATGGGTCAAAGGGGGTCATAGGGTGACCTATGACCCTCTTGACGCATTAAACGATGATATATGTCTCTAGGGGTCCTAGGAGCCTTAGGGACATATTCGAATGCGTAATATGGGTCAAAGGGGTCATAGGATGACCTATGACCTTCTTTGACCAATTAAATGATGACATATGTCCCTAAGGGTCCTAGGACACCTAGGGACATTCGAATGGGTAGTATGGGTCAAATGGGGTCATAGGGTAACCTATGACCCTCTTTGACCCATTAACCGATGACATATGTCTCTAGGGGTTTTTAGGACCCCTAGGGACATATTTGAATCGTTCATATGGGTCAAAGGGGGTCATAGGTCTCTTGACGCATTAAACGACGATATATGTCTCTAGGGGTCCGAGGACCCCTTGGGACATATTCGAATTAGTAATATGAGTCAATCGGGGTCATAGGGTGACCTATGACCCTCTTTGACCCATTAAACGACAACATATGTCCCTAGGGGTCCTCGGACCCCAAGGGACATATTCGAATGGGTAATATGGGTCAAAGGGGGTCATAGGTCACCTTTGACCCATTAAACGACGACATATGTCCCTAGGGGTCCTAGGACCCCTAGGGACATATTCGAATGGGTAATATGGGTCAAATGGGGTCATAGGGTAACCTATGACCCTCTTTGACCCATTAAATGACGACATATGTCTCTAGGGGTCCTAGGACCCCTAGGAACATATTTGAATCGTTCATATGGGTCAAAGGGAGTCATAGGTCACCCTATGACCCTCTTGACCCATTAAACGACGATATATGTCTCTAGGGGTCCTAGGAACCCTAGGGACATATTCGAATGGGTAATATGGGTCAAAGGGGGTCATAGGGTGACCTATGACCCTCTTTGACCCATTAAATGATGACATATGTCCCTAGGGGTCTTAGGACCCTTGGGGACATATTCGAATGGGTAATATGGGTCAAAGGGGGTCATAGGGTGACCTATGACCCTCTTTGACCCATTAAACGAAGACATATGTCCCTTGGGGTCCTAAGACCCTAGGGACATATTCAAATGGTTCATATGGGTCAAACCCTATGACCCCCTTTGACCCATTAAATGACGACATATGTCCCCAGGGGTCCTAGGGACTTATTCGAATGGGTAATATGGGTCAAATGGGGTCATAGGTTAACCTATGACCCTATTTGACCCATTAAACGACGACATATGTCTCTAGGGGTCCTAGGACCCCTAGGGACATATTCAAATCATTCATATGGGTCAAAGGGGGTCATAGGGTGACCTATGACCCTCTTGACCCATTAAACGATGATATATGTCTTTAGGGGTCCTCAGACCCCTAGGGACATATGCGAATGGGTAATATGGGTCAAAGGGGGTCATAGGGTGACCTATGACCCTCTTTGACCCATTAAACGATGACATATGTCCCTAAGGGTCCTAGGACCCCTAGAGACATATTCGAATAGGTAATATGGGTCAAATGGGGTCATAGGGTAACCTATGACCCTCTTTGACCCATTAAATGATGACATATGTCTCTAGGGGTCCTAGGACCCCTAGGGACATATTCGAATCGTTCATATGAGTCAAAGGGGGTCATAGGGTGACCTATGATCCTCCTGACGCATTAAACGATGATATATGTCTCTAGGGATCCTATAACCCCTAGGGACATATTCGAATGGGTAATATGGGTCAAAGGGGTTCATAGGGTGACCTATGACCCTCTTTGACCCATAAAACGACGACATATGTCCCTAGGGGTCCTCGGACCCCAAAGAACATATTCGAATTTGTAATATGGGTCAAATGGGGTCATAGGTCAACCTATGACCCTCTTTGACCCATTAAATGACGACATATGTCTCTAGGGGTCCTAGGACCCTATGGACATATTCCAATCGCTCATATGGGTCAAAGGGGGTCATAGGGTGACCTATGACCCCCTTTGACCCATTAAACGACAACATATGTCCCTAGGGGTCCTAGGACCCCTAGGGACATATTTGAATCGTTCATATGAGTCAAAGGGGGTCATAGGGTGACCTATGACCCCCTTTGACCCATTAAATGACGACATATGTCCCTAGGGGTCCCCTAGGGACATATTCGAATGGGCAATATGGGTCAAATGGGGTCATAGGGTAACCTATGACTCTCTTTGACCCATTAAATGACGACTTATGTCTCTAGGGGTCCTAGGACCCCTAGGGACATATTCGAATCGTACATATGGGTCAAAGGGGGTCATAGGGTGACCTATGACCCTCTTTGACCCATTAAACGATGATATATGTCTCTAGGGGTCCTAGGACCCCTAGGGACATATTCGAATGAGTAATATGGGTCAAAGGGGGTCATAGGGTGACCTATGACCCTCTCTGACCCATTAAACGATGAGATATGTCGCTAGGGGTCCTAAAACCCCTAGGGACATATTCGAATGGGTAATATGGGTCAAAGGGCGTCATAGTGTGACCTATGACCCCCTTTGACCCATTAAACGACGACATATGTCTCTAGGGGTCTTAGGACCACTAGGGACATATTCGAATGGGTATTATGGGTCAAAGGGGGTCATAGGGTGAACTATGACCCTCTTTGACCCATTAAACAACGACATATGTCCTTAGGGGTCCTTGGACCCCAAGGGACATATTCGAATGGGTAATATGGGTCAAAGCGTGTCATAGGGTGACCTATGACCCTCTTTGACCCATTAAATGACGACATATGTCCCTAGGGGTCCTAGGACCCCTAGGGACATATTTGAATCGTTCATATGAGTGAAAGGGGGTCATATCCGATCTGACTAGCCCAAATTCGCGTGAAAATAAGGGTCGCGGGTCTGTTATTTTGTGTTTAATCCATGCGCAGGTATCAGATATTCGATATTATATCGGATATCCAATATTATAATATATATAATATAACATATATATTACATTTTATATATTTTTATATTATATTTTATATTTATTATATTAATTTACTATATATTATAATATAAAATATTATTATTATACTATATTATTATAATTTATAATATATTATACTTTTTTATTATATATTATATTATAAGATATTACTTTTTATTATTATATTATATTATATATATATTATATTACATTACTATATATTATAATATATGAAATATTATATTATATTATTATAATATAATATGTTATTATAATATTATTATTATAGTATAATATTATACGATTATAATATAATAATAATATTATTATTATATTATAGTATAATAATTATTATAATAATAATATTAAATAATATTATTATTATTATAATATAATAGTATGATATATTATTTAATATTATTATTATTATTTTATATCAATAATAATAATATTAAATAATATATCATACTATTATATGATTTTAATTATTAGTCGGATATTGGATTTAAAATCGGATATCTGATATCAAATTGGATATTCGATATGATATCGGATATCTGATAAGGCTCGGCTTAACCTTCTAGGTTTGGTTCCTGGATAGGTAAAAAAAAGTCAGAGCCGATTTTGAAGCGCTTTTAGGTGTCTTCAAACTCTTTTTTTTTCACATCGCCACTTTTTGGCACACCATGATCCTGCACATACCCTTTTAGAATTTCTTATTCAATTATTTACTCTATATTTCTAGTAAACTTGATATGTTTTTAAAAGTACATAACTAACTTTTTAATTAGAAAAATATTGTATAGTATTACATTGATATTGGTTAGATTTTATATTTTAAAATAATTGAATCTAATGACTTCAACACAATATTGTGCCATAAATTCTTCTCTTTGAACTTATAATGATCCTCACAAATATTTCTCATTAAAAATATAATAATCTTATTATTTTTATCTTATTTTTCCTTCATTTAATAGTTTTATATTTATTTTTTCCAAAAAGAGTTATGATAAATAGTCATACACTATGTTTTCCATTTTCTTGTCTAACCCTAATTCAAACACATAAATTTGTTCCTCATGATCATTATGAATCCAAATTTCAAATCATCTTATCAAAACCCTTTTCATCTTGTAATTAACACAGAAGATAACCACTAAAAAAGAGTAGATATACTCTTTAACTAAAACACATGGCCAGGAAAGCAATATTTTTGATTACCCACAACTAGAGATGTATACAATAACCATAGCAAAACCCATATATAAATGAACATCCCAAAGAACTTTCAATTTTCTTGAATAGAAATTTATTATTATAGTCTATATATATTTCATGCTAAGGAAGATGGGGTGAATTTATAGAGGAAAAGCTATAATGCAAAGAGTGTTGTTTCATCAGGAATGAGGTAAAAAATGGGAAGATGGAAGAATCAAATACAGTAGTCACATTCATGAGAGGGGTCTTGCTTTATGATTTTGAAAAAGAGATGTTCCTAAACATGCTATATAATAGCTTTTCCCTATATGCTCTAAGGAAAGTTGTGTTATTTTAATGGCAGGATGAAAGCAATGTTTGGCATAAGGCTACCAAATAAAATTAAAAAGTCACTTTCTTTTGCTCAAATAATTGAAGGCTAACGAAATATCCAAAGCCTGAGATTATTTCAGCTCCACAAAGGTCACATTATATGGAGGAAAACCCAAGGCAAGCCTTTAATAAGAGTGGCTAGATGTATTTCTATTTAAATTATAAATGTTTAGATCAAAAAAATAATAAATTATGATTTTATATTTATTAAAAGATAATAAATGTTTGTTTTGTTTCTTTTAATAAAAATATTTTAAAATAATATTTAAGAGAGAAAAATTGATGTTTTTAATATTTTTAATTTAGTGCAAGTTATGTCATATTATAGGGAATGTTATAGTAATAGTTATAAGCAAAATTTGTGAATGTTATAATCTCTTAGACTACATAGTTTGTAAATTTGCCACTCCAACAAAGATTTGAGTGAAAGAGTAAACTATTATAATACAAAAAGTTCAAATCTAAGTTCAATAATCCAACATAAACACAAAGTCCTTGAGCTCAATAAGAATTTTAAACTTTATAATTACAAAAATAATAACAGTACCTTTGGAAAGAGTTACATTATTTCTCTTAACTTAGGAGAAATGAAACATTGACATGTTTTATTTTGAAGGTAATGATATATTAATACATATCCATTCTTGAATTAGATAGAATAGCTATTTGAAAATAGTTTTCTTTGTTGAGAATTTTGTCTCAACCTTGCAAGCGTTTTCCAAAAAACTCTAGAAATTTTTTTAAAAATTTAGAATTTGTTTGTGGTAGTTTTCCCCATGTTTATGAGTTGAAAAAAGGTGTATGAATTGTTTCAAATGTGTCTAGTCTGTAGAACAATGTAGAAGGGCTTTTTTAGAGTGTAAACAACTCATTAAATGACTTTTATGGGGGTCTAATCTAGAGGACAAAATTATGGACGAAAATGGTATTCTTGGAGTTACAAATTACAAGTGGGTAACATATGGCATGGTTTTTTTTCCCATGGTTTTGGCCCATGGTTTTGTAAAACCATAAATCATATCCAAGTGGAAAATCATTATAAAAGGAGGACTTGGGGAGGTGTTTGAATCATCGAGTTCAGTTTGTAAGACTGGTGCTAGAAGGAGTCTCTCTAAGTCTGAGTCTGAGTTCAAGTTGTGGTGATGCACTCTTGTAAGAACCTGCATTGCAAGTGTATTGTAATCTTCTAGATTTGAGAATACATTATGCAGGTTTTGGAGGGTGGGGTTTTCTCCCAGAAGGGTTTTTCCATGCTAATCATTTTGTTATGCATTCATTGTTATTTTAATTATGTTATTATGCATTTCTTGAGATATCTGCAATAGTTAGTTGAATTTGCATAATTGTCCCCTCAAAGATTAGTGTAGGAAGCGATTTTGCGCACCTTAGCTTCCTTACAAGTGGTATCAGAGCTTGGTTAGTTTTGGTTCTATTTTTTGGGTACAAAGTTTTTTGAGCTAATCAAGGTTTGAGTGGGAGCTTGTACAAAGGTTTTTAATTCTATGTTGCAGGATTGCAAAGATGGCAAGCACATCTGGGAGGATTAATGTAGAGAAATTTTTTGGTACAAATTTTGAGATGTGGAAGCTGAAGATGGAAGATTTATTGACTGATTAGGAACTATGCAATGTGATTGATGAGAAGAAGCTAAGGCCTACAAATCTGACATTAGCCACACAGTATGATGTGATAGACAGAAAAGCTAAAGGTCTCATCAGATTGTGACCTATAGAGTTGATTCTAACTAATGTCCATGAAGAACCTACTACAAAGAAGATTAGGAAGAAGCTAAGTGAGATCTATCAAGCAAAATCACTTGTGAACAAGATTTTCTTAAGGAAGAAGATGTATTCCTTGAGAATGGAAGAAGGTGGATGGATTTCTAAGCATCTTGAAAGTTTTAATATGTTGGTGACTTAGTTGACCTTATTTGGGGTGTTAATGGATGAAGAACAAAGATGTTAAATATCGCTATGTTCATTGCCAAACTCATGTAACAACCTTGTCATGGACATAGGGAGCACTTCAGTTGTCTTGAAGATGGAGGACATCGTTGGTTCTCTACTTTCTAAGTTCAAGAAGGAAGATGGAGATGCTTTCATTGCAGCCTTGGTGACTCATGCAAGTTCATCTTTTCACATGATTCCTAATAGAAATTGGCTTAGTAAATATGAAAAGTTTGATGGTGGTAAAGTGTATTTGAGTGATAACTCAGTTCTTGATATTGTTGGTCATGCAAGTATTTAAGTGAAATTTTTTGATGGTAGAATTAGAAGATTTGATGGTGTCTTGCATATCCCAGGACTAGCAAGGAATTTGTTAGCTATTAGTAAACTAATAGATGCAAGTGTGAAATGGTGAGAAGTGTTATGGTAATAACAAGATGAAGTAGATTGGGTACATTTTACTAGCTTGATGCATGCACGGTTGAGTGCAATAGTACTTTTGATAAGATTGTGAAGAGGTCTACTTTGTTGGAGAAGGAGATGGTTTCTCTTTCAATAGATGGTTGTGGTTTTTGGCTACCCAAGGGTGCTCTATCTATTGAATCAAAGTTACCTATAGAGAAGAGTATGTTATGGCACCCAAGACTCAGCCACATAGGTGAGAAAGGTCTATGAATCTTAAAGAATAAAAACATTGTTGATGGGTTGAATGACTACAATCTTGATTTTGATTTTTTTGAGCATTGTATCTATGGTAAACAAAATTGTGTTCAATTTTACTCAAGTTCTCATAAGTCCTCATATATTTTGGATCTAATCCATTTGGATGTATTTGTTCTAGATGATGTTCCTTCTATTGGTAGATCAATTTATTATGTTTCTTTCATTTATGATTTCAGTAGAAGAACATGGGTTTATTTTCTTAGAAATAAAGCTGAAGTTTTTAGTTGTTTCAAAGAATTTAAAGCAAAGGTTGAGTTGCAAACTAGAAAGAAGATAAAGTGTTTGAAAACTAATAATGGCAATGAATATTGCTCCAATGATTTTGACACATTTTATAAAGATTGTGGTATTAAAAGAGAGAAGACAACTTTGTATTCTCCATGATAGAATGGAGTTGCAAAAAGAATGAACATGACCTTGATGGAGAAGGCTAGGAGTATGCTAAGTGGAGTTGGACTAGAAAAAGCTTTTTGGGCCGAAGTTGTAGCCACTATTTGCTACATGATAAACATGTCTTCTACATCAGCTCTTTTTTTTAAGACACAAATGGAAGCATGGTCGGGCCAAAAGCCTTCACTTAGACATTTGAGAGTTTTTGGTTGTGAGGCATATGCTCATGTGCCAAAGGAGAAGTAGACAAAATTAAACAACAAAAATGTCAAATGTATCTTCATCAGATATAGTTATGGTGTGAAAGGATACAAGCTTTGGGATTCTATTGCACAAAAGTTATTTTACTCTAGAAGTGTTATTTTTAGAGAAACTAAGCCTTATTCTATTACAGTGCAGCAAAAATAGATAAAAGAAAAGAAAGATGTTATTCAACTTCCGACTACACCTGAGAAAGTTGAATTGAGGCCCTCAGAAAGACAAGTTGTTGAAGAGAGCTTTACAAGTTTTGAATCATTAGAGGAGGAGGGAGAACTTGGTCATGAACCCGGACTTGAACCTGAACTAGATCTTGTTCGAAGGTCTAGTAGACAAAGGAAAGCACCAAAAATGTATGGATGTTCTCCCAATAATTAAAGATGTATATTTTCTTTGAATGCTAATATTGATGAACCAAAATATGTAGAAGAAGCTCTTGGTATGAATGATTTGAAGTCATGGAAGATAGCGATGAAAGAAGAGATGGCAGCTCTTAAGAGGAATGACACATGGGACCTTGTACCATTACTTGAAGGATGGAAGCTTGTTGGTTGTAAATGGGTGTTCAAAAGGAAGATGAGTTTAGATGGAAGCATTGAGAAGTATAAAGCATGATTGGTTGCAAAAGGTTACTACCAAGTTGTAGGAATTGATTATGCAAAAAAAAATTTCTCCTGTAGCAAAAGTGATATCCGTTCAATTTTTACTTTCTATTACAACAACTTATGATCTAGAAGTTGAGCATATGGATGTGAAGATAGCTTTCCTTCAAGGAAATTTGGAGGAAGAAATTTATAGGATACAACCATAACACTTTGTGGTGAAAGGTAAAAGTCATTTGGTCTGTAAATTGAAGAAATCCTTGTATGGTTTAAAACAAAGTCCTAGGATGTGGTACCAAAAGTTTGATACATATGTATTGAGTTTGGGATTTGTGCAATCCAAATTTGATTACTGTATATACTATAAGTTTGATGGTGATTATTTTCTAGTTATTCCCTTATATGTTGATAACATGTTGTTTATTGGCAAAGGAAAAGGTTTGATTGCAAAATTAAAATCTTAGCTCTCAACAAAGTTTGAAATGAAAGATCTTGGTGCAGCAAGGTACATTCTGGGAATGAAGATTATAAGGGATAGACAAAACAGAAAGCTTTGGCTAGGCTATAGTAAGTATTTTGGTAATATTCTAAGAAGATTCAATATGCAAGATTCTAGACCATTTAGTGTTCCTGTTACTATGGGAACAAAGCTTTCTAGCTCATGGTTTCCTTCATTCGCATTGGAGATGGAAGAGATGAGTTGAGTATCATATCAAAGTGTTGTTGAAAGGTTGATGTATGCTATGGTTTGTACAAGACCAGACATTGCCGAAGTGGTGCAACTACTTTCCTATTATATGTCTAATCTAGGAAGAGCACATTGGGATGCATTAAAAAGAGTTTTTAGATAGTCATGGGGTGCCTTAGAGTACTTTGTATGTTTTCACGGAACAGGATATGAGTAGTCCTTGGATATTCAAGGCTATGTGGATTCAGACTGGGTTGGCGATGTTGATAGAAGAAGATCAACCAGTGCATATGTGTTTACATTATGTGGAGGTGCAATCAATTGGATGAGCAAGTGACAAGCTATGGTCACTTTGTCCACTATAGAGGTAGAGTATATTGTAGCTACTCATGCCTACAATGAAGCCATCTGGCTTAAGAGATTGCATTCAAATATAGAGTTCAAACAGGGTGCAGTGACAATGTATAGTGATAGTCAGAGTGCAATCTGCCTCACAACGAACCTGATATTTCATGCCAAGACCAATCACATTGATGTACAATATCATTTTGTGAGAGATATTGTCAAGGACAAAAAGTTGAAGCTAGAAAAAGTGGAGACTTTGGTGAATTTTTTTGATAGATTAACTAAGCATTTGAGCACAACGAAGTTTAGATGGTGTTTAGAGTCTATGGATGAAGCAATTAAGTCCATGACACTATGGATCCCTTGACTCTTGCAAGGTGTTTGACCAGTGGGAGAATGTTGAGAATTATGTCTCAACGTTGTAAGCTTTTTTTTGGAAAACTCTAGAAATCTTTTAGAAAATTCTAGAATTTGTTTGTGGTAGTTTTCCAAATATTTATGAGTTGGAAAAAGGTGTATGAGTTGTTAAAAATGTGTCTAGTCTCTAGAACCATGTATCAGAGCGACTTTTAGAGTGTAAACAACTCATTATATGACTTGTATGGGTGTCTAAACTAGAGGACAAAAGTATGGACAAAAATGGTATTCTTGGAGTTACAAATTACAAGTGGGTAACATGTGGCATGGTTGTTTTTCCCATGGTTTTGGCCTATGGTTTTGTAAAACTACAAATTGTTTCCAAGTGGAAAATCACTATAAAAGGAGGGCTTGGAGAGCTGATTGAATTATCAAGTTCAATTTGCAAGGCTGGTGCTAGAAGGAGTCTCTCTATGTTTGAGTCTGAGTTCAAGTTGTGGTGATGCACTCCTGTAAGAACTTGCATTGCAAGTGTATTGTATTCTTCTAGATTTTAGAATACATTATGTGGGTTTTGGAGGGTAGGGTTAATAGATGTGAACATAAGTTTAGTATAAGTTGTTTTTTATTTATATTGATACATATATAGTATAATACATTTAGTTACATATTTTATCTATCTTTCTGAAGGAAAATGGGAACATATCAAAAGGCCATCTTAGGTCATTATGCATATTATGTATGCAATAATTTAAAATGTTAAAAGGGAAGTGATTGTAATTTAGATTTCTAAAAAAATTCATAGCATAACAAAATATATAATTAAATTCCAAAATCATGAAACTAGAAGAATGAGATAGAAAACTATTCCACATAAAAAAATGTATAGTCTAATTCATTGAGCCAATGTATTATTTAGAAATGATTTACAATACATTTTTGGGCTCTAACCCTTCACATGGAGATCTCTCTCTCTCTCTCTCTCTCTCTCTCTCACACACACACACACACACACACATTTCTTCAACAACATATTAAATATATTTTAAGTTTTACTCCAAGTCAATCCTTGTAGAATATTTTTCCACATTAAGCATCTTTGTAAAAAATAAACAAGACTCTTTATTCTACATAGGAAATTTCTAAGTCAATTTTCACAAATATCTAACAACATCTTTCCAAATTTTAGAATCTCCCAAATGGGTGCCAACTTCCTAAAAAATAGGAATATGTCACCTCATCACCTACCATGTAGAATGTCACCTCACCAAGAGGTCTCACAACATGAATGACAAGTTAGGAAGTTAATATTTTAAGGTAAATCAATTAACCAAATAATATAACATGTTAGAACTCTAAGGTTGAGACACCTTAATCCCAATCTTGTCCCACTTGTCAAAGACTTTCCAAAAGTTTACAACATCAACTTCTACGGAGTCAAATAAATGAAAATTTATCATTATAATCATCCATGAATTCACATGTTAATCTTAACACATGCTCTCATTTTCCATCTAGATACATGTCCAAACAACATGAGGATAAGATCCATGTGATTAAAAAGGCTAGATAATATCTCCACCAGTCCAAGTTGCACTAATGATCTATAAAGAGGCATCAAAATATCAACATCTTAGCTAAAACAAGAACCAAACTAATTACTGAACAATCAAACTGATAAACCCATGAGATTGAAAATAACATCCACAACAAATAGTAATGCATCCAAACCCACATAACTCAACAATATCCAATATCAAAAAATTCATGCAACAACATAACCAACCCATGCCTTAGAAACAAATGTTCTCCCTCTTGGATTATTTAAAAGATTATAAAGGAAGCCAAACTTGTATGGTACAAGATTTTTATAATGTGACCACTTCACACCTATATAGGGAAGTGAATGAGGTTGTTAATGTTATTTCCAACATAAAATTTTGCTCTAATTTGATCATTATATGGAATGATCTAGGGAAGATTCAAATGAAGACTTTAAATCCCTTAGTTATTATGACAAGACATAGAGTGAATGTGTCAATTTTATCATATCTCTCCATTAATGGTTTAAAATGTATTGGGAAAAAAGATTAGTAAAATAATGGTACAATTGAAGGAAAAAACTCCAAAATTAAAAAAGCTCAACACACTTTGTGGGTTAAAATCTCTTTAAAAACCTCACCAGTGTCATTTTCTTTAGTCTATTGGTGTGTTTTAGTACAAAGTTTCCGCTCTGTAATTCAAATTAAATGTGATTATGGGTAGGGATTTGGAAAGAGGGAGACCAATAATTGTAAAAATTAGAGGAATGAGTTGGAAGTCTAGGAGAAGCTTTCTAAGGGTGGCCTTGTTTTGTTTATGGATTAAATGAAAGGGTAAAAGCTTGAGGTCACTACCTAATTCATTAATGATTGTAATCGTGACTTTGTGACTTTGGTGGGGAGACACTTGTGGTTGACAGTTGATGTTATCACTAAAATAATGAAGCTTGGTTGTAGAGGTATGCATTTCTATTGTGACAAGAATGCATTTGAAGTTTATGTTCAAGTTTTCTCTAAGAATAGGGAAGAGTAGTGGAAAATTGTTAAGGACTCAAGGGGTGCATTTTTGGTTGAGTCTTTAAAACATATTTGGATGAAATTTTTAGTCATTTTATATGGAGTATATTACCCTTGATGACATCTATGGTAGGGATCATTACTATCATTTTTCTCTTGTTAATCATTTTAGGCACAAAACAAGGGTGTGTTTCCCATATTAGCTCTTATGGGTCATCACATAGAGTATCAATTTTCATAGAAAGAAACTATGGAAGACCATTTTGAATGAGGGACTTATTGTTGGAATTTTATAATTTTATTAAGAAAAATATTTTTGATCCTATTCATTCTATTATATCAAAGAAAAAGGATCCTTCTTTGGGGCTTGGCAGTAGTAGGGGTAAAAGGAAACAAATTCTTGTTTTACTGGAAGTGGATTCTCCCATGTCAATTAAAAAAAATGAAGTATGAGTTGTTGATGCTAATGATATAGAAATTGAATCTGAGGGGTCTAGTATGGAGGACCTACTATAGGTTGCTTCCATTGGTCATGATGTAGATAGTATGAATACATAGGATGAAGGGGCTATTGAGGAGTCTTATAGTTCTTTTGAATGGATGGTTTGTCCTAATCCCTCTATCACTTTGTATCCCTTATTAGAAATTCCTTCCCCAAGGCAGAGTGATGTAAAGGAAACAAAATGGTTTTGAGGATGAAGAGAAGGAAACCCTAATTTGGTTGATTATGATGACTCTATGGAGCATGATACCCCCATTTCCCCTCAGAATTTAGATGAGAGGGTGGATAAGAACAAGAATATGAAGGTAGATGGTTGTAGGTCTAATGAGAAGGATAAACATGAAACTCAAAAGTGTATCCCTCTCCTCAATATGGTTGATCTTGAAGAAGTTAATGTGATTTTGTTGGAAGATGATCTAAGGAACATATAGGTGGACCCTCCTTTAGGTGTCTAGCAGACAACTAAGGTTATTTCCCTATACTCTTTCTACATAGAGAAACAGACTTTTAATGTTATTAAATCCATAAACATGAATTAGAGATCTCTCAATGCTCAATTTGATGAGCTTCAAGGGGTTATATAGTAGGGTAACAAGAAAGTGGAGGTTTTATAGGTGGAAGAATGGATAGGAAGATCAAGGAGATGATGCAAAAATTTGGTAAAATGAATACTTCCTTTAGGAGAGTCATCAATAGTTTTCAGGATATCATGCCTGACTCTATGAATTATCTAAAAAATGTTTTTGGAAAAGTGGATTAGGATGATGGGGTGATATTGATGCTAGATGTACATGATGGTAATTCTGCACAGTAGGTTGTTGGGCCTAGGAAGTGCATAAGCTCAAGCATAGATAAGAAGTTTGGTGTTGATCCTCCTAAGGATTTCCTAGACTTAAAGAGTGTTGTGCATAAAATGACAAATCTTAAAGAAGAAATGGTGGCTAGTATGAAGTAGTTAGCCTAAACCTTGGTGATCTTTGTGTTACTAGCTTTTTTTTTTCTTGTGTCTATAATGTCTCTTGCTAGTAGAGTCTATTGAAGTTTTTTTTTCCTTTATTTTTTGGTTTAAAATTGGTACTACTAATTTTCCCACCACAATATTTTTTTAAGGCTTTAATGTAATATCTTTTGTACTGATTATATTAGGTTTTGGGTCCTCTTAAAGCATAACCAACCCATAAACTACAACCTCAATTTCCATGTGAAAACTAGTAAATGAAGACCAAACACATACAAGATCTTCCACTACATGGATAATGTCAAATCTAAAAGGTTAGAGTCGTACTAAGTTTACCAATAACAATACATAGAAATGTGTAACAATATAGGACCAAAAAATTTCTAAAAATATATGCAGTTCCTATAACAAAATTGCTAGAAGAAAGATCTTGCTTGTCCAAGTTCCACAACTCTCCCATGTTCTCCACATCCAACAAAGGAAAATGATAAAGGAACTATTTTTGCATCACCAAAATAGTAATATTAAAGAACAAGTAATAACACATAAACAAAAAAGAGTGATCAACATGGCTCCACATAAGATCTCAAAAAAAATATTATGTAAACCCAAGCATCCAAGAAGAGAACAAATACAAAAGAGAGAAGCCACAAATCGTAAGCATGTAGCATGTCCTTCCATAAACATATCTAAATACAATCTATGAAAAGAATGATCTCCTTCACAACCCCAATAGAAAAGCTACATTAGCATCCAAAACTATTCAAGCTCAAAAGGTCAAGCATACCATAGTATCATTTATGATGATAGTATGAGATGGTAGTCGGTTAATTTCCTATAAATGAAAATACACCTCAAGGATATAACAATTCTATCAATATCTCATAATGAATCCTTTCTGAGAAACATCTAACTACAACTCAAGATCCATGAATATGAAAGAAAAACATAAATCTTTTGAATGAAAATGGGAAATGTGTCTCAAGTGATAAACTTTAAAGTAGACCAAGATTGGGGAATTATAAGGTGCCTCTAAGATATGAAAGTTATCATGAATTATCCAAGAACAATATCCTAATAAGTCTCTATTGAACTAAAATCCAACCAATGTGTAGGTTCCTCATAGTTTATACTAAAATCTCATCAAGAGTATCGATCTCAACATGTCTCTCATCTCAAGAGAACTCTAGTTGAACCTAATTTTCTATGTATTCATGAGAACCTATAATCAATAAATCCATGCCAAACTCTAAATGCAATAGAAAAATATAATGAATTGTCAAAAAAAAAGAAGATCAAATTACTCAATACCGAGAAACTAAATGGGTATGTGCAGAATCATGGTGATCCAAAAGTGGCAATGTAAAAAATATGTAGTTTTGAAATGTCTAAAAGTGTTTCAAAATGTTCTTTGACTTTTTTCCCACCCATCTTGATACCAAACCAAAAATGTAGTACCTTTCTTGATCAGGTACCCAATTTGAGATTAGATATTTGATTTGAGAATGAGTACTCGACTTCATAATGGGTACTTGATCTATGTTCCCAAATTATGGCACCAAATTCAAATGTAAAGGGAGTGGGGACCAATTTTTAAGATGAATGCTGATTTTTATATACCAAACTCAAAGGGAGGTGAGGGGCAACTTTTAAGTTATATCAAATCCTAGTATAATATAGTTATAGCATACTTGGAGGGGGACCAATTATTATATATAGTTACTAAAATTTATTATACATTATTAAATTATTATTATTTATTATATAATTATTTTATATATAGTTATTAGTTATTATATATTATTATTATATTTATATATATTAGTAACCTAAGTTAATAAACTATATGATGATGTATGTTCCTAGGGGTCCCTGTAGGGACACACATGTGATCCAATGAGTCCAAATGGGTCATGGGATACCCTAATTATATGTAATATATATTATTATATATTATTATATATTATATATATTAGTAACCTATGTTAATAAAGTATATCATGTTGTATGTTCTTAGGGGTCTCCCTAGGGACATAGATGTGTTCCAATGAGTCCAAATGGGTCATGGGACACCCTATGACCTCTTTTGACCCATTATATGACAACATATCTTCCTAAGGGTCAAAGGATGTCTAGGGACATACATCTTCGATTCCAACGGGTAGAAACTGGTTATAGACTATTCTATGACCCCTTTCAACCTATTACATGATAACATATGTTCCTAGGGATCCTAGGACCCTTATAGACATATATCTTGTGTTCCAATTGCTCGAAAGGGTTCATAGAGTATATTATGACCCTTTCAACCCATTACATGATAACATACATTCCTAGGGGTCATAGAACCTATAGGAACATATGTTGTCATGTAATGGGCCAAAAAGGGTCATAGCATATTTGAACACCCTTTTTGACCCATTGGAACATAACATGTATGTCCCTAGGGTCTTAGGAACCCTAGGAACATATGTTATCATGTAATGGGTCAAAATTTGACCCATTGGAGCACAACACACATGATGATAAGGGTCTTAGGATCCCTAGGAACATATGTTTTCATATAATGTGTCAAAAGTGGTCATAGAATACCAAATGATCCCCTTCTACCTATTGGAATATAAGAGTTATGTCCATAGGGGTCATAGGATACCCTATGACCCCCTTCTACCCATTAGAACATAACATGTATGTCCCCAGGGGCCCTAGGACCTCTAGGAACATAAGTTGATATGTATTTGATTGAAATGGGTCATAGATTATCCTATGACCCCTGTCAACCCATTTCAACACAAAATGTTTGTTCCTAGGGGTCTTAGTACCCACAATAACATATTTTGTCATGTAATGGGTCAAAAGGGTTATAGGATATCCTTCAACCCCATTAGGTCCATTAGAACACAACATGTATTTCCATAGGGGTCCTATAAACCCTATGAGTGTATTTGGTCATGTAATAGGTCAAAATGTGTCATGGAATTCCCTATGATCCCTTTTTACCCATTACAACACATCGTGTATGTCCCTAGGGTCCTAGGTCTTCTAGGGACGTACATCATGTGTTTGAATGAGCCAAAACAGGTCACAAGGCTCCCTATGACCCCTTTTAACCCATTAAATGATAACATACGTTCATAGGGGTCCTAGAACCCCTAGGGAAATATATCATGTGTTCAAATGAGTCAAAAGTGTTCATAGAGTACCCCATGACCCATTTCAACAAATTATATGACAATATATGTTCTTAGGGGTCCTAGGACCCCTAAGGACATAAATGATGTGCTTAAATGGGTTGAAAGGTGTCATAGGGTAACTTATGACCTCTTTTGACCCATTAAATAATAGCATATGCTCCTAAGGGTCCTAAGAACACTAGAAACATATATCATGTATTTCAATGAGTTGAAAGGGGTCATAGAGTACCCTGTGACTCTTTTTGACATATTTCATGATAACATATGTCTTTCAAGGTCCTAGGACCCATAGGGACCTACTTTATTTGTTTGAATGGGTTGAAAGGGGCCATAGGATAACCTATGACTCCTTTTAATGCATTTGATGACAACATATGTCCTTGGGGTCCTAGGACCCCTAGGGACCCATTCCATTTGTTCAAATAGGTTGAAAGGGATCATAGGATAACCTATGACCCCTTTTGATGCATTTCATTCTAACATATGTCCCTAGAGGTCCTAGGTCCCCTAAGAACCTATTAAATATGTTCAAATGGATTGAAAGGGGTCATAGGATAACCTATGGTCGCTTTCATCATATTTCATGATAACATATGTCTCTAGGGGTCCTAGGACCTCTAGGGACCTAATTCATTTGTTTGAGTGGGTCGAAAGAGGTCATAAGATAACCTATAAACCCTTTTGACATATGTGATGATAACATATGTCTTTAGGAGCCTTAGGAACCCTAGGGACCTATTTAATTTGTTTGAATAGGTCGAAAGGGGTCATAGGATAATATATGACCCCTTTTGACATATTTCATGACAACATATGTCCTTAGGTGTCCTAGGATCCCTAAAAACATATTATAATTGTTTATATGGGTTGAAAGGAGTCATAGTCTACAACCCCTTTCAATGCATTTCATGACAACATATGTCCCTATGGGTGTTGGGACTACTAGGGACCTATTTCATTTGTTCAAATGAGTAGAAAGTGGTGATAGGATAACTTATGACCCCTTTCAACACATTTCGTTACACCTTATATCCTTAGGGATCCAAAGACTAGTAGGAACATATTGTAATTATTCATATGGGTTGAAATGGGTCATAGGATAACCTATGACCATTTTCAACACATTTCATGATAACATATGCACCCCTAGGGACCTATTTTATTTGTTTCAATGGGTCAAAAGGGGGTCTTAAGATAACCTATGACCTTGCTCAACACATTTCATGATTACCTATAACCTTAAGACCCCTAAGGACATGTTATAATTGTTTGTATGGGTCAAAAGGTGTGATAGGATAACCGATGACCCTTTCAACACATTTCATGACAACATATGTCCATAGGGGTCCTAAGACCCCTAGGGACCTATTTTATTTGTTTCAACAGGTCAAAAGGGGTCATAGGATAACCTATTACCCCTTTAGACACATTTCATGATAACACATAACCCTAGGGACATATTATAATTGTTCATATGAGTCTAAAGGGGTCATAGAGTACTCTAGGACCTCTTTTTGAAATATTAAATAAGAACATATGTTCTTAGGGCTCCTAGGAACATATATTATGTGTTCATATGAGTCAAAAGGGGTCATAGAGTACTCTAGGACCCCTTTTTGCCCATTATATGACAACATATGTTCCTAGGGGTACTAGGACCCCTAAGGACATACATAATGTGTTTGAATGGATCGAAAAGGGGTCATAGAGTACACTATGACCCCTCTTAACCTATTATATGACAATATATGTTCTTAGAAGCCCTAGGACCCTTAGGAACATACATCATGTGTTTGAGTGGGTTGAATGGGGTCATAGGGTGCCCTATGACCCCCTTTGGCCCATTAAATGAGAACATATGTTAATAAGGGTCCTAGGACCCCTTGCAACATATATCATGTATTCAAATGAGTCAAAAGGAGTCAAAGAGTACCCTATAACCCATTTTGATCAATTATATGACAACATATGTTCCTAGAACTTGTATGGCCCCTAGTGACATACATCATGTGTTTGAATGAGTTAAATTGGGTTATAGGGTACCCTATGACCCCTTTTGACCCATTAAATGAGGACATATGTTTAGAACATATATCACATGTTTAAATGACCCAAAAAGGGTCGTAGAGTAACCTAGGACACTTTTTGACCCATTATATGATAACACATATTACCCCTAGTAACATACATCATGTTTATGAATGGAACCAAAGGGGTCATATGGTATGCTTTGACCCCTCTCAAACCATTATATCACGACATATCTTCTTAGGGGTCCTAGGACCCCTAAGGACATGCATCATGTGTTTGAATGGGTCGAATGGGGTCATAGTTTCTCAATGATCCCCTTTGACCCATTAAAAGATAACATATGTTCCTAGGGGTCCTAAGACCTCTAGGAAGATATTTCATATGTTTGAATGCATCAAAATGGTTTATGGAGTACCCTATAACATGTTTCAACCCATTATATGATAACATATGTTCATAGGGTGCCTAGGACCTCTCAGGACATACATTATGTATTTGAATGGGTCAAAAGGGGTCATATGGTATGACCCTTTTTGACTTATTTAAACACATGATATATGTACAAAGGGATCCTAAGATCTCTAGGAACATATGTTCTCATTTAATGGGTCAAAAGGGCCCTATGACCCCATTAGATCAATTCATATACATGTTATATGTCACTAGTGATCCTAGTACCCCTATGAATATATGTTGACATATAATACATCAAAAGGGGTCATAGGGTATTCTATGACCCATTTCAACTCATTCTAACACATTATATATGTTAGGGGTTCTAGGAACATATGGTATCATTTAATGGCTCAAAAAGGGTCATAGGGCACCCTATGACTGCATTTGACCCATTCAAATACATGATGTATCTCCATAAGGGTCCTAGGACCCCTAAGAATATACATTGTCATATATGGGTCAAGAGGGGTCACAATGTATCCTATCACCAATTTTGATCTATTCAAACACATGATGTACGTCCTTAGGGATCTTAGTACCCATAAGAACATACGTTGTCATATAATGGGTCAAAAGGGATCATAGGATAATGTATGACCTCTTCTATTCATACACGTAATGTATGTCCCTAAGGGTCGTTGTACACCTATGAAATTATTTCTTCATATAATGGATTGAAAGGGGTCATAGGGTACTCTCTAGCCCTATGACCCCTTTGAATCCATTCATACACATGATGTATGTCCCTAGGGGTCGTTGTACACTTGTGAACATATTTTTTCATATAATGGATTGAAAGGGATCATAGGGTACTCTCTAGCACATCGTGTGTTTGAATGGGTTGAATTGGGTTATAGGGTGTCCTATGACCCATTTTGACCCATTAAATGAGAACATATGTTCCTAGGGGTGAACACTTATCACAAGTTCAAATGAGTTGAAAAGGGTTGTAGAATACCCTAGGGCAATTTTTGGCCCATTATATGATAACCCATATTACCCCTAGGAACACACATCATATTTTTGAATGGATCCAAAGGGGTCATATGGTATGCTTTGACCCCTCTCAACCCATTATATGACAACATATCTTCTTAGGGGTCCTAGGACCCCTAGGGACATACATCATGTGTTTGAATGGGTCAAATGGGGTCATAGCTTTCTTGTGATCCCTTTTGACCCATTAAATGATAACATATGTTCTTAGGGGCCTAGGATGATATTTCATTTGCTTGAATGAGTCAAAAGAGGTTGTGGAGTACCCTATAACTTATTTTAACCCATTATATGATAGCATATGTTCCTATGGTGCCCAAGACCCCTAGGGACATACATTAACTATTTGAATGGGTCAAAAGGGCTCATATGGTACCCTATGACCCCTTTTGACACATTAAATGATAATATATGTTCCTAGGGTTCCTAGGATGCTAAGGAACATATATCATTGTTCAAATGAATCAAAAGGACTAGAGAGTACCCTATGACTCCTTTCAATCAATTATATGAAAAAATATGTGTACAACAACCCCTAGGGACATAAATCATGTGTATGAATGGATTCAAAGGGGTCATAAGGTACCATATGATCCCTTTCGACCCATATATGACAACATATGTTCCTATGGGTACTAAGATCCCTAAGTACATACATCATGTATTTCAATGGATCAAAATGGGTCATTGGATACATTGTAACCCCTCTCGACCCATTATATGATAATGTATTCTCTTAGGGGTCCTAGGACCCCTACGAAGATACATCATGTGTTTGAATGGGTTGAATGCTTTCATAAGGTGCCCTATGACCCTTTTTGAGCCATTAAATGATACCATATGTTCCTACAGCTAGGACCCCTAACATATATAATGCATTCAAATGAGTCAAAAGGGTTCATTGAATACCCTATGACCCCTTTCGATGTATTATATGTCAACATATATTCCTAGGAGTACTAGGACCCCTAGTGACATATAACATGTGTATGAATTGATCTAATGAGGTCATTGGGTCACCTATGACCCCCTTTTGACCTATTAAATGAGAACACATGTTCATAGGGGTCCTAGGATCCCTTCATACATATATCATGTGTTCGAATGAGTCGAAAGGGCTCATAGAGTAGCCTATGACCCATTTCGATGGATTATATGACAAGATATGTTCCTAGGGATCCTAAGACCCCTACGGACATACATTGTGTGTTTGAATGGGTCAAATGGGGTCATAAAGTTCCCTATGACCACTTTTGATCCATTGACCAAGAAAATACATTATTAGTAGTCCTAGGAACACATATTATGTGTTCAAATGAGTCGAAAGGGGTAATAGAGTATTCTATGACCACTAAGCACACTTAATGTCATTGAATGGGTCAAAAGGGGTCATAGGGTATTCTAAGGCCCATTTTGATCCATTTGATCACATCATTTGTGGTTAGTGGTCCTAAGACCCATAAGCACATGTATTGTGATTGAATAGGTCAAAGAGTCTCAAAGGGTACCCTATGACCCCTTTTGATCCTTTGGAACCATTATATGTATGGTTAAGGGTTCAAAAACTTTTAAAAAAACATATTAAGGATCCTAAAAAGAGGTCACAATATTATAAAATAAATGGAAAAAATATATATTTTAAATATTTTAAATATATATATATTTAAAAAAAATTAAAATGGGTATCTGATTTGAAAATGAGCATCTAAATTGGGAACAGGTGCCTGATTTAGGAACAGGTATCTGATACTATTAAATACCTGATTAGACTTGGTTTTTCTCTAGATACCAACCCTCCATGCTCAACACCAAAACTGTCCCAAAAACATATTTTTGGCCTATTGTTGTGTCTTTCTGACTTTGACGATGTAGCTAACGACCCTTTTTTATCCAAATTTGATGAAACAAAAAGGGTTTCTTGAGAATATTCTCAACTTTCCATTGATATAATATCTATCGAACTATGAGTTTAGTAAGTAATTTATTACTTATTTTCAAATGGAGTTAGCTTCAAATTTTTTATTGGCATACTCATTGAAAAATAACTATAACTTTCAAACCATATAATATTTTTGAAATCCAAAAGATGTGTCACATTCTATACTTTGACAACTATAAGGAAAATGAAGAAAAATATAACTTTTAATTTTTTTGAACTAGTCAAGCTGGTCAGACATGAGAGTTTTTAAAATCTAAAAATAGTATAGTAAAAAATCATAATTATTTATTTATTTAGAATAAAAATACCCAAAAAAATATGTCACATCTAGGTATGAATCTACTTTTTATATCTATAATTATATTAAAGAATATTATCATTTAATTTTTATAAAGGTAGTCAGACATACACCTACTTTTAATTTTTGGTTTGGAATTTTCGTAGTACTACATTAAAATCCCAAATTTTGACCAATCAAATAATTTTTTATCTAGATAAGCCCTAGTAGTTTAGAAATTATATTCAATTTCCTATAGATTCATTTCTAACAACATTTTGATATAAGGTCCAGAACTACTTTAAAATCATGTGTCAAGTTGACATAGCCCTAATTTGCTAGTTTTTCACTGCCACTTAGGGCCATAGTTTGGTTGACCATGATCGTACACATACCGAAACTATGTTCACTATAAAAGATCAAACAATGGGAAAATAAACATAAACATACAACATGATCTAAACCATATCCTCTAAAGATATAACATGCTACATATGATCATAGATCAAAGAACTATAAAAGATAACATATATCAATTGTAATTATTAAAAACACCTCTACCAAGTACCCCTTGAATCTTGAAGATGTCAACATATCCAATCATGTGAATATATCATCTCCAACTACTAAACCAAAAAATATAAAATACCCTTTTATAGTAATATGACCTAAGGTATCCTCCAACATCTACAATACTAAGTAAAATTATACATCATTGTGTGATGAATATATAGTCATGCTAAAGCTCCCATTGAATTGTGATACCAAGATCTTGAAAAATATGATAAATCATCCCACAAGTATGAAGATCTTGACTCCCTATTTGAAGTAGTGGGAAAGGCTCTAGGTAAATTTTTGATGGTTGATGATTTGTTTATTGGTATTATGCATTTTTCCTATTCTTGAATCTTTTTTGTGACAAATATTTCTAAGGGAATTGTAGATATGGTTAAGCTTGAGCATTCTAAGGTTTTTTGAGTTCAACATTGGACTATGAAGACATTCCTTTTGGATATAGGGCATTCTTTAAAAGTGGACATGTTGCTACCAAATGTGGGTTAGATAAGGTTGAGGAAAAAATGTCTGCACTACTTGGTGGAAGGGTGCTTCTACTAAAAATTATATTGTCCCTAAGAAAAAGCTTTTCTCAAATTGTCTCTCAAGATTCTCATTATTCTAAGAATTTTGTCATTATCAGTTTAGCTTTGGTTAGTACTGATTCTACTAGCTCTATGGCCGCTAGCAGTCATGTTACTAGTAATTCTCCTATTGTGTATTCTTATAGTATTTCTCTTACTGGTGATGCTCCTTCCTATTTTTTTTCTATTCTACCTTCTAGTGGTACTATTTTTGATGGATCTACAAATTTTGTGTTGTCCAAAGGTAGGAATACTGATAAAGATTCAATTACTCCTAGTGAGGTTTCTTTACTAGATGTTGTTCCAGTCTATTCCAAGCTCTAGTTGGAGGTCTTATTTTTTATGGATCTATTGGGCATGATCCTTTGTTGGTTAATAATGGCCTTGTTCATGCTGGACCTAGTTTAGATAACTTAATGTGTTTCCTTCACCTTCTTTGGGGGATGCTCACTCTCATTGCCTTAATTCTTCATGTTGGAAATATGCTTCTTCCAAGATTGAAGATGGATGGATTTCTAGGAAGGATAATTACTCTAAGTGTGTACCAAAAGCATTTGATATTACCCTTGGGTCTCATAAGAAGGACATTAAAATGTAACCTTAGTGGTGTTTTTTTGTGTTTTTAGGTTTTTAGGTCTTCATTGCTTCATCTTTTGCAACAACTAGTCTTATCTTTGTTTTGTTGGTATTGGCTTTAGTTGGACTATTTTTTTAATTAAGTAAAGCAAGATAGGGCCTGAAACCTTATAATTGAAATAACATCAACTCCAAAGACATAGATATAAGGACAAAAGTGGTGGCACCTATAGAATAAAACTAGAGCAAACTAGCAAACTAAATAATGAGATAAAACATAATTAAAAAATATAGAACAATGAATTGAGATGGAAAACTAACAAAAAAATCTAGCCTCTACCAAGAAGGCCAAAACAGACCCCATTGTTACCTAAGAAACCACCAACCAATAGCAAGAACCTAGCCAAACCAAGGAGCACCCAATACTAAACACTACACCAACCACACTGAACCAACAAAAACCACCCACAACCATAATCCAACACCATTAGAAACCAAAAACTAAGAACCCAACATACACAAACCTTTGGCAAGAGAAAAGAAGGCCCATCGACTATTTTACAAACTCCTTGGGAGGATAAACAACCATTGTCGCACTCATCCCCCGGGAGACCATCATATTGCCATCGAATTTTCTCAAAATCTCATCTTTACACTTCCTCTTTGCTAATCTTTGCATGAGCTTCAAATCTCAAATATCAACTTTCATTTTTTCTTGAACATAATTGTTGTAGGAAATCAAATTATTATTTTGATCCCCAAGCTAGTTGGCCCATTTTTTATAATGGGGAGTCTTAATGTTCTATCTCACAATTATTGTACAAGATTTGAGGTCATTTTAAAGCCTATTTTTACCTATATTAATCCCAAAAAAATTATAATTTAGTAATAGATATAATTGAGAATTGGGTTTAGAGTAAAATTAAATTTAACGTCAACATTTAATTTATGATGTTGAGAGGAAGGGTACAACATTTCAATTTGAGAGAAGGGATAACAATTTCTAGGAAGATTGAATTAATTATGAGAATTTTTTTGATGGTGAGCAGGAGTGGGTGTGGGAGTGGGGAGAAGTGTTCGACTAAGAATTTTAATTTGAATTCCTCTATACCGGGAGAGTGATTTGCATCAATTGGAGATTCCTTTGTTAAATTTGGGATGTTGAATCTAGGGATGTTGATGATGGTAGGCTTTTGGAGGACTCAGGAGGGGGCCCCAAGTAGATTAAATAATGGTCCTACTTATTTGGTGTACGCCCTATTGGCAAATCTGCTTTCCCGCCAACTAGGGATATATCTACAAGGGATAAAGGTATGCACTCAATCAAAATCCCTGATTAGATTATTGAAAAAAAAATTTCCTATATGGATTCAACTATGGTTGGGAGGTTCATTAGGGCCAGACCCAATATTGAAGATGTGCAGGCCTTTGTTCATAATGAATGGACAAGTTGACATTTTAGCGATGGCCAAAGGGTGTCTGTCCTTTTGTTTTTCCTATGATGAGGATAAGTGAGATATCCTTTGTAGTAATCCTTGGGTTGTGGGAAAGCATACCCTGTTGTTATAGAAATGGACCCCCAACCTTTACTCTTTGGATGAAACTGCAATTCAAGCCCCTGTTTGGGTTAGACTACTTGGTCTCCCTCTTGAGTTCTAGGTGGAAGATGTGTTTAAGGGCATTGCTAATACTTTTGGGGAGCTCCTCTCTTTAGATCCTGTGACTATTTCTAGGAAGATACTGAACTTTGCTAGATTTTGTGTTGGAGTTTCAAGAGGTGTACATTTTCCTAAATCTATCTCTTTAAAATCTAAATGTATCTAGGACCAATAGATTGAGTTCGAGTCTTCCTTTTTCCTACTTTCATTGCAAAAAAGCTGGTCACTGGGCCAAGAAATGTCCTTCTTTGAAAGGAAAGGCTAAGAAGATCAATAAAGTGTGGGTGAGAAAGGAACTCTTTAAGGGTGATGGGGTGGATTTAGGTGAGTCTACCCCCCCAAAGGAACAGTCTAAGTGTTCAGATGGTGGTGTGGTTGGGAGTGAGACTAGGGGTGTGGAGGTTCCCCCAAGACCTTTGGGTGATGGTGCTCCTCTTCAAGTGCAATTAGAATGCTCAAACTATGATGTGGGGGCTCCCCATCCTAGTTTGGATTCACCTATGGAGAAAAAGAGTGGCTTGGATGCCTCTGCCCAGTTTATTTTAGAGATCCCTAATAGTGATAGTTTGAAGAGGAACCCAGAAGATAAGGTGACTATGACCAAGGATGGGAGGTATATTCTCAAAGAGGGGACCCAAAAGGATATAGTTGTTTCTATAGAGCATAGGGCTTAGGAGACTGTAATGGCTGGTAACATTGTTAGAGATGAAGTTGAGGACCTTCTAACTATTTCTCATGCTGAGGAAGCAGTGTGGGAAGAGGATAGCTCTGATGCCAATTGGATTTCGACGGGCAAATAGTCTAAAGGCAGGAAGAAAGGTGGTAAAAAAGATAAGGAGACTACTCCATCCAAAAATAGTAAGAAAGGGCCTAAAGCAGTTTCAAAAAAAGAGGAGTCTAAAACTTTTAAGGGAAAACATGGATATTCTTCTTCTATGCCTATTGGAACTACCCTCAAGAATGGTGATGTTGGGTATTCCCCCTCATCGATTAGAAGACCATCCAATTTGTAGAAAAGAACAACTAAGGAAAATAGAGGCATTGCTTATGGTAATCAAAGAATCATCCTCGAATAAAAAAAAATTCATAAATTATGAAGATAATCTCTTGGAATATCTGAGGGTTAAATAACCCTCATAAACATGACATTTTGAAAAATATGATTAGGGACAATAGGTCAGACATTTTTGT
The DNA here is from genome assembly GCA_028749045.1 of Cupressus sempervirens. Lineage (NCBI taxonomy): Eukaryota > Viridiplantae > Streptophyta > Pinopsida > Cupressales > Cupressaceae > Cupressus > Cupressus sempervirens. The sequence continues at coordinate 341,408,636 of CM053787.1, read as the reverse complement.
TCTTCAAGAAACCAAGATGTTGAAGGATAAGGTGGAATGTCCTCCAATTTTCAAGCAAGGAAGGATTATTGGAAATGATTCTAAAGGAGTGTTAGGTGAGATGGCTATTTTTTTGATTAATAGATGGATTCAAGGGGAGCTTATCTCTAAAAATAGAAATATGATGAATGTTAGATTCTTTAACTCAAAAGATGATTTTAGCTAGGTCCTTACTAATGTCTATGCCTCCAACTTCAAATGGGGAAGGAAGGCCTTATGGGAAGAAATTTCTAATCAAAGAAACATTCTTACTGAGGAGAACTAGATGGTGATGGGGGACTTTAATACCCCTTTAAAAGAATCTAAAAAATGGGGAGGCAGCCAGACCAATCTGGATAATAGATTAGATCTAATGAACTTTATTAATCATCATATTCTTCATGATCTTGACTTGCATGGGATTGAGTACACCTGGACTAATAGAAGAACTAGAATGGATCTTGTTCAAGTTAGGTTGGATCGAGCTCTTATTAGTAATGACTAGTTCCTGAATTATAAATGTGCACTTAATGCTCAAGTTCATGTGGGATTGGATCATTACCTTATTTTCCTAGTTGCTAATAATTTCAACTTTCATAATAATTTCCCCTTAAAATTTGAGAAAATGTGGACTCTTCATCTAGACTTGGAGACTCTCATTAAGGAGTGGTGGGGTATCAAAGTGGAAGGTACAACAATGTTTAGAGTGGCAACTACATTGAAAAATGTCAAGAAGAATATTATGAAATGGAATAAACATAACTTTGGAAACTTCTTTGAGAACAAAAAAAAGTTCTAGAGGAACTTAAAGCTATACAAGATAGGATTTAGACTAATGGTTATGAGGTGGTCTCAAGGGAGGAGGAAAGTAGCAAACTGGTTGAACTTCATGACCTTATTACCAAGGAGGAGATGTTCTAGAGACAACATTCTAGAAAGTTCTTTTTGAAGGAAGGTGACCGAAATACTAAGTTCTTTCATTTGACTACTTTAAAGCATAATATGACTAATAGAATTTCTAGACTTTATATGGATGAAGGTTTGACTGATAATGAAGAGATTATCAAAAGGGAGGTTGTGGAGTCTTTTAGCAGACTGCTTCAAGGTGACCCCAATTTGGATTTGGATAAGTAGAATATGTTTCTGGAGTGCATTCCAACTTGTATCTCTAAGGTTCACAATCTATCCCTCACTTCTATTCCTTCCATGAATGAGATTTCTAAGGCTGTTTTCTCTTTTGAGGGTGACAAAGCCCTTGGTCCTGATGGGTTTCCTTTTTTGTTCTTTCATAAGTATTAGAATATCATTGGTGCTGATATTCGTAATGGTGTGAAGGAATTTTTTGGTACTAGAAACATCCTTAAAGAGTTAAATGGCACCTTCATTTCCCTTATTTTGAAGAAGCTGGGCACAGATAGATTGGATTAGTTTAGTCTATTAGCTTGTGTAATTCTTTTTATAAGATTATCTCCAAGGTTCTTACTCTCAAAATTTAATCCCTTCTTTTAGCTATCATCTCAAGGTAGCATAATGGGTTTGTTCTTGGTAGATAGATCTTAGATTCCATTATTATAGTTTATGAAAATATTCATTCTCTTGTGGTGTGTAAGAAGGAAGGGTTTCTTCTTAAGCCTTATCTATCTAAAGCTTATGACAGAGTGGATTGGAATTTCCTTCTCTGTAGATTGGAAGCATTTGGCTTTAATAAGAGATTTTGGGATCTTATCTTCATGTTAGTTTCATTGGCCTCCTTCTCGATGCTTGTTAATGGTTCCCCTACCTCCTTCTTTAAGGCTTCTAGGGCTCTTAGACAAGGGGACTCAATCTCTCCTATTCTTTTTATTATTCTGGCTAAATGTTTGGGGAGATTCATGGATAATATGGTGGTGAAAGAGGACTTTGTGGGCCTTAATCCCTCATCTTTTGCTTTAGTTTTCTCTCATCAAATTTTTTTTTATGATTCTATTGTTATGGGGGAGGCTTCAATGAGAAATTCTAGGAACATTAAGAAGGTTTTGGGTGACTATGGGATGGCCACTGGTCAAATCATTAATTGGAGCAAAAGTCTGATCTACTTTATTAATGTTAGTGAGGCAAGAAAAAATAAGATCAAAAAGATAATTGGATGTGAGATTGGTTCTCTACCTAGAACCTATCTATGTTTACCTTAGGGTTTAGCCCCTCCCAAAAGCTTTTGGAACTCACTGATTGATAAAATCCACTCAAAACTTGCTAGTTGGAAATGTTCTCTCCCCAGTTAGGCTGGTAAGGTTATTGTTTTGAAGTCTATCCTACAAAGTGTTTTGCTTTATGCTTTGAGTGTTTTTAAAATTCTAAGAAAGTTTTCTCTTTATATTGAGAAAATTCAGAAGACTTTCTTGTGGACTAGAGCAGAGATCAAAAAAAGACCCCCTCTGGTTGCTTGGGAAAATGTTTGTATGCCCCGTTGGAAGGGAGGGCTTCGCTTGTGAAGGATTAATATAATGAATGAATTCTTATTGGCTAAACTATTATGGAGATGGCATAAGGAAGAGGGGGAATGGAAGAATATTTGGGTTGATAAATATAATAGGGACCACTTTGATTTTTATCATTTCCTTAATAGTGACTTAAAACAAGGGGGATCTGTGATCTGGAAGAATGCTCAGAAATTCAAATATATTTTAAGGAAAGGGCTTAAATGGAAGGTGGGTAATGGTAGAAGAGCTCTTTTTGTGAAAGACATTTGGATCTTGGACCACCCACTTCATGATGATCCTAGGTGGAATAGGTATATGGAGCAATGCAAGAATCAGTTTGGTACTTTTGTGGGTGATTATTGGAAGGATGATATGTGGGTGGATCTTAATAGTGTGGACCATAACTTGGTTGAGCTTGGTAAGTGTCTAAATGTGTTCCTTTTAAACCATGAAGAGAATGTTCTGATATGGAAAAATGACCCCAATGGTATGTACTCTATTGTCTTTGCCTATGCTAATTCTTTCGATGATCATGATGAACCCTACTGGGCCAAGGCTTGGGTGAAAGGCATGACACCAAAAGTTAATATCTTCTTTTGGATTCCTCTCCAAAATAAAATTTTTACTCTTGATAATCTTAAGAAGAAAGGTTTCATCATTATAAATCAATGTGTTCTCTACAAGAATGATGGGGAAGTAGTGGATTATATCATGTTGCATTGCCCCTTTACCAAGAAGCTTTGGGATACATTTTATAGCTTCTTGAAAGTGGATTGGGCTTTCCATGCTACTATTCAATTATTCTTTACTAGTTGGATGGCTCCTTCCAGGAATGCTTTGATTTTCAAACTATGGGACTTTATTCCTCCTTATCTATGTTGGGGCATTTGGAAGGAGTGCAATGATAGGATCTTTAGAGGAGTGGAATCCAGTCCTGATCAAGTGTTCTATAAAATTAAGGTCCTTATGATTGAAAATATTAAAATTAATGGTTCTGGACATCAACCTTGTAATGAGTGGGAAGAATGGGTATTTAATAGCTGGAATCTAAGGAGTTTGGGAATGGATATTAAGGATCTTAACCCAAGGGATAATGCTAGATGGGATGGTCTTCTGGTGAATTGGTTCAAGATAAACTTTGATAGGGCCTTGAAAGGGAACTTGGGCAAAGCAAGATGTGGAGTTGTTATTAGAAACTCTAATGGTGACTATGTGGGATGTATGCTATTCCAATTGGGGATCAAACCAATCATGTTGTAGAAGCCTATGTTGCTCTTCATGGTCTTCTCTATGCTAAGAGTATGAATTTGAGGAAAATATGGTTGGAAGGTGACTCCCTCAACATTATTAATTGTTTAAATAAAATTACTAAACCATCATGGAAAATTAGCAATATTATCTTCAAGGCTATTCACATTATAAATTATTTTCAAACATGCATTATAACTCATAATTCTAGAGAAGCCAACCGTACTACTCATTGGGTTGTGAATGTGGCTTGCTTCAGTGATCATAAAATCATTTGGGATTTTTATGAGTCCTTACCTCCATATGGCCGCCAATTTATTGATTATGATAAATTGAGATCTAGGAAAAAATATTTTAATTATGATGGTGTCAGTAATTTGTAATTATGAGGTGAACTCTTTCAGAGTGTGTTAGGTTATTATTTTTAGAAAGTTGAGCATTTCGCACAGATTTTGGGTAGTTTTTTCCATTTCTCTTTTCGTTTGTGGTGTGGCCTTTTGTTATAGAGAAATTTGGGGATTTTAGAGAAAGAAAACTAGTGAATTTGGTGAAGTGAATATGGGAGGAAAAAGGAAAAGGGTGGAGCTAGCAAGCTTCTCAGAGTAGAGGAACAAGATGGAGGTCTGGGATATTTTAAGTTACAAAAATTTCCTAGGGTACATGGAAAGGCTTAGAGGTAACAATCCTTCTATTATACACCAATTTATCAAATCTTGGAAGGATGGCTCTATTATGGTTGTTAACCAATGAATGGATGGTACTAAAGAAGTAATTGTGGAGGCCACAGGGTTGGACATGGGCAAGATTAATTTTTATGAGGAGAGGAAGCTCTTGGATAGGGCCATCGATCACTTTGTGGATACACAGTAGAAGAAAAGTCACTTAGTAAAAATAGGTATTTCACATTTTAACCCAGTCTCTGTTTCTCGACCATGGCGATTTGTGCCTGATAATGGAATATCTAACTTTAGATGGGAGATTCACTAAGCTATATGGGTATCATTTCATGTTGGAAAATCACTTTAGGCATGATGTTAGGATCAATTTCCCATTTTATTTAATGAAGTCTCTTAGTATTTTCACTCAGGCTATTTAGAAAGACCCAAATGGTGAGCATGTTTTCCATGAGGTTCTTATGGTCCTGATAATGAATGTGTTAAAATTCAAGAAGATTGTGAAACCTAGGGGTAGTTTGAAAGGGGAAGACTAGGATATGGAATGGAGTCTCCCAAATAAGGTTTATCATTTAGATACCCAATATGAAGCTGAACGGGGTATGGGGAGTCTAAAAAAGGGCTCTGGTTGTAGTTCTAAAAAGAATAAAAAGATAGTTGTTGAAGGTTTTGACTGGGAAAGTGATTTTATGGAGGAATTAGTGAGAGATCACTATAATAAGAGGAGTGGAGGTAAAGGAAAGGTTATTAAGGGCTTCCAAGATGACTGCGCCTCTCCCCCTTTTGATGATGAGACTTTGGCTCACTAGCTAGAAAGAAAAAGAAAATCTTTAAGGCGGTACGAGGAGAGGTTACAGACTATGAAGAATGGGGATTTGAATAATGAGGATGTTGGGGAATAGGGGCATCTTCGAGATTTGGATGATAATACTGATGGTGGGATCAAGTCATCCAAGGGTCTTTTTGGTAACCTTGGTACAATCTTGAAGGAGATTGGCTTCCTTAAGCAACAAATGTAGTTGTTGGGAAAGGAAATGGAGCAAGTTAGCAAAACTCCCAAAGGTGAGCATACATTGGGCCAACACATAGACAAACTTTCAGAGGTTATTGGGGATGCAGAAGAAGTTAAAAACCTCATGCATAAGATACCACTACTCAAGGTCAAACAAAGGGTGATGGATAAAGAGATTAGTGGTATTCAGGGGAAGGTGTCTAAAATGGATGCTAAGCTAGGAAATATGGAAAATTTGTTTAAATAGATGGCTAATAATGTGGGTAACCTCTTGAAGTGGATTGAGAATGACAAAGGGAAGGACTCCTCTTCAGTGATAGAGATTCAAGGACCAAGAAAACACACCTAAGCTCATTCTAAGAAGAATGAGGATGTGAGCAAAAAGGATGAGGTGAAGGCCATTGCTGAAAATATGCATATTCTGGCAGATTAGGCTGTTGACCTAATAAAGACTTCTTAGTTGGTCAGTTGTTGTTCTTTTACTATTCTTTTTCTATCTTTTCTAGCTTTGTCTTGAGTGATCTCATGGCTGTTCCTTTTGGAGGTCTGTCTCATGTTGTCTTGTGATGCTTTTCTCTAATTTTTACTTATCTTGTTTATCTCTAGACTTTTGTTATTTTGTAAAGATTTTGGGTCCTTTAAGACCTATTTTTACTTAATCAAAACAATTTCTAGCAAGAGAAAGAAAAGAAGAAGAAGAGAGTCCTTATGCTGCATGTTGTCGATGGGGATGAGCTTAATGTTAAAATTATTTAAGATGAAATTAGTGTCATGGCCAAAATTTATGAGGCAAAAACACAACTAATTTTTTTTTTTTTAAAGATAACTTAGGAAAACATAGTTAGTTAGGTTTTTTCATGATTATGAGAAAGAATGCCTAATAACTATGATTAAAAAGGTTGCAACATGCTCACATGCTGACCAAAGTAATCTCTAATAAGGTTGGATAAAATTTCTATTCAAGTTGGAATCAAGAATCAGATGGGAAAATTCGATGATACAACATCAAGAGCTAGTAGAAGAAAACCTGATTCTAGAATCCCCCCAACACTAGCATTACTTAGGGTTCTATAGGTTGTTTATTATCTCAAAATATACTAGATAATGATCTTCCTACACTTGAATAGGTTCAAATGGGTGTACATGGTAAGGTCTCTTGATAGGATAACAGGAGTACAATGCAAGTGTATTCACCTCTTGTCTTTTTTTTAATATAATAGGCTATGTACACTAGTGTCCTAGGTACTTGCTACGTAAAGAACATGTATGTATCCTCATTACAAGTGTGTGTTATGGTTTAGAATCATTAAATGTCTACACTCCTCAATGTAACACAGTACAAAATATTTCTTTATACAAAGGTTCACAAAATGATTTAGATTAAATTAAGATATATAGCGAGAATTAGGCATCCTTACCTAACTTCAATATTATTTAATTACATATATATAACAACCTTACTTCATTTCCTTCCATTAGGGTTTTGCATTTCTACATGCAAAGTGATTGAATGAATTCATACATCTTTAAAATCATCTTTTAGAAAATCCATATGAAAAAATGCATAGGAAGCACATTAAGTAATATGTCATATGCCTCTGAATTATTACTAACATACATAGGTGTGAGACCTAATTAGTCTCTTTTGAAGTATGTTACATATATGTACCCTTCTAAAATTTACTTGACACTATAAACCTTACCAAATATGATATGATTATTCTAATTCACTATAGAAACCACACATGTATATATAATTGACTACTAACTATCAGCATAAACAAGTTCTCATCTACTATTATCTAACCATGAACAATTAATAACTCACAATGAATAGCTATGGTTGATTGAACTATATTAAATCACTAGCTTCCAAACTTCCTAATACAACTATAACAATATACTACCCAGTTACATTTTGGCCACCTTCATATAGTCCAATTCCCAAATTTTTGAGTTATTCGTCTCTAATAATCTTCAAGATAGATGATCCTCCCATATCTCATTAGGGTATTTAATTTCTATTTGCACAATTCAAGGTATATATATATTTTTATAATATATAATATGGGCTTATTTTGATACATTAAATAACCTATATAGATCTTCAATACGTTAGATATGTGTTAATTATGTTAATTATGAATGATGTCATTGTGTGTTATATATACATATGATATACATACATACATACATGTATATACATACATAAATGCATATTATTTAACCTATATATAAAACATTACCCTAAACGATATCCAAGGACATTATCTAACTAATTTGTCACCTCCAATTATAATTTTATCCATCAATAATATATACCATCAACCCCTTAAAAAAAACATTATTATTATGAATACCAATAACTATAAAGTTTATTATTAGACCTTATATCATTTCTTCCACATACATCCCTTTATAAATATATGCATATCCATACCAAAATTTTAAATACTTAATCTATTATCTAATTCTAAACCCATTAACTAACCAACAATCTATTATCAAAAAACAAAGTTTCTAAACAATAATAATATTAAACTAATCATTTATTAGTCTTAACCCACACTCCTCCCACTTCTAAACTACTATATCATTATTGGACATCCAACTAATCTATTTATTAATCCTAATACTAACTCTAACAACTTAAAAAACTAATTATACCATATTCTTAACCCACCTAGTGACTAACTATTATGCCCCCTAAGTTATACCATTAAGGTCATACATATGGACTTAATAATTTAACTAGGATCACCCAATGAAACATCAATCTTTAACCCCCTACCTAATTTCCTCCACATGTGATTCCTCCCCCTTACCCAAGTGCTATACATGGAGGTCAATGCATGTGTACAGAATTGGAGTGTCAACTTGGTAGTGGGTAGGATCTTGATGTTGGGTCAAATCCTCCTGTGGAGAACCTTTGCTCCCCTACCGAGTCCAAGGAGGGTTCTCACTCATCCTTTTCTAATTTTTTATCTATCCTACCTAGGTTTATGGGGAGATGGCACATTAAGGCATCCCTACACATGTGTTTGAGCCATATCCTCAAGTACTTGGGCAGCTTGTGAATGGTGAGGGGAGATGTAACGTGTGGGATAGGGGAGTGGTAGGGACCACCTCCCACCTCCCTCATCGAATAGGTAAAACTTGTACTTACAATCACTTCTCTCTATTTTATTTTTATTTTTATCATATGGACCCTTACTTTACTTTTTGCATGGAATGATATTGATGGGACATTTATATTTTTATGTATTTGAAGATGATGTATTCTTCTTAGTCATGAGGTGCATGCAGATTGTATTCATAGATAATATAACCTCATATCCTATTGGTTTCTTACTAAGAGGTATAATAGAATATTTTCTTAATATTTTATTATTGTGTAATTGGGAAGGGACTTAATTCCTCTCCCATACAAATTCTAGAGAGATGAATGTACTTCTACAGCTAGGTCTTCACATGAGATTTTATACTGTGTTTTCTATGGACTCATTTTATCTACTTAGTCATGTTATGGTGGGACTTGTGTAGTAGCTATATAATGTTACTTGGTATTTCTATATAAATGCTAGGTTTAGAAAATTATTTAAACTCAATTGAAAACAATCTCATTACTCAAGAGATGCTATGTAGAATAGTCTAAGTAGCTTTTGGAATCTTAAATGATGAACAGGTGTCAAATAATATCTAACAATTCCTTTGAGGGTTAAGAACATTAAAATATCTACTTGAAAGGAAATATTGTATCATCTAACTATACCATTAAAATTTTACATTTCTTTACATCATTACATATGAAATTTTCATCTATTATGATAAATCTATGTTTCATCCAAATGCAACTAATCATAATATTAAATCTTACATGGCAATTATATATGAAGGTATCCAAGTTTTCTCTATTTCTCACATGAATTCATTCTCCACAACAATACTTACACAATGAAGCATCCACTTTCATAATGCAATGCACTATGCGATAGATGAAGGGTTTATTCATACAATGCAATATTCAGTAACGTAAAGTAAGACTTCATTCTTTCAACTACATTACAAAATGGCATATCTCTTCATTGCTACTATGTGACCTTTCATTGTAGGAACATGAATAAGATGGATACAGATTCTCCAATGCAAGTACAAGGCACAATGACAAGTTTTCTCCTTCAAGCAACATCTCCCAAATGGTCTTTCCAATCTTTTATCCATTGCTCCCTTGAGCATCAGATCCGCAAATACATCACAAAGGAAACAAGAAGGACCATGGGTGCTCTCCATCCAACCATAGGCCTCCAAAAAGACCACCCCCGTGCTCGGGAAACAAGGATCAAACCAAGTTTCACATACAATCTTGCAAATGCATGAACATTACATTTCAAACTTGAACAATTCCATCCCAAGGAAATTTCACAATGGTTCACCAAGGGAACCATAAACATAGGAAGAATTCGTGCTTCAAAAATGGAGATTTTCCATATCAAACAATGGCTACAACAAACAATTTTCATGCCCTTTCGGGACTTCCATCATATAACAATTTCATGCCCTCTTGGGGCCTTTACAATCATACTCCAAACATACGATCATCAAATGTAACTCTCTTGGAGCCCATACTCCATAAACTTTATTTAGACATCATACTTCCCTTATCACCCCCAACAAGATATAAATGATTATGGCATACAGTGGAGCCCATACTCCAAGGTTCTCAATACATTTTCAAGCTCAACTAAGCCCTTCACACTTGACTTCTCTTCCCTTCCCAAAGGGTGAGTGAAGCCCTCACACCCATAACCACACTCATGCACAAAATCATGGAAGATCAAAAGCAAGAAAACAAGGGAAATCTAAACGTCATTCTCAATCACCACACAACACAACACAACAAGATACAAGATGGTACCACACATTTCCCTTGCAATGTCATTCTCACTATCTACATTCTCATGAATGCAATACCAAAATTCAACTTCAAAATGGAAGCAAACTAACTACATGGCAAGAAGACCAACCTTGAATCCTTTTGCAAAATGGAATGAAAAGTTGTAGAAGAGCTCCCTCCAAGCTTCCAAACCCTAATTGTCTCTAAAGTTGGAGAGTGGGTAGACAACCCACTAATTACAACCCCAATCCTTTAAAAAGGATCCCAAAACCCCTACTATCTAAAAATGGCCATAACATGAGCTGTCTTTTCTTACACCCTTGTCTCCTAAAAATGTAGCCTTGACCAAGTATTAGAGTGGAAGAAGTCATGAGACACTCCAATTTACGAATTGCTTTGAAAGTGACTTGTTTTGAGGGTTCCCAAGGTCACCTAGGCCTACTAAAGGTTAGATTTAGATCCCCAACCCATACTACTATCATGTGGGCACTTATTTTTCAACATGGTAATCTCCTAGGAACACTTTTTGATCCCCAAAAGTTAATGGAAAGTTGGAATTCGAACTTTAACAGATAGGGACTTATCCTAAAAAATTTGAATGTGGGGTTAACTTGGATAATATGCTGGGGTTATGTTTAGGTTATGTTACTTTCAAAAAACCCCAAATGCCAATTCATTTCCATGTGGATAACACAAGTGTCAAGTGACACAAACACAACATATTACATTTAAAATGACTTGTCTCCAATAATGCATGCACTCAACTATCACCCACATACAATTCACATTACAAAGAGGTTTGAATCTTTCCATAGATCCAACCTCGGCCATGTCATGTTTCACACAAGTTTGAGCCTTGGTTCCCCATTAAACCCCATGATCAAATTCCTGCACACTAAACTCGAGCATCAGTAGTCCAAGAAAATCATGTAAGAAATAAGTAAATATGTGCAATAAATCATTATCCCATTCAACACTAGGCTTGCATATTTCATCATTTCAAATTAACTTTCCCTTTCTTAGTCATTTCAATTAAAGCATTCAAAATATTAAAATATCAAAATTTTCATATCACATTTAACATTTGGGTTCCATACTTCATCATTTCCGAATAACTTACTTTTTCTAATGATTTTCACTAAAAATGTCCAAAATACTATAATATCAACTATGCTTATCAACATTAAACTTTACTTAGCATGACCAATTTAATATTCAAAATAGCTTCATAATCTATTTTATATCCTAGCGACAAAATGTTGAATCCATGACTATTGGGTCCCTAAGCATGCAGATTAGGTCATAGTGCATAAAATAATCTATCATTTAACTCTAATTTCCACTTAAACATTACAGTCTTACATTACAAGCATTTCTAAAATTTAGTTTCTATTAAAGCAATGCAAATAATTTAGAACATGAAATGAAATCAATAAATATATCAATTGGGTCCTAATGTGTAGACATAAGTGCGGGTTATCAAAATATAGATATTAAAATGACATAACTCTATAGTCTCAAAGGTGTATCAAAACATTGAATTAGAAGTATCATAATGCAAATATGTCATCTATGCTAGGGTGGGTTGGGTGAGGCCTCACAATTAGAAGCCTAATTGTTGATCCTCCCTAAGGGGTGTTGGAAATTGCTAAATCAATTTCCTTGTATTCCCTAATGCTAGATAAATTGACCTTCCACCCTATCAAGTTGTTGAACCTGAAATGCAAGGCTTTAGAGGGGTGAATTGGTGAGATGGAATATAAGAAGGATGGGAGCAAGCAAATGAAGATTATCACTGAGCAGTAGGGGTCACATGAGGTCATCAAAGAGATAAAGAAGAAGATACACAAAATGGAAAAGTCCACCAAGGAAGTGATGAAAAAATGCTAGAAAATGCTCAACTCTTTTGTTCATTTTATGAACAGGTTCACAAGCCTCTTAGATCAAAGCAAGAAGGTAAAATTGGTGTTGGATCTGGATGAACCTGATAAGGATGAGGTAGAGGCTGGACCTGCAAAATGTACTCGCTTCAAGAAAAAAAAGAAGTGGAAGAAGGAGACCTAGATTTCTCATCAAGAAATGAAGTAGGTCACTAAGAAGTTTAAATATTTTCAATAGGAGTTGGAATATAAGGTTGAAGCTTTGGCCTAGTTTGCTTCTCTCTTTTGTTGTCTTTTTTTTTTAAGTCTTATATGTTCTAGTTGGTTTTTTGCTAGTTTTCTATTGTTGCTAGTTTTGGTGCTAGATTTAGCCAAGTTTAGTTGGAAATGGATGTGGGTGTTTTTGTTACTCAAAACATAGTTTCATTTAAGGACTTAATGGTTTCTCTTTTTCTATAAAACAATTGGGGTTTCAAGACCATGTAAAAAAACACTTATAGCCTTAATTAAAAAGATTTAATTTATTTTAGTGTTGATTATTTATTATGTTTATGATAAGGATTCAATTAAGGTTAGTGTTATGATTGCACATCAAATTTGAATTAGTACTAATGTTTATATTAACAATTTATTTAAGGGATAAGGTTTAATTTTGATATAGATTAGGATTGATTTCAATTTGGTTAAGGGTTAGATATAGAGAACAATTAGTTTAAAGATAAAACATGATAATTACTAGGAATGATAATTTATTAGGTTTGTGATAAAGGTTAAATTGGGTTAGTGTACGATTAGGCTTAACATAAGGGTTCAATTTGGTTTATTTTATTCATTCTAGATTTAAGGTAAGAAATTAATTCGGTTTAATGTTAGAATTAGAGTTCAATTCAATTAAGGTGTTTCTAAGATTCAATTTAACTTAATATAAATGTTGACATATGTATTGAACACCTCTCTCTCTCTCTCTCTCTCTCTCTCTCTCTCTCTCTCTCTCTCACACACACACACACACACACACACAAAACTTTTAGATTGTGTCTTTTTTTCTTCTTCAGGTTATTCTTTAAGTAAACACGTATATAGAACAACTCTCCCTCTCTCTTCAAACTTTTAGATAATGTCTTTTTTTTTCCTGGTTATGTTTGAAGTAAACACATGTATATAAAACTTTAATTTAGGGGATTATATAAAACATTTATTTAGGATAAGGTTTATTCAAGGTAAGATGTATCTTTCCCTTTGTACCATTTAGTTAGGGGCAAATGTCATGTATGTATAAAAATGAGGTTCCAATAGAATTATGATCTCTTCTAGATAATGTTTAAGTGGTCTTTGAAGTGTGTAAGACAATGTTCTTGCATTTGGATAGGGGCTTAATATGTATATATTTTTTTATAAAGAAAGGCATAGGGTTTAATTTGTTTTAAGTCTACTTTATGAATTTTATTTAAATTAGTTTATATTTATAGTTCAATTTTCTTTTGTTCTTTTAAAGATGCTTAAATATAAATTCATTTCTATTTTAGTTTTTATTTGATTGTAATGATAATATAGAAGAAAAGTTTTCATAATGAAGAGACCAAACATATGTATGTATATGTATGTATGTATGTATGTATGTATGTACCTATATACATATAGGTATATAGGTATATACATATATGTAAATATGTATATGTACATACATATGTATACACACACACACACACACACACATATTATTGATGTATGTTATTTAAGGTATTTTGGTATTTAAAAAGAAGAAATGAATGAAGGTTAAGATAGGAAGTCTTTGGTGATAATAAAAGATGAGTTCTAATTGATCATGACAACTCTTTTAGTAAGAAAAGAAGATGTCTCCTTCCATGCTTGGCTTTCACCAACCGTAAACAAATTTGAATGAAGTTATGATATCATACAGTTGTTTGTTGGGTTATATTGCTGAACATATTTCAAAATAGTTTCTACATGTTTAATTATTTACTCTATCTATATTTATAGTGATTTTATAAATTTTTTAACTATGAAACCAATTTTATACTTGAAAAAATACTCTATAATATTACATTGATATCGGTTGGACTTTATTGTTTAAGATAATTTTATCCAATCACTTCTTCTCACATAATATTGTTGCATAAATTCTTTTCTTTAAACATGTGATAATCCTCACAAATATTTTTCAATAAATCTTATTATTTTGATCTCAATTTTCCCTCATCCAATAGTCTTATACTTTTACCAAATTTTCCCAAAAAGTACTACTATAAAACCCCTATATAGTCTTCCATGATATTCACCATTCTTATACTTCAATCATTTTTTTCTCAAAAATGCTATAAAACCCCCAAATAATCCTCCACGTTATCTACCATTTTCTTGTCTCACCCTCACTGAAACATATAAATTTGTTTAAATTTAAACACTTGTACAAATTTGGTCATACATAAAATACATCTACAACTGTAAACCATACTCATGCTTGCAGATGATTGTGTTTTATTATGAACCCAAATTTCAGATAATCTTATCAAAGCCCATTTCAATCTTATAATCAATTCATATGATAACAACTAAAAAGAACAGAACTACTGATAAATTGAAACAGATGGCCAGGAAAGCAATCTTTCCTAATTACCCACATCCAGACACGTATAAAACTAACCACGCTTTGTATTCATATTTGAAAGTTACACAATAGAAAACACATACTGCTAACTTTCCATAACCTTAAACACAAAGTCACACAGGTATAACACAACAAAAAAGTGAGCTGCAACTTATTATTATAGTCTATACGTATATTATGCTTTATCTTGCACAACATCATGCAGCCTATATATACTAAGTATCAGAGAATGTATTGAGATCATTTATTGCAGGTGCAGTTGTCACAGGAGCAGTTTGCCCCACACTTGCAATCATTTTCTCCTCCCACTGTCATACTTCCATCCACATACCTTCATACATTATCAACAACACAATCAGTTAATATTCAATCTTAAATGAATAAATCAGAAAACTATAGCAATGAAACTTAAATGAATGGCCATGATAGCTTACCCCATGTCAGAAGCAGAGCTGGCCAACACAAATTCCATTGAAACTGATCTCTCACTATAACTGAGATCAGGATACATGCCGCATCTGTACCACCATAATAAAAAATAACAGAAACCCTTCTAGAAATCAATTTATTTCCATCTATAAAGACCAACAAAGCCATAAAACTATAGAAAAGCAATGGAATGTACTGAATTGAAAGAGAAGTATGAGTAATAAAAAGAGGATAGTTACCCATTGCACCCACTGCCACACTTGCAGTCTGACCCACAACCACATTTTCCTCCACAGCAAGACATGATTATTATTACTCTTTGCAGATGAAGCTCAATCAAACTATTGTTAACAAGAATGAGCAGATCAAATGCAATTATGAAATTTGGACAAGATGGGGTGATTTTATAGAGGAAAATGTGTAATGCAAACAATGTTGTTTCGTCAGCAATGAGGTAAAAGAATGGGGAGAGGGAAGAATCAAATAAAGCAGTCACATTCATCAGAGGGGCCCTGCTTTATGATTTTGAAAAAGAGATGTTCCTAAACATGCTATATTATAGCTTTTTCTTATATGCTCGAGGAAAGTTGTGTTATTTTAATGGCAGATGAAAGCAATGTTTGGCGTATGGCTATCAAATAAAAATTAAGAAGTCACTTTCTTTTGGTCAAATAATTGAAGGCTGGCGAAATCAGCAAGGGAGGAGATTATTTTAGCTCAATAAAGGCCACATTATAGGGTGGAGAACCCAACGGAAGCCTTTTAATAAGTGGGAGTGTTGTCTTTCTTTCATATACAGTGGAATATTAATCATTATTGTATTGAAGTTTTAAATTGTGTAAATAATGAATAATCGATAATAACTTAGTATTTTGTTTTTATGTAAAAATGATAAATGTTTCTTTTGCTTTTATTGATACAATTTTAATATTAAAGAATTCCTATATGTTTTGAGAAATTTTAATTTAGTATATAAGTTAAAGTAGATTATAAGAAAATATTTCATTTTTATAAATGTAATGTTCTAATAAGAACAGAAAGCTTAATTTGTTACTTCAATAAAAATGAATCAAAGAGTCAAATTATTTTCAATGGAGATCACTAATATGGCCCAGGAGTGTGAAATTTTCGAACGAGGAGAATTATGTAAACTCTATCAGCGTCATTATGATAAAGCCTTAGACTTTATTTTTGAATTTAGAGTTTTTATTGCCAATTGATTTTTTCTTCAAGTTTTATTTTTATTCTATATTTGATTAGATGTTTCGCGTGGGACGTTCAAATTATTTTACTTGGTAAAGTGGTGACAATGAAATGATAGAATATGGGTATGTGTGGGCTCGAGCTTTGTTCAACATATGTGTTTCCCTTAAACAAAGGAAGAAAATGCCCGGATGTGTAAAATGTAATCTATGCTTGTTAGTCAATTATAAAGTACTGTTTAAGTATTCATCATTATGGATGATGTAATTATAGTTTAGTCTCTAGATAAGAGATATTGAGTATATTGGATTTTATTTTTTATTAGAGATTTTTTTTAATGAGAGTTCTGAATTAGAAGAGGGTTAGAAGAGGGGTTTGAAAGGGTTGATTTTTTTTTTTTTAAATATAAAATTTATAAATTTATAAGAAATAAGAAAATAAAATAAAATAAGAATGATGGTACTAATTTAATAATGATAAAACTTAGATTTGTTGTGGTGTTGCTATCAAGATTTAACTATATAGTTTTTGAGTCAAATTCATTGACCCATATTTTATGAGTAGTGACTCACACATGAATTCAACTCTCATGAGAATAAATGGAACACTTATCACTCATTGGTTTTAGGTGATTCTTGTAGATTTTAAAGTCAAACCTCCCCTATAGATTTCGGTGAGTAGAGTTCTCATCTTTTGAGTGTCAAGCTAAAAGGGGGAGCAAATGTGACCACATGAGACATAGTATAACCTATATACAATCTTTCTCTACAAAATTCAGACAACATATACTTAACATGTAAATATACAATAGTTACATATTAATTGGTGTAAATACATATGCAATTATCACTAACAAAATATGATTAGAATAATTAATTATAATTCTTTTATAATGACTTTTACATTACTCATGGATCAAAGAAACTTATTTTGTTGTCAATCTCAACACAAATATAATGTCTTCAAAGTAGTATTTGCCCAAATATTAATCATTGTACAAATTAAATAAAAAGGAAAGAAAGTAAGGTAAGAGCCTGCAACACAATGGTAAATTCAAAGTCTCTTATCTAGGAGGTCCTAGGTTCTAATCTACTACAACTTAAAACACAATAATAATTAATCTTAACAAATACTAATAACTAAATAAGGGGTTCCATGCCTAAGTCACCTACCTAGCTTGTCAATGGGAACTTTGTCGATAACTCTTTCCTCACTCTCATTGAGGATAAATAGTTTTTTTTCAATTCTTTATAATGCCTTGACACTTTTTGCTTGGCCTCTAGTTTGTCCGTTCAATGACACAAAATATTATGTTACAGATAGTCTTTTCTTCTAGCCCCACCATGGCTCTTGTAGTGTAAATAGAAATGGATTCAACACGTAGAGGGCCTCTTCTTTTTAGGTATCACCTTTTCCTTCCAACCTTCAATTGTGGAGCTTTGGAATGGTGTCCTTGCAAACATTGGGAAGAAGCTTGATTACTAAATTACCAAGCCTCTTTCTTTGGCTAGAAAGTTACCGATTTTCTATAAGGTTATGGCTTCCACCCATATTTACTATTCCTCCTGTTAGGCTCCTTCCAAAGCCTCTTACATGAAGTTAGAAAAACTCCTTTAGGATAATTCTTTGGCCTTCTAGAGCTGATCATCGTGGATTTTGTAGAGTTGTGTAGAAGTATTGTGGTCTTCCCAAGGATTCTGGAGGCTTTGTTCTTATTTCCACTCAAAAGAAGGTTATTTCCTTATGTGCCAAATGGATTATTTGTGTTCTCATTAGAGACGGGGCCTAGAAAATTCTTCTCAAGCATTGCATTTTTTCTAGTTTCCCAATCAACAAACCTTCTTGGAAGGGGATTTGTGTTCAAAACCTTCTCATTACTCCTAAACCAATGCAAATCCATGGTACCTTTTTTGTCAAAAGGATCTCAAAATCTTGGGAAGCCATCAAGTTGTGGCTTTCTTGGGCTAGTGATGTTCTTAGGGATGGGCTATCTATGAACCAACATAACATTTATTTGGTCTTCCCTTTTTTCTATGCAAGTGTTTCACTTGCTAAAGTGCATGGTGCTAGTGCGCTACATTTTTTAAAACATGGCATTAAGGCACCTACATATTTATTTTCCCAAGTCACTATGAGCCTCAGAACTTGGGATGACATGCAAGTATAGTTTCATTCGACTCATTCAAATCATTAGACATTTGATCTATTGATCTCTTCTCTTCCCCCTCACATGCTTCATAAGATGAGTATTCAACCTGTTAAGCCATGGTGGAAGAATTTGAAATCATATCTATGTACTCCTCTTGTTCATTATAAGCCTAAGATAGGATACCTCTAGTTGGTGCCACACTTGCCTATGGTTTATACTCTCAACCAATAGTGGCACCTCTAGTCTTCTTGAAAAAAATTGGAGATATAGATTTAACAATATTTGGAGCACCATCATTGAGCCAAATGTTGCACACTTTTCTTTGTGTTTTATATTCTAGGGTTCACTCTTGGGCCCTCAACTCAACAATCTAGAATTTCTTGACCCTTGATGTCCTTTTTGTGGACACCTTAAGTCTTTTTTACATATCTTTTGGTTATATAAAAGAGGCCAACAATATTGTCTTTGAACTCATAATTTTTTAAGCCCTTTATGTTGGAACCTTTTCCTTGGCATATGATCTTGCTAGGAGATTCACCCAAAATTCTCTTCAAGTATACCCAGATTTGGCATGCTTTCAGGGTGAAGATTCTATTCATGCTATGAAAAGATAAACATGTTGTTCTTTTTACTCACATATTTCTTGATATAAATATTTCTATTGCATACTAACGATTTCATATGTAACAATGTAATGATGAAGATTCAAGTATAGGGCAACAAGGTGGCCCTTGAAGTTGCTTACCTATATGAGTTGTTGAGTCATTGTGGTAATGAACCTTGTATAGTGGTCAAAGTGTTACTAGATTCTAGTTCTTTTGATTGCACTTATCCCTATGGCCACTGCCAAGGTCATATTTCTTCCACCCACTAATATCAGACTCCTTGGTCCCATGCTCCTCGCTACTCTCCTGGTGGTGGGAATGATGGTTGGCATTGCCACTTAACCTCTCTGTAGTGATGCAACTCTAGATGGTCCTCAGGTACCCCTACTCCTACTCAAGTTGTTTTTTTTTGTTCCACCCTTAGTGGTGGCTTAGCATGACCTGAAGGCACTTCTAATAATGGTCTTTCCTTCACCTAGCCCTAGAAATTTTTCCTCCTAGAACTAAGGAGGAAACAGATAAAGATAAAATTTTTAGAGATAATGGGTGGTCTCTACCTAACCCACATGTTAACATTGTTGATGTATGGGGATCGGATGATTACCGCAATCCTCCTCCTGCACCTTGCACTACTCTTACAACCTGAGGTTTTTTATGCTATTTTTCTAATGAATAGCTTGTAAGTTGTCTGGCATTGGTGCCATGTGAACTTTCTTAAGGTGGTCTTATACCCCCTAACTACTTTTTGTGAATATTTAACTTTAATTTTTTAATTAATAGAGAAGGGACTATTCATCAAAAATAAATAAATAAATAATCTAGGATTTCATCCATTTCTGATAATGAAATAAAAAAATGTGGCAAGAAAATAGCTACATATAGATATAAATATATTAAAATAAATAATTTGAAAATATTTTATAAACCTTAATATGAAGACTTGATTAACCATTAAAAATTTTATGTTAACTTTAAAAGATGTCAACAAAAAACCTTTAACAAAGTGAAATCCATTTTCAAATGGCTCATGTTTTACCTTAAGATTGCCTAGCAAAAAATTAACCAATTGGAAATTATGGTGGAACCAAATCACATGGTTAAATACTAGATGAAAGGTGAGAGAGGTGATGCTTTTTTAGGAGGTTGGGGAGGAATTTAGGGGAAAGCTCAATAAATTTGAAAAACATTTGAAATCCTTAGGTAAAAGTACAAAGTTGTGTCACCTTTTAGGCTTACTTATCAGGATGAGTGAATTTGATTATTTCTATCAAAAAATCTATTTTGTTCTAACATATGATCTAGATAAATTTATTTAAGCTAAGTTATATATGATCTCACACTTCTCCAATTGGAAATGACTATTAAATGCATGTTTTATACTAGTTTGTATCCAATTACTAAAGAAATAAAATTATTTTAGAAAACTAACATTTCAATGACTCTTACTATTTTAATGATATTTTTAAAGTGGCATATAAACACCATTTTATAGAGATCAAATTCAAGAATATTCACATATAGAGTTATAGTATTGTAATTAGATATAGTATCCCATAATTAAAAAATTCTACAAGTATGTATTTTAACATTCGAAAAGATGTCAATTTTGAGAAAGGAAAAACTATTAAATCATATATAAAAATATTAATAATTATATGAAATTCTAGAGGAGAGAGTCCTCTTCCAAAATGTATAATTTTTCTTCTAGTTAGAATAGATTTGTTTTGATAAATGTGGTGGGAGATGAAAACTATTGATTTCAGGTGAGTTGAAATTTGAATCATTATAATTTAGAGAAAATATAAGTCTAAAGACAATTTTTATTTTTCATTGTTCTAGCTATATATGTTATCAATAACATAGTCTAAGTTCAAAGGGAAATAAGTTTATTTACATATAGTTTTGTTGTGGGAACTAAACCCCTAATTTTCAACATTTTTCAGCCATTAAAAAATTATCTATAAAAATTAACAAATTATATCAATTCTTATTCCAAATAATTATTACAAATTATAATCCTAAACTTCATCCATTTCTACACATTTTATTAGTTTACTTCATTTTTAAATTCTAAATAATAATACTAGTTTTATGTCATTGAAGGTGAATAGTTATACTTTTGTTAGCCTTTTTATTTATAAAGGGGTGACAAAGATTTGTGCTTTTACCCCCCATATTCAAGAACCCCCATGCACATACGCACCCACTTCTCATTTGGAATACTCAAATGGTTAAAAACACCAACCAAGTGAGCCTAGAACAATGGATTGTCATAGATGAGAATCATTGTAGATTTTTAAGAAAAATCTATAAAGTCCATAAATCCAAAAAATGAGAATGAAGACATGCAAGTAGAATCATCCAAGAGAAAAATTAGTACAGGAACGCCAACCTAGTACATGCATCTAAGAGAGATGGGATATATAGAATATTTTAGATCATTTGATGGTTAACTACATAACTAAGCTATGCATTCAAGGTATCAAAATAAATGCCTTCCAAATACCTATGCATCAAAAATCATTCTGTTGTTAAGAAAGAGCTCTAGATCAATGTCATTTTAACATGAACAACTCCATATTCTTTGTCTTCATCATCCTTTAATAAATTCTTAATTTCTCATGAAATTCTAAATCAACTACAAGACTTCCACTCATCAAAGTATTAATTATTAGACAATATCTTCAAAAAAAATTCCTTTAAGCTTTGGAAGATTAGAAATCTTAATAGAACAAATATCCAAAACCAGGAACATTGTAAATCCTCACATGGAACCAACATATAATTATCAAAACTGGTCTCTAATGCTAATTTAACATAAATGAGAACATCCCAGAAAGTCATCTAAAATTAGTATGTGCATCATGTATCTAAATATTTCTTCAATAGGTTCAAATAAACAAATACAAGTATACATTCCTATGTCATAAAGGGGGAAAAAACATAGATGATTCCCATAATTAAAACCTTAAAGGAAAGTCGATGTAATTTATAGATCTAACAACTTTTTGCACAATTACAACATATAGAATTAATATTCTAAAATCATGAAACTAGAAAAATATAATATAATAGAACACACACAGAAAACCCCTAGTGATAAAAAAAAATGATTTGAAACATTATTTTTAAATTTAATTATAAAATATTATTTTTATGCTTTACCACAAATTATTTATATTTTTAGTTTTTAGTTTTATTAGTGTGTTTAAAGTAATCCTTGAATTTTATTAAGGATTGATTTTAGGTGTGCATTATAAGTTAGCCTTTTTATTGTTGAATATGTTAGAAAAATAGAGTTGGGGTTTACTATGAAATTTGATTTGAAAGTTTTGCTAAATTTTTAGTTGAACTTTATGTATAGGGTTAAGGTTCAATTAATATTAGGGTTAGTGTTTAAGTTATATGATGTTAAGAAATATATATGAAATACATGTGGATTGGAGTAGACTAAAATATAAGGCTTTAATTTAGTTCAGTGCCTAGGTTTAATGCATAATTTAGTTTTAGGTGAAGGTTTACTATGGTATAATTTGGTTAAATTTAGTGCTAAATTTTGTTTAGTTTAATTATGTAATGGTCTAAGTGGTAGGGATTATATTTATATAAGAATAATATTTGAATTGACATGTTATTTTATTTATTTATTATAAAATGTAATTTTTATGTCTTGTTTTTGGGTACATGTTTAACTTAATGCTTTAATTTTATTGTATTAAGGATTAATTTTAGGCAAAAATTACAATTAAGGCTTGTCATTGAATATGTTCAAAAATAAGCTTAGGGTTTAATCTTCTATAAGATCAATATAATACTTTAAGTTTGTACACTATGAAATTAGATTTACAATTTGGGCTAAATTTTGAGTTCACCTTTATATTTAGCGTTAAGGTTCAATTAATCATAGGGTTAGTGTTTAATTTATCATAGTGTTAGGTTAAGCAATTTATGTACAAAATAAGAGTTAGGGTTAGAGTATATTAAAATATTAGGGTTTGGTTTGGTTTAGTGCCTTGGTTTAATGCACAATTTGGTTTTGAATCAAGGTTTAAGCTAGGGTTAAATTTCATTTAGTTTAATTATTTAATCTTCTTTGTGGTAGGGATTTTATTAGATATAAAATTTGATTTATATAGATATTTGAATGATAGTTGTAATGCTCTATTGATCATCCTCTTTGTGCTAGTAATCTTATTTCAGTTATTCTTTCTCATTATGTAATTGTTAGTTGTCTCATGCCCACTGGTGATTTTTCCCCTCCTATGTTAACCAATCAATTGGTGGTGTCTTTTGATCTCCTTATGTTTGATACTTGTCCTGCCTCTATTGGTTGTCCTACATTTGTTGGTAAATTGTAAGTGATGCTTCCTATGCTTCCTATAGTTTTTGGTTTTCCACTACCTTACAATGGATTGTCAAGCACACTGTCCTCTGGAGATAATTCTAGGCATAGTTTGAATAAGGGTTTCTTTGCCATACTTTCAAATAGGTTAGATGGAGCTTTGGTTTGAGGGTAAAGGGATCGATTTCTATTTCTAACCCTCTTTGGCTTTTTGTGGATGAGGAGACATTGCATGGTATTAATTATGTACCAATTCACATCTTCCCCTTGGCCAAAGATTTTTATTTTTCCAAATTTAATTTGGCTAAGGATAGAAATCTAATTCTAAGTGATCATTCCTTTACTTGGGAGTATTTTTTTGTGCTCATGATTGAGTCATGGCACCCTGAGTTCTCCCCCTTTACTGAAAATTCAAACAAGGTTCCAGTTTGGGTGAGGCTTCCAAATAGTCCTCTTCATCTTTGGGTTGATTCAGTATTTGAAGAAGTGGGAAAGGATCTTGGTGACTTTTTATGGTTGACGATGCTTCTATTGGTATTATGCTTTCAACCTATGCATGAATCTTGGTTGTGATGGACATTTCCAAGAGGATTCTAGATATGGTTAAGCTTGAGAATTCTAAGGGTTTTTGGTTTCAACAATTGGACTATTAAGATATTCCTTTTAGATGTAGGAGATGTTTTGAAAGTGGGCATGTTGTAAACATTATAATATCCTTGAGAAAATATATTATCAAATTGTCTCTCAAGATTCTCATGATTCTTGAGAACCACATTGTTGTTATTTTACCTTTGACTAGTACTCATTCTACTAGCTCTATGGCTTCTAGTGGTCAAACTACTTGTAGTTCCCTTATTATGTCTTCTCAGAGTACTTTTCTTGCTATCAATGCTCCTTCATGTTTTGTTTCTAGTTTAAATTCTATTGGTACTATTTTCGATGGATATGCAAGTTTTGTGTTGTCTAAAGGTGCAAATGCTAGTAAAGATTCAATTGTTGTTGGTGAGGTTTCTTTACTAGATGTTGTTCTACTCTGTTCTATGTTGCATATTGATGTTGGAGGTCCTATTTCTAATGGATCTATTAGGCATAATCCTTTGTTGGTTAAGATTGTCCTTATTAATGCTAGCCCTAATTCGGATAGTAATTTGTTTTCTACATCTTCTTTGGGGGATATTGGTTCTCATCACCCTAATTCATTTTGCGAATAGGATACTTCTTCCAAGGTTGGAGATGAATGAATTTTTGTGAAGGGTAAACACTCTAAGTGTGTACCAAAATTATTTGATATGACCATTAGGTCCTATAAGAAGGGGGATAAAATGTAACCTTAGTGGGATTTTTAAAATATTTTTGGGTTGTTGGGTCTTCATTGCTTCATCTTTGGTAGCAACTACTCTTATCTTTGTTTCATTGGTATTCACCCTATTTGGCATGTTGTTCTAATTAAGTGAAGTGAGATAGGGGTTGAAACCTTACAACCAAAATAACATCAAGTCCAAAGAGGCAAACATAAGGTCATGAGAAGTGACACCTAAAGAATAGAACTAGGAAAAACTAGCAAACTAAACAGCATGACTATAACTAATTTAAAATAGACAACAATGAATTGGGATGGGAAACTAACAACAAAACCCATGCACTACCAAGAAGGCCAAAAAATGGACCTAGTTGCAACCTAATAAATTACCAGCCAAAAGAAAGAACTTTGCTGAACTAATGAGAACCTAACACCAAATACTACACCAACCACCAAACTAGCAGAAACCACCCACAACCAAAACCCAACACCATCAAAAACCAAACATTAAGGACCCAACACACACCAACCCAAGGCAGAAGAAAGGAAGGCCTACCAACTATTTCTACAACTCCTTTAGTTTATCTAGGAAGGATAACTTGGGAGGGTGGATAGACATTGTATTGCTCGTCCCCTGGGAGACTATCAAATTGTCATCAACTTTGATCAAAGTCTTCTCCTTGTGCTTCCTCTTCACCACTCTTTCTTCCAACTTGAGCTCTAGACCTCCAATATTGAGTTCCATTTTAAATTGAACAAAATTCTTATGGGAAATCAAATTATTAAATATGATCCTTGAGTAGGTTGGCATGTTGTTTTTAATGGGGAATCTTAATGTTCTATCTCATGATTATTATGTTGGATTTTGGGTCCTCTTAAAACCTATTTTTACCTTAATCCAAAATAAAAGTTGTAATTTAGTAATAGATATGATCTAAAAAAGGGTTTGACATGATATTAAGTTTAACATCAACATTTAATTAACTTTAGTGATGATTATTAATTATGTTTATGGTAAAGATTCAGTTAAGGTTAATGTTATGATTACACATCTAATTTGGAATAGTTTTAATGATTGTATGTACAATTTATTTAAGGATTAAAATTTAATTTTGATATGGATTATGATTGAGTTTAAATTTGGCCTAGGGTTAGATATAAGGAAGAATTAGTTTTAAGATTAAAAATGGTTAGTACTAGGAATGATATTTTATTAGGTTTGTGATAAAGGTTAAATGGGTTTAGTGTACAATTAGTCTCAATGCAAGGATTGAAATTAGTTTTTTTTGAAGTTCTAGATTTAGTGTAAGAAATTGATTTGGTTTAGTGTTAGGATTAGAACTCAATTTAGTTCAATTCAATTAAGGTATTTCTAATATTCAATTTAACTTAATATATATGTTAACATATGTATTGAACTTAATATACCCTCTCTCCATCCCCCATCCCCTCACTATTTAGTATAAGTAATGTCTCTCACCCTTTATATATATAATGAAAAATTTTAGATTATGTATTTTTAGTAAACATGTGTATATATAACATTTATTTGGCACATGATTTATCCAAGGTAAGATGTATCTTTCTTGTTTGTGTCATTTAGTTAGGGGCAAATATCATTTATGTATAAAAATGAGTTTCCAATAGAATTATAATCTCTTCTAGATAATGTTGAAGTAGTCTTTTGAGTGTCATAAGACAATGGCCTTGTATTTGGATAGGGGCTTAATATGTGTTTGATTTATATAAAGAAAGGCATAGGGTTTGATTTGGTTTAAGTCTACTTTATGAATTTAATTTAAACTAATTTATATTTATGCTTCAATTTTTAATTTTTTTAGTGTTGATTTGAAAGGATGTTTTGAAGATGCTTAATTATAAAATTCATTTCTATTTTAGGGTCAATGCAAGAAGTTGGGTCTCACTTTTGGCCAAAAAGTGGAAGTGTTTTTCCTGTTTTTGAAATTTTTTGTCAATTGATGTCAAAATTTGAGGTATTTAGAGATTGAATATTAAAAAACTCTAGCAATAAAAATTTTAGTGTTCGGAATCTAGTTTTTGAATATGTAATTTATTTGTGTACACATATGATAGATTATTTTTTTGGTATGGATCTTTAAAAACCACTTTTTCAAAATTCCTGTATCAGGACCATACCACACTTGTGTATGGACACCATAATTTGACACAAATAAATTATTTTTTGCAAATCCTTGTAAAGGGAGTTACCCAATACACCTAATATTGATGACAATATTTTTCCTTTATTTTTTATTAAATAATTTTTTTATTATTAATTATTAATTGGATATAAAGGTAAATTTTAAAACCTCTCGTGTACGAACCATATAATTTGATCAAAATCTCACTTTTTCATTTTTTTTTTAACATCAAAAGAATTTTATGTAGATTGATTGTTAACCTCATAATGGTTTTTGACACTTGAGTGCCAATACACTTAACCACTTTCTATATTGGAGCCGAGTACACCATGTATGTCGAGCCACAACATGAGCCGAGTCAGGAAAGACTTCAGGTGCCAAGTGATCTTTAGGTGCCGAGTAGCCTTCAGGTGCCGAGTGAAGTTCAAGTGAGGAATGAATATAGGTGTCGAGCACGATACAAGTGTCGAGTGATATTTAAGTGCCGAGTTACAAATGATGCCAAGCAATACAAAAATGCAACAGGAGCCGAGTAAGCCAGTTTGTTATCAGTGTCGAGCATCTAAAATCAGCAAGTGCCGAGTAACACAGAATGTACATATGAGTTTGTAATTTCATTGATTCATATGTAAACCATTTTCATGGCCGACATATGACGAATCTTGAAGGATTAAATGATAAGATCAAATATTTTGTATTTTCTATGCAATCTACATGCAGCCAATAAGAAAAATGGAGAAGGCATGCAACCAATGAGAAAAGTGCAAGGAATGAGCATTAAGCAAAGATTCAATATGGATCGTAGATCCATGCCTAACCCTAAGTCTTCGAATGTCTTTATAAGGAAGATGAAATCTCATTAGAAAGAGAAGTAGATGTATAAGGGTGTGGAAGGAACACTATTTCAGAGTAAAGAGTATCAGATCTTAGAGGATCAAGATTAGAGAAAGCAGATCAAGTGTTTGTATTCAGAAAATGAAGGATTGCAAGCTATTAGGTTTATTATACCTAATACTCTCTAGCAATTGTATTAGAATGAAAAACCCTATGGTGATAGGTTAGCTTAATAGCTATTTTGTAGATCCTTTAAATAGGTGATTAAATCCTTTAACAGGGTGACACTTCATGTAAAGTGTTTGTAAATCATTTAACCAGGTCACTATTGATACAGTGTAGAGCCTTTAATAGGGCATGCCTTTAACTAGGCAGACCATCAGAAGTGGTTACATATTATTACTACAGTGATTTTGTGGGTATCATCCCCACCCGAGTTTTACCTTCTTATTTTTGGAGGGTTTCTGGGTTACCAAAATCTCAAGTGTTATGTGGTGATGCTTATGTGTTTTTCATAACTGTCTGATATGTTCATATGCATGCAATCTACTTTTAGTTAAAAAAATTTAATGGTTAAAATACAATACTTCTGATTCACCTCCCCCCCACCTCTTAGAAGCATTCTTCATATTTGAATATTCCAACAATTGGTATCAGAGCAAGGTTCTCACAAGAAGAAGTCTAACAACTTGGAGAAAAAGATCTAAAGATGGAAGTCTTCAAACTTGGGAAGATTATTGATAATCAAGTGATTGATGTGCAACTGGCTCTACACAAAGTAGAGGAAGCAAGGGAGGAATCGAGAAAATCCTTGAAGAAAAGGAAGGATATAGCCAGAGCTGAAAATGATATAAACTACAAGGAGATTGATACCACAAAACTACGTGCCAATGGAGACACCAAAGAGTTTGATGCAGCAATAGCAGAACTAATGGAGAAAAACAAAGTTCAAGTAGAAGAGATAAGATCTCTCAAGATGGAACATGAATCACAGGCCATAATGTTATGTGAAATCACTGAACAAAATAAAAGAGCAGTTGAGGACAAAGTCATGATGGAAAATGACAAAAGAAATCTTGCAAACAGACTTGA
Source organism: Cupressus sempervirens (assembly GCA_028749045.1). Taxonomy (NCBI): domain Eukaryota; kingdom Viridiplantae; phylum Streptophyta; class Pinopsida; order Cupressales; family Cupressaceae; genus Cupressus; species Cupressus sempervirens. The sequence goes on along the minus strand of CM053787.1, from coordinate 341,379,706 downwards.
AGAAAAATGTACTGAATTAACAAGGATCTCAAACATGCAAATGGATACACTTGCCCAAATGATGAACCTTCATCATGAACTCAATATGAAAGATATTGAGATCTCTACTTTGAAGATGTAGAATGAACAATTGAAGAATGAATTAAATAGAGAAAAAGAGGTAGCAGAGAATCTCAACAAGTCAAGTGAAGCCATCAAGTATTTTGAACAGTTGCTAAAATCCCCAAAATATGCACATGATACATTAGGACTTGGATACAACAGCACTAAAGTTGGAGAATCATCAAAGAGTGTTGAGTAAAGAAGTGACAAAGGTAAGGATTCTAAACCCACTTGTCATTATTGTAATAAAAAGGGACATACTACTAATATTTGCAGGAGTAGGAGATTCAATCAGACAAATACACCCAAGAGCAAGAGTTACTATCACAAGTGCAACATGCAAGGACATATTACACAAGATTGCAGATCCAATGCCACAAGGACTCAAAGATTTGATGGACATTGTCATAATTGCAAGAAGTATGGACATAGAGCATTTGAATGGAGGTCAAAGCCTATGTGGACATCAAATCAACCAGCAAAATCAAAAGGAAATGAAAGTCACTATCATTGGGATTACAACACTAGGCATAGCTCTCATTATTGTCAGGAATATGGACATACACCCCAGAATTGCATAAGAACACATTTCAAGAGAAACTATAAAAGATGGTTGAGCCAAACTACATGTTTCAGTTGTCTGAAAATTGGGCATACCAGCAGAAATTGTCCTACAAGGTCAAAGGCACCCAAGACTAAAGAAAATAAGGGCAAAGAAAAGATTGATGTCGAAAAGATAAGGGGGCAAATGAATAAGACTTGGAAAAAGAAAGATGAGTGCAACACATCAAGTGGAGGGGTCACTTCACCCAATGGGTCAAGTGATCACACTTCATCAAACTAAGCATGAGAATTATATGGGACTGATATACAAAGTTATATCACACATCAGTCCCAAGACAAAGAAGCAATGCAAAGTACAAATCTACATGAGACAAGATGTCAAGACAAAATCTAAATGATGTTGCCAAGTTGTCTTTGGATGCTGAGCTAAACTCCAACACATGTCGAGTTCCTAATAGTGATCGAGTTGATAATTGATGTTGAGTTGGTTAACTCCAATACAAGCCGAGTAATGTTAAAATCCATCAAAAATTGAGTTGGCAGTTGAGCATTTAATGTGATGAAAATAGGGTATATTATCACGATTCCAATCAGTTTTCCTCATCGCGATCAAGAAGAAAAGAAGAGAAAGAGAGTAGAACGACTTCATAGTAGAGAATCTAGCATTTCAAGCAAATTGCAAGATCTCTCACCATGTTTTCATTGATCATGAGGTATTTTCATTTGTGTCGAGCTACACAGTTTCATATTTCGTAAAAAGGAAACCCTAGTTTGCTTAAATGGCATCAAGTTCCAAGAAAATCAAGGAGAAAGAGTCGTTTGAAGTTTAGTTAGTGTCAAATGAGGTCAAGCAACCTGAGTTTCATCCCATCCCTAAAGTTGCATACAAAAACAACCCAGTCGGAGCTCTCTCCCAAATACCCCCAAAAGTTGTAATGGTTCAAGATGTGAGAAGATGCTACAATTGTAAGATAGGAGCCCTAGGAGATATGGAGATAAGGCAAGCCTATGAAAAATTGTGCTTGGATGGAGTCTTAAAAGATGAATTCAAAATTGTTGAAAGAAAGGGTTTGACCTGAGTTTTGAGCTTTCCCACCATATTCAAGACAGAATGGGTTAAACTTATGTTAAGCAAAATTCATGGTGGAAGTCTTTGGTTGGAAGATATTCCCATCAAATTAACCAAAGGAATCATAAATAGGGTAACTGGGTATCCTACCCTAGATCGGTTCAAAATCTTGAGAAGTGAATTGAAGGAAGTTATTGAAAAGAACACTGGTGCTCAGTGGAATAAAAGAGGAATGACAATTCACACCATCCAGGATCCTCTAGTTGAGTTTGTTGTTAGAGTCATAGCCCATAAGTTCTATCAATCTAGTAGACTCAACAGTGTGCCATGTATTGCAGTAGATCTAGGTTACAAATTCGTGAAAAAGGATCATACTTATGATCTTGCAGAACTACAACTACAATAGATTACTGAAAACCTAGCTGCCATAAGAAGGACAAAGGGTGCTCAATACAAATTTGGAGCAATTCTAGTTTGTATATTCTTTTATGTTCAGAATGAGTTTCCCTCTTTCAGAAAATTTACATGGAGGAATGATAAGACTATCATTGCCCAAATCAATGAATATATAGAATAGATGGGAGAAAATTTTGATACACTGATGACAAGTTATTTTGAGGATTTCAAGAAATCCATGAAGCAAAGATCAAGAATACCAGTTTCCTTAGTGGAAAAACATACTAATGATTTGTGCTTCTTAGTTGACATTGATTTTACCTATATTCAAGCAGTGATCCCAAGGGTGAGATGGCTAAGGCCATTTGGATATGAAATCAATATAGATGAAGCTTCTGTAGCAATAACTGCATTATTGGCAGAAGAGACAGATAAAAGTGCTCCACACTTTGGAACTTATGATGTGGTAAGATCAAAGATAAATATGGAGCTAAAGACTGCCTCCACATTAAAGAAGAAAGACAAATTGTTGAAGAAGATTAAAAAGAAATTTGGTGAAGGAATTGAGGCTGAAGCAGAAGAAGATGAAGATGAACAAGAACAAGGCCCAATGGAATTGACCCAAGGCCTAGGTGAAGATAAGGAGGAAGGTGCAGAGGAAGAAGAAGCCAAGGAAGCACCAACTGAAGCTGAGTGAAAGAAAAGGAAGGCAATAGAACAGCCTCCAGCTTAGCAAAAACCAAAAAAATCTGCTATGTCATCACCTCAAAAGCCAACAACCCAAGCTGCAACAAGGGCCTCCACTAAAAAGGCTACAAAAGAAGCTAAAAAGAAGAAACCAATCAAGGAAACACAGGAAGAGCTGAGGAAAAGAAGAAGATATGTGGCTCAACCTGATACTGATGAAGAAGATCAATCTAAAAAGGTAAGCCATTTTTCAGTTGATACTTTATGTAAAAAGATTGGAAATGGTGATTTAAGCAACTTAAATAAAGTTGATTTCAATAAGTTTACTAAAGAAGAACATAATAGGATAGAGGAAACATTTTATGGAATGATGGCACAGTTCAAGTACACTCCTCTTGAACTAGATGGACAATTGCCAAAAGAACTGTCTAAAATTGTAGAAGACAGATGGCATTTTTATTTGAAAATGGAGAAGGAGATGAGGGAATCAACCCTAGTAAGCATATTGCCTGATTTGACTAAGGAACAAATAAAGAAAGTAGTCAAAAGGCATAATACTAGGTTTACACCTAGGTACAGGGCATTCTTTATTCTCCAAAACAAGATGGAAGAAATTGTTCCAAGAACAATGAAATCATGGAAAAAATTGTACAAAAAGATTGAAGATTTTCTTGAAGAAGAATACAAGGAAGAAGCAGCTGCTTCACTAGAAGAGAGAAGAAAAAGGAGAGAAGAGAAGACAACAGTAGAGAAGGGAGAAGAAGAAAAGAAAGAAGAAGAAGAAGAAGAGAAGAAGGAAGAAGAAAAGAAATATGGAGAGGAGGAAGAGACACAAGAACAAGATGTAACGGCAATAGCTGAGCTAGAGCAGCAACCAGACCAGAGTGTGCAAGACACACAATTGCCACCCTCTAGCCCTCCTCATGTACCCATCACACCTGTAAAAACTATAATTATAAAAGATGTTCCTGACACTTCTAGTCAAAACATCAATCTATTAACTGCAAAAGACCTCAAAAGAATCCTTGACCAATCTACACAGCAAGCAAGATTGTGTACAGATCCAGTATTGGTCAACATGGATGAATTACAAAAACTAGTAGAAAGCACAATTAGAGAAAAGGTGAATCCACAAGAACCACCTTCCATCATCTCTACAACTACTAGTGGTCAACCTCAAATGCCCATAGTTATTTCATTAGGCATAGTTGACACCTCAATACAGAAGCCGAGTGAAGCTGTAGAAAAAGAAACAGAACAAACAGGACAGACTATTACATCTGATCCTATAGAACAAGCACAAGGTCCACTTCCTAAGATTACCATAATTGATCAAGGAAGTAGACAGTAGGAGGAGAAAATAGAGGAAACTCCTAAAGAGAAAGAGGCAATACAAAAATTGATAAATTTGCCTACCTCAGGAACTCCTTCACAACAACCATTGCAGATATCTGCACTAGGATCCAGTACTACAAAAGTTGCAAGGGTACTTCACTATGAAGACCCTCAATTAGATGAGGAGATAGTCATACCAGGATATGACTCAAAAACAATAACCATTGATCAAATCAATGAGGCGCAGGAAGCACTAAATAGGAGAAAGAGACAAGAGATACTCAGGAGGGAGTATAAACAAAAGCAAACACTACATGAGATTAAGGAAATCTTTATGGATGCCTTCAGTTTGCAGTCACCAGATGAGTCAAATCATATCATAGAGCAATTATCAGATATTCTTGACCAAGAGACAAATGAAGACCAAGAGACAAATGCAAAACTTATAGAATGGTCTGAAAGAAAATTTCAAGGAAAAGTAAATGAGAAAGAATCAAGTCAAATTGGACTCTCCCAGGTTGAATTGGCAAAGCTAATAGACAAAGTGAAAAAGGTACTTGAGAATATATTCTCATTGTACAAAAAATTGTGTGACTTTTCATACTTCACACAAGAGACAAGCCAAAAGATACTGAGCTTGGAGAGAAATTTAAATATTTCAAGAATGTAGCTACCAAATGATCCAGCTCAAAGTGAAAAGCATTTTGCTCAATCGCTTCACACTCAGAAAGAAATAGATGTACTATCAGCAGATGAGGCCAATATCAAGGCAAAATTGATATAGCTCCAGTCCTCCATTACCCCACATTTGGAAATACTCCATAAGGAACAAGTCTATGCAGAAACTATTCTCAAGAAAGATCCCAATCTTTCTACTTCAGATGTACTTATTCATCTTGCTGCAGAGACTGCCATCCAGCACAAGTCACTGGAAATTGCTTTGAACAATTGGGATGCAGCTCTTAGGATGATTATGGAGGTAAACAACACATTTTTGCTGAAATATGGTCTTAACCCTTAAAATCCTTTGACATGAGTGTCAAAAAGGGGGAGATATATATCAGATTAACAAAGGTGGAGATAGTATAAGATGAATGAGAGAATGGGGGAAATAAAACCAAGGAAACTAAGGGGAGCATGATATACAGATAATGGCACAAACAACCAACTCAAGGGGAGTTACAATAATTTTGAGGTATATATATTGTAAGTTACACAAATTTTATTAAAGGTTTTTAAAACCTCTGTATATACCAAGCAGATTAGTTAATGTACTCATAAGATCAGTTAAGTGTTTTTGTCACTCATGTCAAAAGGGGAGATTGTTAACCTCATAATGGTTTTTGACACTTGAGTGCCAATACACTTAACCACTTTCTATATTGGAGCCGAGTACACCATGTATGCCAAGCCACAACATGAGCCGAGTTAGGAAAGACTTTAGGTGTCGAGTGATCTTTAGGTGTCGAGTAGCCATCAGGTGTCGAGTGAAGATCAGGTGCCGAGTGAAGTTCAAGTGCCGAATGACTTTAGGTGCCAAGCATGATACAAGTGCCCAGTGATATTTAAGTGTCGAGTTATAGATAATGTTGAGCAATATAGAAATGCAACAAGAGCCAAGTAAGCCAGTTTGTTATTAGTGTCAAGCATCTAAAATCAGCAAGTGCCAAGTAACACAGAATGTACATATGAGTTTATAACTTCATTAATTCATATGTAAACCATTTTCATGACCGACATATGACGAATCTTGAAGGATTAAATGATAAGATCGAATATTTTGTATTTCCTATGCAATCTACATGTGGCCAATAAGAAAAATGGAGAAGGCATGCAACCAATAAGAAAAGTGCAAGGAATGAGTGGGAAGCAAAGATTCAATATGGATCGTAGATCCATACCTAACGCTAAGTCTTTGAATGTCTTTATAAGGAAGACAAAATCTCATTAGAAAGAGAAGTGGATGTACAAGGGTGTGGAAGGAACACTATTTCAGAGTAAAGAGTATTAGATCTCAGAGGAACAAGATTAGAGAAAGCAGATCAAGTGCCTATATTCAGCAAACGAAGGATTGCAAGCTACCAGGTTTATTGTACCTAATACTCTCTAGCAATTGTATTAGAATGAAAAACCCTATGGTGATAGATTAGCTTAATAGCTATTTTGTAGATCCTTTAAATAGGTGATTAAATCCTTTAACAGGGTGACACTTCATGTAAAGTGTTTGTAAATCCTTTAACCAGGTCACTATTGATACAGTGTAAAGCCTTTAATAGGGCAGGCCTTTAATAGGGAAGACCATCAGAAGTGGTTAAATATTATTACTGCAGTGATTTTGTGGGTATCATCCCCACCCCAGTTTTACCTTCTTATTTCTGGGGAGTTTCTGGGTTACCAATATCTCAAGTGTTATGTGGTGATGCTTATGTATTTTTCATAACTGTCTGATATGTTCATATGCATGCAATCTACTTTCAGTTAAAAAGTTTTAATGGTTAAAATACAGTACTTCTGATTCACCCCCCTCTCAGAAGCATTCTTCCTATTTGAATATTCCAACAATTGATGACATATAAATTAATTTAAGAAAAATTATAAAATAAAAAAGTTATTAAAGTTTTAGTGAATGTCACTTTTTAACATTTAGGAGATAGTTTTGATTAATAAATAATGGAAAAATAGAAAATAAATTAATAACACTATAAAATTTACATTTTTGAAATTAGAACAGTAAGACCTATAATGGGTTTTTGTCTCGTCAAAAAATTCAATGGGAATGACTGTAAAAAATTATGACAATACCAAAAATTGTTGATTTAATGCCTTAGAAAAAAAAAAGATCATAAAGGCATGGCTTGGTGGGACCAAGCCTATGCCATGCCTTTCCCCAAGGCAAAACCCCATGCAAAAGTCAGGAGCCATACCAAATTCTCGCTCATGTCTCAAGAATCAGGCACCCGATTTGTAATTCAAAAATCAATTGCTCGATTGCTTTAAACCATTATACCTGACTATTTAAAAATTGGGTACCCAATTCTTTTTGTACCTAATTTACAAACGGTTACCCAATTTCTAAAGAATCGGGTGCCCAATTTTCAAGCAATCGGGTACCCATTTCTAATGTACCCATTGGGCCCTAAAAGCTGCCCCACCGACCCAATTTCAATGATTGAAATGATTGAATAATAGTTTTGATCTACAACACCGAATTCGATCATGCTTATTATGTTTTCTTGTCCTCTTATACAATTTGCAAGCTACTGATTCAAATTCAAAATTGGTGCAAACATGGGATCAAAACAACGAAGAAAGAAGAAAGAAAAAGTTTTGACAGATGAGTAGATTGTAGCAAATAAAGAGAATGAAGCACAATTTCAACAAGAGAGAAGATAGAGAATTAGAGACTTGAATAATCTTTCAAAGGAGAAAGACATTGAGGATACCACAATGGATGAAGAGGTCAAAGAAGAGAACCCAATACAAAAAAATTCAGGTGTACATTCTAATCATGCATTTAATACAGGTGTGTCTCCAAATCCTTGAATTTTCTCTTGTGATGAAGTTGGTGATTTTTTAGAAGTAGGTTACGATTTAAATGATTTAGATTTTCTTCATGAGAAGCAATTGTCAAACGATCATACACAAAACACTCCAATTGAAATGCCTACCCTGAAAGAAATACCAAGAAAATCTGAAAATGATATTCAAATCCCAAATAACAATGAAAATAGTAAAGTGTCTAAAAATAAAAATTGCATGAATGTAGACATAGAAACACCAACTATTGAAAAAACATGTCAGGATGATAGTAAAGTGTCTGAACATTATTTTCATATTCATAATGATGTGTTAGATAATCTTGAGGGATTGGTTTCATGGAGACAAATTAGGACACATGCTAATAGATTGTATAGGCATTTTTTTTATAATAAGAAATTTGGGTTTCAATGTCAGCCAATGTTGCAACTAATTAAAATGTCTAAAATGCAAAAAGTAATGAGAAGGTTGGGAATGTATGCAAAACTCAAGAATAAAAATGAATCTTTAAAACAAGTTGTATCCATTGTTGCTAGTGCCTTTGATGTTATCGAAAAGCAAAGTCGGTCTAAAGATAAGAATGCAGCACGACGAGCAATAACAACAGCTTTAGTTAACAAATCAACATCTGAAAAAAGATTGATTAACAACATAAGTGGATATCTTAATGTGAATCATAAGACTTTAGAAAGAGTTGTAAAGAGAAAGGTTAACTTTGAATGTGATCCAACAAATATTTTATGGACTTATAGTGGTAGACTCCCGAGATGTGATATGAAACTTACTAGTGAAATCAAAAGTTTGATTGAAATTTTTTGGCATGATAATACAAGAGTATCACCTAATTCAAGAGATGTTCTTAAATTGAGAATTGGGTCAAAAATACGTGATCCGCATCCTAAACACCTTTTGAAAATGACTCAAACTGAATTGTTTAAAAAAATTGTAGATGGTAAGGTATTAAATATTACCATTAGTCAAAGATCTTTTGAAAAGTGTAAACCATGGTATGTAAGGATTAACAAGGAAAGAATCAAATGTTGTTGTAAAACTCATATTCAATTTCGTTACCATTATGATGTATTTCGATCTATACGTGGTACCATGCATAGTAAAGAAATGTCGCAAGAATGTGGTATAAAAATACCACCTCAAACTATAAAAGATTTCATATTAGGTTTGTTTTGTAAGCCACCTAATGATCAATACTTTCTTTTCAATGCATGTCTTTCTAGTACATGTGATATGTGCAGCAATCTTTCCTTGTTAGATGAATGTTTGCATGAAAATGCTTTGACTACTTTTGGACAACAATTAGTTGAGGTAAAAAGATTCAAAACTATTGAATATCCATTGAAGGATGGGAAGATTGGAAGAAGGTGTGATCTAGTTATAGATAAAGTTAGTTTCCATGCATTTATGGATGAGTTTAAGAGTGTGATCATACCAAAATATGGTAAACACTCTCAATATTCTAGATGGATTGATGGAAAAAATTTCATATGTAAGAATACATTTCCAATTGGTAGTATACTTTCAGTTGTTGACTTTGTAGAGAACTACACGCTTGCATTGCAAGAAGAGGTACAACCACAATATTACAATTTAGTGCAAGTAACAATTTATGTTCATATAGTTTATAGGTATGCACCTGATAGTACAGAGGAGGATCAATAAATATTGAGAGAGTACCATTTTTATTTAAGTGATAATAAACTCCATTCATCTGAGTTTGTCCAATATTGTCTGAACTACAGGTACTAGCCTCTGTTGAACTACACCAATCAATGTCTGAAGGGCATCTATAATGTCCTAGTTTGGGTTCAGTGGTGGTGGAGGTGGTCCATCCTCCAGTCCCGTTCTACCACCTCTCGCCCTATGACCTCTACCTTGTCAGTTTCTTTGAGTAACATGAGGCATCCTACAAAATTTAAGTTTAGTTTTAAGTTTCATAAGCATAATGGTTTTAGGTTACTAGTGTTGAAACACAGGCTCTGATACCAAAATGTCATACCCAAAATATAAGGGCATAACACAGACAATTTTTTTTTATAAGAATAATAATGAGGTTCTCAAGGTTTAAGAGTTTGATTCGCAAGAATGCATCTACTATGTTCATCTTAAGTTTATGCTCATGAGAAGAAATACATTAATAAAGTTAAATTCTCGTTATTAAATTGGTATCAACATTTGGCTCATCATTACATTAAGATTTCAACGATATAAATGAAATTATTTGAACAACAATATAAATTGGTCTAGATTTTAACTACGCAAAACAAATTACATTATCATATTTGTCTAACATAACTTGTTATGTTTACAACATAATGATTAACTTTCTTAATAATTTAAACTAAATTCACATTTAGTTAAATTTCTACTAAACATTAATTAAGAGTGTAACATTTATCGATTCCAAAAAGAATGTCACTAACTACACTTTACTAATCTAATCATGATACTATGATACATGAAAATAAACATTAAAGTTACGACCAAGATAAAACTTAATTAAGTTTAAAATTTTAACTAAAATTAATATACAGAACTAGCTAATATTATTCATGATTATAAATATACATATTAAAATTCTAACAACTTTAAAACTAAGCTCTAGCTTAACAAGACTAACTACGATTAACGTAACACTTTAAAAACAATGAATAATATTACCGTTTTCTAAAACAAAGCATATCACTTTAGTTAATGAAGCTAACTAAAATTACCTTATACTAGAACTAAATTACACTAATTAAATGATAATGGAAACATAAAAATAAAAATTAATTATACATAAGACTTAACTAACAACAAATTAAATACTGATGCTAACTGTTATTTAAACTAACTTAATTCAAAAATCTAACTAGCCTTTAATATACATACCATAGATATAAACATTATTTTCAATTATACTATCTACATTTTAATTTCAAATTATCTCCTACGTTCTCATAACAATCTAATTTATATTAATCTATTATTTACAATTAAAATTGAGACTAGAATTAATTCAAATAAATCTATAAGTTAAGCTAAGCTTCATTCATAACTATTATAAATTTAAGTCCAATATTAAGGTGTCAATATTACGATTAATCTAACTAATTCACAATAGTATAAAACTAATTAATAAAACACTAAAGTTATTTTAATTAAAAGATACAAATTTCAAATTATAACTAATAATTAATCTAACAACTAAGTCTCTATTCTATGGTAACATCTACACTTATATATAACTATTATGTCACTCCCTAAATTACATACTAATCTAATAAATAAATTAATGTTGATCCTATTAAAATTAACATACATCTAAATCTTGACTAACATCTACCAAACTATACATGCTAACTAAAACCATTATTCTAATTTATAATATCATAAAATAACTACTAATCTCAATATTAATTTAATGCTACTCTTAATTTAAAATATTAACAAATCTACAAACTAACCAAACAACTATACTAACCTAGACTACATACTAATTAATACTACAAACTACACTTATACAAAATATAATGCTAATCCACTAACCTAAGACCCTCCCTACATCCCATGCCAAGTGGGCCTCTCCTCAAAGGAGAGTGCGTTGCCCCACATACCTGCATGTTGACGCAGGTCTATCAGCACAGACCTGCTCCCTCTTATTGTGTGAGAGATGGGCATGCCATTCCAAGCGCATAGGGGGGACAGAGGTATAGGTGGGTAAGTTTAGTAAGAATTAAATTTTTGAAACAAACTTCCTTTATTCCCCCCTCGTTATGATATGACATTCCTGCTTTGTTGTAGGGGGGTTTGAGTTTGCCCACACCTAGCCCAAAAATGGGAAGGTAAAAAAAAAAAGAGAATGGGGGGAAAATTTAAGGTGGGTGAACTTTTAAACCCCTTGTTTTATATATATAAGGATTGACATGCAGTCTTAAGCAAGTACCTTGCCTCTTTAGCCACAAGGAGTTTTAATGCTAATGCATTTAACCTGCGCCCAAATTCGGCAGGAGGTGGTTAGAGCTAGATTTAGTGATGGGCTAGATAGCTATAGGAGTAAATGCTAAAAGTTTTATGGGTGAGATATTTCAACAAGATATCCACTTAAATATTTTAATTTCAAATGTATTTGATTTATATTCTTTTTAAAAGATTTAATAATGACTTTTTTTGATGCAACACAAAGAATAATTCAGAGAATATTCTCTGTGACTTAGGGGGGAATTAAAATTTTCCCCATACATTTTCCAGAGAGGTTTTTCACTCCTAGAGATGCACATTTTTATTTTGAAGAAAATTTTCTAAGTGATGATATAACTTGCTTCTTGCCATAAATATTTTTTTTTTATCAAGAGTGCATTCTAGCCTACTGACAACATAGATTTCCTATGAACAATATACTAATCCAAGGATGTGCATAGGATTATACTTTTCTTTTCTCCTATAATTCATGTTTTATCAATCATCATATATTCAAGGAGTACATAATTCTTAACCAAATTTGATTTTGACACTAATATAATTTAACAAGGAGAGAGATAATTTGTTGTCCACAATGTAGGATTTTTATTTCCTCTTAATACTTAAACATCGAATTGGAAATCTCAACATATCAAATTGCTTTTCATTAACATAATTGAAGACTTGGAAATGCATAATTCAAAGACATTATCTATAATTCTATTTCTCACATACATATACAAAATTTGAAATCACATGAGAGAAATGCAAGAAGGTTTCCATAATCCCTTTTTTTCCTGTATTATTCATCTTGGTTCAAGGCTCCATCGGGAAAGAACTAGTAAGAAAACTCGATGTCTTTGCCAATACATCAAAATTTAATTACATTTTACATATTATTACAATTCAATCAAATTCACTTCTAGATCCTTCACAAGTGCTTATTTCCAATATCTTCAATTCTTCAAGGAAACAAGGAGAAGACAAGAGCTGACCCGGGGTGAAACATCACAACATCAAGAGCAATTCAAGCATACACCCCAACCCGATTTTACACAATAGGTCCAAACATAGAACCTGACTAGGGGAGAGGTGGAATTTCTCAATGGGAGACATCAATCACCATACCATAACATAGCCCTTTCAAGGCTAAATATTCAAGAACTTTTATTCTTCTACAAGGCCCTTTTGAGGCTATTATCACAATGATTTGCATTCCTTTCCATATCAAGAATTCACAATATCAACAAGGTATGTGATGACAAGTAGGGGCCCATACACCCTACCCTCTTTCCCTCCTCTCACCATGAGAGGAGAGTCTACACCATTGAGGTCCAACTAAGGCCCTTCCCCCGTACATGGCCACTTCTTTCCTATCCAAGGGTGAGTAATGCCAAAACAATCCCCATGAAATCCCCTCAAAACAAAACATCAAGACAAGCATAAGAACAACATCAAAAGAAAAACAAGTTAAGATCCCTCCCAATAAACCCCAACACACAAGCAAGCAATACAAAAACAACACAATGCCTTATGCATGAACAAATGAAGAAAATAATTCAAGGAGGTGAAGAAATCCTACCTTCACCAAAAGAGTTATGGCAAAAATAGTGGGTTGAGAAGAGCTTTTCCTTTTCTTCCTTCAATCTTCAAACTTTTTTCCAAATCTAGAGATTGGGTAATAACCCCAAAACTACTCCCCATTGCCTCTAAGTATGATCCTCAACTCAACTAGACTTCAAGTAAACTCAAGATGGAGTTTGAGTCACCAACTCGAGTAGGATACAATCAATTTTCGCAATCAATCAAAAGTAGGGTTTTTGAGTGACCCTAAAAGTCAACCAAGGAGGCTAAGGGGGTGGAAAGTACTCCCAACCCATACCCTTACCCCTAGGATGCTTAAATTTAAAGTTTTTAAGCCCTAAGGACTTAATAGAACCCAACAAAAGCTAGGAGGGTTTTAAACTATATAACAACTTTCAACGAAAAACAATGCAAAAATAGCACAAATTAACAAGGGGTTTTAGTTTCGTCTTTCCATTGGGTTTCTCAGCTAAATTTCTTGCACACTCATTGCACACATTAGTAAGTTCAAGAATTCACATGCATTATGTAATTTACGTATTAGAAAAATCATATAAATTAAAACATCCATTTTTTTTTTACCATTCAATTGTTTATCTCATTCTAATCATTAAAATTAGAAAAATCAAAGTGTTAATTCTGCATTCATTCACTACATCATCATACATGTTCATAAAGCATTAGATGAGAAAATCAAATATCAGAAAATAAAGTATCACACATCATAAATAGCATAATAATGTTCAGTGCATCAAATAATGTTCTGGCATATCAAGTCATGCATATTAAAAATAATAATGTATCATCGATGCTAGGATGGATTGGGGTGAGGCCTCACAAGGACTCAGATGGATCATCATGTGTAATATGAGCCGTCTCATCATGTCGGACACCCTGTGAGGTAGATGTATCACCCTGTGTAACATGAGGCACGTCTCATCATGCACATGCTTAATTGAAATGGGTCTCAAAATCTATCTTGCAAATAAATTAAATATACACTACATGATAAAATAAATTATACCACATGAGATGGGTGTCCCTCAGTAATGGGAGGAGGCGCACTGTCAAAACTACCAAATGCAACAGTGGCGAGGTCCTATAATTTACAATACATACATTTTTTAAATTTGATTTTAGAGCATAATGAACTATACATTATGTACATAAATCACAATACTGACCTCAAATGATGATGTAGGTACCTCCATCTGGCTAAGTCCTGTGGTCTCAGCAACACTTGTGGTGACATAGTCCTAAAATTATGGATACATAAATGTTTAGTCAAAATTAAATATACATGAATAATTACAAAGTACATAATTTATAGACTACATTTTTTATACACTGTAAATTTAACGTGTATATAATATATATATCATACCTAAGTGGTAGCCAATGTCACAGATGTGTCTACAGGTATGCTAGCACGATAATCATAAGATGGAGTCAAAAATAGACTATATCGAGGCCTATATGGATGAGTATGATATGGCTATTGTTCGTAAAATCAAAACACATAAAATATATATACATGTGAGTCAAAATTTTTTAGATTATAAGTTAATAATAATGTACATACATAAAAATAATACAAATTATTTGTCTTCAATCAAAATTTCATACCGCATGTATTTGAGGTTGTGCCTCAGTGGTAACTGGAGTAGGACTTGTACTAACATCAATCTATGTAGATGCAAACAATCCCTACAAAATCAAATAAAAAGAACATATGAGCACATGTTATTAAATTTGAATTTGAATGTACACTTTTATAGTGTAATTCAAAGTGCATACCGTATAAGGGACACCAATGTCTATAGGTCTCGAAAAAAGACTATATTTCCTCCTAGGAGGAACAATATCATCCATCCTCTGTTATTTAAAAAGTAAAAATTAATATAGTTAATACAATTACACATGTATGTAGAAAGTAAATAATTATGTGTACTTTATATTTATATTGAAATTAAAATTTTACTTGCTGCTCTTGACTCTCTCCAGGCTCTCCCTGCTGCATGAGGTCAACAAATGATGATACGTCTATCTTGTCACTACCATCACCACAGGCAGTGTATACATCATCATCAAAATCTACACCCTCAGCATAATGGCCATCGTGTGGTGCACCAGGATCACTATGGGGGCCTGTTCATATGCCTCCATAGCTAGTACAAACATGTCCAAGTAGAGGAGCATGTACCGCCTGCATCCACAGCTATACTAAATTTCTCGAAAGGGCACTCAAATGGGCAAAAGTAGATGAAATTGCTTGATGAAGGTGAGGAGCAAGCACAACAGGTGTAGGAAGAAGTACAAGGGGCTTAGCTTGCCTGTGGTTTCTCGTTCTATCACTCAGCTTTGCCCCAAGCCTATCCTGAGGCATCGCTCTACCAACCCCCTGAAATGCTTTCATATCAAAATAGTTGTGTTTCAAATGCAACTCAAACTCAGCCCATAAATTCCTAAGGAAGTACATGGATGGTTAGCATGTGGTGGATGGTCAAATAACATCCACCACCACTCCCAAAAATGTGCTACTATACATGGATGTGTACACCACCTAATGGAAATGTGAGGCTTCTTATCACTAATTTCTTCACCCATCTTAGGGTTTACAAAATAATATTGAAAATTCCCTTTACCTATATGCAGGTTATAAACCTCTCTGTATGATAAGCCATTAGAGTAGAAGGCACACATGCTTTCCCTCCACAATCTAAATGAATCAATGTCCAAATCAAAATGATGGATGGAGTCAACCATGCCTTGCATGCTATCTACAAGATGTAGCAGGTGAGAGGGGGTGTGCCTCTCATGTCAGATAGCCTTATATCACGCATGAGGTCATTGAGGTTACGCCTCATGGTCTCACGGAGCTCATCTGTGGTGGAGGTGGAGGTGGAGGTGGAGGTGGAGATGGAGGGGGTAGAGGCGACGGTATGGGAGGGGGAGGGGATGGTGGTGGGTCCATCAAATATAATCTACATATATGTTTAAACAACATAAAACATAAAACATGACAAAAATACATCACAACATAAAACATGACAAAATTACTATTTAATAAAATTTAAATCTAAAATTTATCAACTAGATCAATATAGATGTGCATATCTATAGTAAAATCATATCAATTAAATAAATAAAGTTAAACACTTAAGTGAAATTAAACATTAAATACCAAATTTTAAAGTCTAATCATAAAATAATAGTTCAAAAAAATATATCTAGGTTAGTTCAAGGTTTCTTTTCTTAAAATAGGAGCCACCAAGCTAATTTTTCTTTCATGTACACTTATTTTGTGACACTAGGGGATTGTATGAACTCATTATGGATAATACATGTTCATCTCAGGATGAAACAAAGTTAAGATTATGACAAGGTTATGGTTTACAATTTTGTTATGTTAACGGTTTTCATGATGGCTAAGCTTAAGATTATTATAATGATTATGGTCCTTTAATGTTAAGGAACTTACCTAGGATTATGGTTTTAGTTAGAATTACATTTAGGTTTTGGATATTTATTATGGTCCTATTGTTTATAGGATATATAATAGATGGTGTTAGGATGAGAGTTAAGGTTACAATTATCTAATGAAAGCTTAGAGATACAGTTATGATTTGATTGAAAAATATTTATGATTGTAGTTTGAATCCTAACTATTATCCGCTTTTTAATGCAAACTATAAGTGTAGATCATGTCAGGTAATGAACTAATACATGTGAACCCTATCCCTAACCATATAATAATCCTAATTCTAATCATAATCCATGATTCATTACCTTATGAAGCTTTGGCTATCCATTTTATTGCTAGAGTAATCCCTTGGCTATCCACAAAATGTTCCTCATAGATTTATATAGAAGACCAAACTGATTTAAATAAAATGAGTAGGAAGAAGAGAAACTTACACCCAATATGAGGAGAGAATCTTTTAACATACTTGAATTCTACCAACCAAAGTGAGATAATTAGAGTTCTAGTTGTTGAGTTTTTGAAAGATTTTCTTGTTGATATAAAGACACATTTCATTTATATGTTAGGGTTTACTACAAATGGAATCCCTAGGTACCTAACCACTTAATTATGAAATCTCCATCCAATACCATATTTACTACACAAGGTAGGGGACTCAATATTTAACCCCAATCTTAATAGATGTAGAGACATAAATCTTACTACCTAATACAAAGAAAAGAGGTCCAATTTGATCATTAAATGACTCATGTTGCACTCTTCTAGCTTAAAAAGAATACAAACATTATCAACAAACTATGTACATTAGATACTTATTAATTATTTGGAGAGTAGATCCTCTAACTTTTAGAGACAACTAGTTATCTCTAAGGAGATAATGTAATGAGTCAATGTTCAACAATAAAAAATAAAGAGGATGCAAGAGGACACCCTTTCATAATTAATCTAGAGAGTCTTAAAAATTATGATCTAACCCTATTAATTTCTTTACTAAAACCCTGACACCAATCATAAGAGAGGACACCATCTGACATAATATTGGATGGAGGGCTTACAACATCATCATAGTGAAACTCCCATTCCACCCTTTTTTAGACATTTTCATAATCAATTACTTGAGCATGTGTACACTCTATCCTAGAAATGTTTCTCAATCCAAAGTCTTCCAATAGGTTATCAAGCTCTCCAATATGCATAAATATCCTTAACAAAACACTTTTGTGTAGGGTTAATGATCTTGGGTAGGATATCTTCTAGTCTAGAGGCTAAGACCTTGGCAATAATTTTGCATGATATGTATTTAGGAGTGTCCTATCTCTAATTTTTAATGAGATTCTTATCTCCCCTTGGGGATCAATTGATTACTTGACCTAGGGATTTTATGAGCCCTCCTTTGATCACTTGATCAATTTTATGAGCCCTCCATTGATTACTTGACGTAGGGATTTCTCATTACTAATTTTTTGGATGGAGGAGCTGATTTATGATAGAAATGGGTTTATCACTTGGAATAATGCATCTTCATTCTAGGAATGATGGTTCTCATTTTATCCGTATCTTCTAAATCATTTTGAACTATCATCATCTTCTAACCAAAAAAATTGATAGTAAAATTAGGAAAAAGATCTTACTATATATATCACTAGGGGGTGGGTATTTCTTTTTATATAATAAGGCAATATTTTGTTATGTGGCCTTCCATTCTACAAAGGCAATAAACATTTAGGCTACCCATACAGGAAAATAGGAAACAAATAGGGGAATCTCTAGTCTCCAAAAAAAACTTTTAGGCACTTCCAACCCAAGATAAATAGAAATTAGTCCACCCTAACATAATTATCTAGTTAGGGATTAGGGTGTTATAGTGCTTAAATACCCTCCTAATTAGATATTACATGATGAATACTCACTTAGGATATAAAGGTTTAGGCATCCAGTGGAAAGACAAGTTATTCACTTCTTTAGATATATTTTTAGGCATCCAAGGGTGTAGTCCGAGCTCCTACTTGCACTGATGTGGACACCTCCACCTCTTGATGGTGAGGGAGGGTTACTTAATTAGATGCCTGATTCATTCAAGTCTCTTCTAATTTTTTTATGGTGTATCATTATGAGACCTTGATATCAATGTTTAATTAGTTTTAGGATTAGGGTTCAATTTGGTTTGTACTATTTGATTAGGCTTACATGCTTAGGTTTCAATTAGGACAAGAGTTAATAAATTGAATTAAGTTTTAAAGTGCTAAATTTGGTTTTAGATATAGAATTATAGTTAGAGCTTTTAGATTAAAAACCAACATTAATTCAAAAAAGTTAGGTTTTAATTTTGTTTTAAAGTGTTCAATATATTATTGAGTTCTAGTTTAGGGTGATTTGGTTTAGTCTTAAGGTCAACGTTTAACTTGGTTCAATCTTAGCGTAATGGTTCAATTTGGTTAATGGTTGGGGAAAGGATTTAAGGTTAAATTCAAGGTTTCTACTATTAAGTTGGGATATATAATTAGGTTTATGATCATGGTTTAATTCAATTTGGTTTATAAGTATAATATTAATTAGTTAAGGGCTAGGGTCACCTTTCAATCTAGTTTGATATATTCAATTTGGTTTAGGGTCAACCTAGGGGTTAGTTTATTTTAGTGTTAAATATTAAGATATAATGCTTTAATGTCACTCATTTTTTGATATTTTGATTATATCACCCCTATACATGTTGATAATTTATATGCGATGAATCTTACAAATATTATTTGATCTCATTACATGTGTCATGGTAATTTTTTTTAGTTTATGTACATGAGATGCTCCTATATATGGTGTTTTTCTTTTCTTATAATAGATAGTGTTAAATATATATATTTTTACCTAAGTACCCTTCTTGATTATCTATGATGGACATGTCGTAAATGACAGATCTCTATATGATTCTTTTGATATGATATGCATGGATAATATATATAATGAAAATATTAAATCCTTCCTATACAATAAATGATGTAATTAGATATGTGTTCAAATATTTTTAGATTCACATGTACATGACATGTAGATGTAGATATGATGCTCCTCTAGGATAATTTAGTTTAAATCATAAATAAGGTTACAATTTTAGGGTTTGACATTTATAAAATTAGTACTCAAGGTAAGATAGGAAAGTTATTTAATTATTTATATATTACCTGGTGTAGGTTTTAGCAAATTAAGATTAAGGTTAAGATGATAGTAAGGGTTATGATTAGAGTTAAATTCAATACAAATTAACATTATAGTTAATCCTAAATGATGCCCAGCCAAGGGATCCAAAGAACTAATCAAAAAGTTTACTAAGCAAACAATAACATACATACAATAATTTACATTTATAAAAAAACATAAGAGATTGCATTCCTTAATGAGCACATTTACATTTCATTTTTAAATAATCATAAGTACTAAAAGTAAAATAAATAACACATCCACATGAAAGAATATTAACTACTTTAGTTCAATCCATTTAAATAATTTATATACATTTGTTCTGAATGCCACCTGGCAAATTAATTTGAAATGCACAATCATCCACTATACATGTCACAGGGTATGAAAGGTTGAAAGAATATACATTTATAAAATAGTTTACATCATCCATTTTTGATCCATGAAATAAAGTACAATACAATTTAAGTAAAATCATTTTAAATACTAGAATTTTTTTGTTTGGATCCCTTGGCAGGCTATTATGTGATTAAGTACTTAGTTATATACGTTTAGGGTTTTATTTATATTTTTAGGTCGAGATTATAGTTTAAACAATGAATTTAGGTCGAGGTTATAGTTAAAACAACGTTGAGGTTATATGGTTCTAGGTCGAAGTTATATTTATTTGTAAAATTACATGTTTAAATAATGAATTTACATCTAATCTAATCATCCAATATTGTAATAAATACATAAATTAAATACATTTCAAAACATCTAAAGTAATAATTTTTTAAATAAACATTTATGAAACTATATTTTAATTAACAAATACAAAAATTTAAACATCTACTCATTAACAATGTAAATTTACAATTTTATGTATATTAAAAATAAAAAAATAATAAATTAACATATATATTAAATTGAAAATTGAAAAAAATAAAGTAAAATAGTATAAAACATATTAAAATACCTGGTGTATCAAAAACTAGCAGCAAGGGGGTAGTTGGTAGGGCTGAAAATCGGGCTCCCGTATGCATCTCTAATTGGGCTCCCATTTTTGAGGTCATGAAAATGACCTCAAAAATGTCAAAAAAGAGGTTAAATAAAGTTTTACAAATTGGGCATCTGATTTGTAAGAAATCAGGTACACAATTTTTAAAAAGTCAAGCGCCCGATATTTGAGCACCTCGAGCACCTGATTCGCTTTTAAATATCAGTTACCCAATTTTTTAAATTTGGGTCGGGTGCCCAAAGTTTAATTTTAGAAACATGTACCTAATTTTTTAAAAATCGGGTACCCATTTCTGAGAATTACAATTTTGCGGATTTGACTTCTGCGAAATTGTGACCCAACTTCTTCCTGTCACCCTTTACCTTTTATTTGATTGTCATGGTAATATAGAAGAGTGCTTTTCATAATGAAATGACAAAATATTTGACAAATATATATTTATTTGTATGAATTATCATTGATGGATGTTACTTAAAGATTTTTTGATATTTAAGAAGAAGAAATGAATAAAGATTAAGATAGGAAGTCTTTGGTGATAATAAAAGATGGGTTCTAATTGATCATGAAAACTCTTTTAGTAAGAAAAGCAAATGTGTCCATTCATGCTTGGCTTTTTCACCAACCCCAACTAAATTTAAATGGAGTCATGATATCATACAGTTGTTTATTGGGTTATGTAATGCCTACCCCTACTTGACTTTTTTGATTTGTTTTGACCAAATTATTTTAGGCCTATGCTATGATTATGTTCGATGATGATATATATGTTCATTTATTGAATTTTAGTTATTGAATGATGTTAGTTAGATGAATGATTTTAATGTGGTTTCTAGGGATACTTACCCTATACTTGCATGTGTATGGTGTGTGTGTATGTTTTCTTTATGTTTGATATTTCTGATGTGATTAAGGAAGGGATTTGTAGTCACCTGCTAGTCGAGATCTACATGATGAACCACTTCCTACCATTTCCTATTTAGTTTAGAATATTTTTTTTGTACATGCATAAATTTTATGTAGATTGTAGGTACCGGGTATAAACTTTCCTGAATTGCCAGGATGAGCATACCCTATCGTAGTATTTCAACAGTATAAGTGGGGAGATAACCCTTGAGTTTGAATCCTAAATGCTAAGTCAATTGTCCTAAAAAATAGGACAAGTATTTAAGTTAGTTTACCCATCCAAATTCATCAAGTGATGTGAATTCACGATTTTGACCCTAGAGTTTGATTATGCTCTTTATGTTTAGTTGAGTTGTCATTTTTGGTTTTGTGGGTATGTGGTGGCTTTCTATTATAATTAAATCAAATTAAAAGATAATTTAATGATTTAATTTAATAAAAAAATTATAAAGAAATTTGATATTTAATTAATTAGAAAATTAATTAAATAAAAAATCAAATTTAATCAAAGTTCTGTTTTTGATGTATTTATATTTATTTAATTTAATGATAATTATTTAGGAGTTTTATTTTAATAATAAAATGTAAATAATGTTATTAATCAAGTTAATAAATATATTATTAAAAATGTCTCATGAATAGGCAAAAGCCTACAATGCAATGATAACTTGCACGCCTCTAATGTGGGAGGTCTTGGGTTCAAATCTACCTTCACTTAACATATAATAATAATTAATTCCAACAAATAATAATAATTAATCTAGGCTTCAGCTATTTACCGATAATAATAAAATATCTCATGAATTAATTAAATAAAAGATTTTATTAAAGTTCTATTTTTTGACGTATTTATATTTATTTAATTTAATGATAATTACTTAGGAGTTTTATTTTAATAATAAACTCTAAATAATGTTATTAATTAAGTTAATAAATATATTATTAAAAATGTCTCATGAATTACTTAACTAAAAGAATAAAATTTAAAGATAAAGTTATAGTTCTAATTTTGGCATATTTATAATTATTTAATTTAACAATAATTTATTTAGGAGTTTTATTTTAATTAATAATCACTAAATGATATTATTAGTTAAATTAATAAATATGATATTAAAAACGTCTCACGATTAATTAAAGTGAGAAAGAAAATTAATTTAGTCAAAATATTTTAATCTAAATTACTTAAAGTTGTTGCATGAAAACTATATCTAGAAAATTCAATATTTAATTTATTGAAAAAAGAATTAAATTTAAAAGATTAAATTAACAGTTTAATTTTAGCATATTTATATTTATTTAATTTAATAATTATTATTTAAGAGTTTTATTTTAATAATAAACTCTAAATAATATTATTAGTTGAGTAATAAATATTATTTGATTAAAAAGAAAATATTAAAATATGTGAATATTTGATTACTTAAAAATAATTAAATTTATGCTTTAAATAAAAGGGATAAAATTAGAAGTTTAAATTTAGAAGTCTAAATGTCTAAATTTAGCAAATTCGTTAAAGAAATATTAGAATATGATGTTATTTAATTAATTAGAAATTAATTAAATATGTACTTTAGTTTAAAATATTTAATTTTAAAATATAATTTAAGAAGTTGAATAAAAATAGAATTAAAATATTAAAAGAATAAAGATTTAATAGTGTTTTATTATGAATATTTAATCAATAATTATTAAATTAGAGTTGCATTGAAATAATGAGCTTTAATTATTCTTATTAATTTAAATAATAAAATATGCTTTAAATAGTGCTTACACTAATTAATAACGGGAGGAAAAGAAAATATAAAAGAATATTTTAATTAAAAAGTTCTTTAAATGTGCATGAAAGAATTAAATTTAAAAGATTTGATTAAAGTTTTAATTTAAGCATATTTATATTTATTTAACTTAATAATAATTTATTTAGGAGTTTTATTTTTAATAAAATTTAAATAATATTATTAGTTAAATTAATAAATATTATATATAAAAACATCACATGATTTAATAAGGGAGAGAAAGCTTTAATTTAATAAAGTTTATTTTAATTAAATTGCAGAAAGTGTGTGTATGAAAATTAAAATATAGTAATTAAAGACAGGATTTTTGCATGATTACATGATCAAAGCCTTAATTGGGGGGAAAACTCTTTATTAAGAAAATTAGAGCTCATTGCTAGATACACAGGTTTGGAGGAGCCAATTTTGGAAAAGGGAGTTTTCAAAGGAAAAAGAAGATTTTTGTGTGTTTGTGCGTTCAATTTTTTAGCATCAGATCTAGGTAGGATCTTGTGGATTTGTACAATACTTGCTCATTCTTTGAACTCCTATCTTCTTTGTGTCAATTGTGTTTATGTTTTCAGAAGTTCTCTGGGTTGAAACTCTTGTTTGAAAAAATTGATTTCCATTATAGAATTGTCTATGATTTAATCTAAAAAATTTAGTAAATATTGAACCTTAGGGTTTTCAAAACCTAATGAATTATGAAATTCACTTTTGTATGCATTTTATGTAATGTTTGATTTACTGGTGTTGGAGTTTTCGGGTTTGATTTAGCTCAGGAGTTTTGTTTTGTGATGTCATAATGATGTTTTGATCTCAAACTTTTTATACTCAACCATGGTAGTGTGTCCGGTATGCTCTATGAAATGTTTTGATGCATTGATTGTTATTGCTTTCTAGTGTTCTTGTGTGAAACTGAGGTGAATGGTGTGACCTACTTGATATAACCTTTGAGTCTTTGATCAGTTGTATTTGGATTGCTTTCCAATCACTTTTACAAGACTAAAGTGTTTGTATGATTTTTTCCTTGTGATGTCATGTTATGACATGGATTTGTTTATGTATACTTGATATTGGGATCAATCTTGTTAGGATGGTTGTATTGGTGGAATCTATGATTGCGATTAATGTTTTTCAATACTTGTGATCACTGTTTTCCAATACTTGTCAGTTTTTTTTGTATGGTATGTGGTCATTTTTGATCTTTTGATTTTACTGAGATTAGGGTGGGTTATTTATATGTCATGTCAAGAAGTGGCTTGCAATGGAGGCAGGGGCCCAAAGTGGCTACTAGGGTAACCCATTGTAAGTTGTTTGATAAGTGAAAAAATTACACTAAAATAGGAATAAAATGAACCTAATATGAGTCTTTGTATTTCCTCGCCCATGCCTTGAGTGCTAGTATAGACTAGGATGGGAGTAGAAGGATACTTGGTTGCGACCATGCATCATTATTATACCTTGTCTGTATGAAAGGATACTAGTGCTGCATAGAGTCACTAGGGGGGTGGGATCAAATTAGACTGCCAGAAAAACTCTAGCATTGATTCATGTGATGACACTTGCCCACTTGCATAGTAGATTTCCTACATGTCTATGTTGCCTCTTGGATTAGTTGATACTTGTGTCTTGGTACCTTTGAATTAGATTTCTTTCAAGTGATTTTTTTGAACCTAGATGTTGGATTTGATTGTTGATTTTGTTATCTTGTGTGGGATTTGAGACTATCTCCTTAGCATGGTGGGAGTGGACCTTTTTTGGGTTCCATGAGGTCGAGTGGTAGTGCTTTTTCTTATACCATTGAGATCTGACCATCAGATGTCATTGTTGGATGTGTTTGTGCAAATGTTCCTTTCTATCTATTCTTGTATTTCTATGATGGATGGTTGTACTATTGTATTGTATTTGATTTCATAAGATCTTAAGAGATGATGTAATTTATTTCATGATGTATATTATTTCAGCCTTTCATACCCTGTGACCTGTATAGTGGATGATTGTACATTATGTTTATTTCAAGTGGCATCATATATAATTATATATTATTTAAATGAATTCATACTAGTATATTATTATTTCATATGGATTTATTGTATATTAGATTTTTTATTAATTAAACATAAATGTGAATCAACGTTATGGGACCTGTAAGAATTTTAATCTATTTTATGGTATGTGTTTATGTGAATGTTAATTACTTCTACGATGTTATAACTGTTGTTAAGTTATTATCTTTAACTTTAAAAAAAAATGTTTGACAAACTTAGTAAAAATTTAGGTTAACTTCTTTTGGGTCACATGGCGGGGCATTACATCTAGCATCAAAGCCTGAGTTTCTGCACTAGGAGCTTTGGGTATATTGGAACATCACTAGTTGTTAACTAGTTGAACTAAAACAAAACATAAACTATTATATGTATCTATTACAAACTTGAACACTTGAACAAGTTAAACTGAAATGAAACATAAACAATGTTATGTATCTTTTGCAACTTTAAAACTTGCAAACTTGGAACTTGGAACTTTAGACTTGATACTTGAAGCATAGAAAATTTGTTAGTTAGATTTCAAACATACTTTCTTATGATTATGCTTTAAGATAGTATGCCTTTGTTTGTTTTTTGCAAATGTTATGTTGTTCTTGATTGGGTGTTTTCTGTAGAGTTATAAACTTGAACCTAAACAATTTGAACAAGAAAATTATAAACAGAGGAACTTTTTAACATGAAACTTAGAAACTCATAACATTTATGTTCTTGACTTTTGAATTATGTCTATATATTATAATCTTTATGTTTTTCGATGGAATTAGAGATGTTGATCTTTTGTTTGGAGTGTTTTAGGGGATCTATTTCAATATTTGTTAAAAAGATGAATGTTGGATCAATATGGATTTTTCTTTATTATTAAACCAAAATCATATTGCTCTAAGTGACAGGAGGTGTATACATAGTTAACTTATTTGTATTAGTTTCTTAAATGAGATTTTTGTTTGACATTATAGACAATACTCTTTGACTTTTAGTTACCTTAGTCATTTTAGTAGGCTTCCAGAAGTAAGCCTAAGTAGGGGGGGTTGATGTAATTCCTAGCCCTAGTTTAGTTTATCTTTCTTGCAAGCTTCTAGGAGTAAGCCTAACTCTAGGGGGAGTGGATGTAATGCCTACCCCTACTTGATTATTTTTTTTTTGACTAGATTCTTTTAGGCCTGTGCTATGATTATGTTCAATGATGATATATATGTTTATGTATTGACTTTCAATTATTGAATGATGTTAGTTAGATGAATGATTTTTATGCACTTTCTAGGGATACTCACCCCATACTTGCATGTGTATGATGTGTGTGTATGTTTTCTTTATACTTGACATTTTTGATGTGGTTGAAGAAGGGAGTTGTAGTCACCTGCTAGTCAGGATCTACACGATGAACCACTTCCTACCATTCCATGTTTAGTTTAGAATATTGTGTTTGTACATGTGTGGATTTTATGTATATTGCAGGTACTAGGTATCGACTTCCCTGAATTGTCAAGATGAGTGTACCCTATCACAGTGTTTTAATGGTATAAGTGGGGAGATAACTCTTGAGTCCAAATCCTAAACCCTAAGCCAATTGTCCTAGAAAATACAACAAGTATCTGAGTTAGTTTATCCATCTGAATTAGTCAAGTGACATGAATTTGTGATTTTGACCCTAGAGTTTCATTATGTTCTTTGCCTTCAATTGAATTGTCATTTTTGGTTTTGTGGGTATGTGGTGACTTTCTATTATAATTAAATCAAATTAAAAGATAATTTAATGAAAATTTCATAAAGAAATTTGATATTTAATTATATTTAATTAATTGAGAAATTAATTAAATGAAAGACTTAAATTTAAAGATTTTATTAAAGTTCTATTTTTGACATATTTATATTTATTTAATTTTAATAATAAACTCTAAATAATGTTATTAATTAAGTTAACAAATATATTGTTAAAAATGTCTCATGAATTAATTAAATAAAAGAATTAAATTTAACGATTGTATTAAAGTTCTATTTTTTAATGTATTTATATTTATTTAATTTAATGATAATTATTTAAGAGTTTTATTTTAATAATAAACTCTAAATAATGTTATTAGTTAAGTTAATAAATATATTATTAAAAATGTCTCATGAATTACTTAAATAAAAGAATAAAATTTAGAGATAAAGTTATACTTCTAATTTTGGCATATTTATAATTATTTAATTTAATAATAATTTATTTAGGAGTTTTATTTTCATTAATAAACACTAAATAATATTATTATTTAAATTAATAAATATGATTTTAAAATATCTCATGATTAATTAAATTGAGAAAGAAAATTAATTTAATTAAGATACTTTAATTTAAATTGCATAAAGTTGTTGCATGAAAATTGTCTATAGAAAATTCATTATTTAATTAATTGTAAAATTAATTAAATAAAAGAATTAAATTTAAAAGATTAAATTAAAGTTCTAATTTTAGCATATTTATAATTATTTAATTTAATAATTATTATTTAAGATTTTTATTTTAATAATAAACTCTAAATAATTTTATTAGTTGAGTAATAAGTATTATTTGATTAAAAAGAAAATATTAAAATATGTGAATATTTGATTAATTAAAAACTAATTAAATTTATGCTTTAAATAAGAAGTCTAAAATTAGAGGTCTAAATTTAGAAAATGTATTAAAGAAAGATTAGAATACGATGTTATTTAATTAATTAGAAATTAATTAAATATGTACTTCACTTTAAAATATTTATTTTAAAAGTCTAATTTAAGAAGTTGGATAGGAATAGAATTTAAATATTAAAAGATTAAAGATTTAAGATTAGTTTATTATGATTATTTAATTAATAATATTTAAATTAGATTTGTATTGAAATAATAAGCTTTAATTATTCTTATTAATTTAAATAATAAACTATGTTTTAAATACTGCTTACACTAATTAATAAGTGGAGGAAAAGAACATATAAAAGAATATTTTAACTAAAAAGTTCTTTAATTATGCATGAAAGAATTAAATTTAAAAGATTTGATTAAAGTTCTAATTTAGGCATGTTTATATTTATTTAATTTTATAATAATTTATTTAGGAGTTTTATTTTTTTTAACTCTAAATAATATTATTGGTTAATTTAATAAATATTATATAAAAAATGTCTCATGATTTAATAATGGAGAGAAAGCTTTAATTTTATTAATTTTATTTTAATTAAATTGCATAAAGTGTGTGTGAAAATTAAAATATAGTAATCAAAGACAAAGGGTTTTCACATGATTGCATGAACAAAGTCTTGATTTAGGGGGAAAACTCTTTATTAAGGAAATTAGAGCTCATTTCTAGATACACAGGTTTGGAGGAGCCAATTTTTGAATAGTGGTTTTTCAAAGGAAAAAGAAGATTCTTGCATGTTTGTGCATTCATTGTTTTAGCATTAGATTCAGGTAGGATCTTCTGAATTTGTACAGTAGTTGCTCATTCTTCAAATTCGTGTCTGTTGTGTTTATGTTTTCAGATATTCTCTAAGTTGAACCTGTTGTTTGAGAAAATTGTTTTCCATTATAGAATTGTCTATGATTTAATCTAAAAACTTTAGTAAATAAATTGAACCTTAGGGTTTTCAAAACCTAATGAATTATGAAAT
Source organism: Cupressus sempervirens (assembly GCA_028749045.1). Lineage (NCBI taxonomy): Eukaryota > Viridiplantae > Streptophyta > Pinopsida > Cupressales > Cupressaceae > Cupressus > Cupressus sempervirens. The sequence goes on along the minus strand of CM053787.1, from coordinate 341,350,438 downwards.
TCACTTTTCTATGCACTTTATGTAACTTGTGATTTACTAGTGTTGGGGTTTTCGGGTTTGACTTAGCTTGGCCAGTTAGGATGTTTACTAGATGCTTGGAAGTTTTGTTTTGTGATGTCATGATGATATTTTTATCTTGTTCTTTTATAGTCAACCACGGTAATTTGTTTGGTATGCTCTATGAGATGTTTTGATGCATTGATTGTTATTACTTTTCAGTGTTCTTGTGTGAAACTGAGGTGAATGGTGTGACCTATCTGATATAACCTTTGAGTCTTCGATCAGTTGTATTTGAATTGCTTTCCGGATGCTTTTATAGGACTGAGGTATTTGTATGATTTTTTCTTAGTGATGTCATGTTATGACATGGATTGGTTTATGTATACTTGATTTTGGGATCACTCCTATTAGGATGATCGTATTGGTGGAATCCATGATTATGATCAGTGTTTTCCAATACTTCTTAGTTGCTTGTTTAAGAACTGATGTATGGTATGTGGTCTTTTGTGATCTTTTGATTTTACTAAGCTTAGGGTAGGTTATCTATATGTCATGTTAGGAAGTGTCTTGCAATGGAGATTGGGGCCCAAAGTGGCTGCTAGGGTAATGCATTGTAAGTTGTTTAATAAGTGAAAACATTACACTAAATGGGAATAAAATGAACCTAATAAGAGTCTTTGTATTTCCTCACCCATGCCTCAAGTGCTAGTATAGACTAGGATGAGAGTAGAGAGGATGCTTAGTTGTGACCATGCATCGTTAGTATACCTTGTCTATACAAAAAAATATTAGTGACACATAGAGTCACTAGGGGGCATGGGTCAAGCTAGATTGCCGAGGTAACTCTAGCATTGATTTGTGCAATGACACTTGCCCGCTTGCATAGTAGATTTCCTACATGTCTGTGTTGCCTCTAGAATTAGTTGATACTTGTGTCTTGGTATCTTTGAGTTAGATTGTTTTTAGGTGATTCCTTGAACCTATATGTTGGATTTGATTGTTGAGTTTGTTATCTTGTGTGGGACTTGAGACTATCTCCTTAGCACTATTAGAGAGGACATTTTTAGGTTCCACGAGGTTGGTTGGGAGTGCTTTTTCTTATACCATTGAGATCCAACCATCAAATGTCATTGTTGGATGTGTTTGTAAAGATGTTCTTTTCTATATGTTCTTGTATTTCTATGATGGATGGTTGTACTATTGTATTGTATTTGATTTCATAAGATCTTAAGAGATGATGTATATTATTTCAGCCTTTCATACACTGTTGCCTATATAGTGGATGATTGTGCATTCTATTTATTACCAAGTGGCATCATATATAATTATATATTATTTAAATGAATTCATATTGGTATATTATTATTTGATATGAATTTATTATATATTAGATTTATTATTAATTAAACTTAAATGTGATTCAACTTTATGGGACCATTAAGAATTGTAATATGTTTTAAATGGTATATGTTTATGTGAATGTTAATTGCTTCTACTATGTTATACCATTGTTGTTAAGTTATTATCTTTAAAAATTTTTTTAAAATGTTTGATAAACTTAGTAAAAATTTAGGTTAACTTCTTTTGGGTCACATGGCGGGTTTTATAGGTTATATTGCAAAACATATTTTAAACTAGATTGTACATGTTTAATTGTTTACTTTATCTATATTTCTAGTGGACTTGATAAGTTTTTTAAGTATGAAACTAATTTTATAATTGAAAAAATATTCTATAATGTAATGTCATTGATATTGGTTAGATTTTATTGTTTAAGATAATTGAATCTAATCACTTCTCCTAACATAATATTATTGTACAAATTCTTTTCTTTAAACTTATAATAATCCTCACAAACATTTCTTAATAAATCTTATTATTTTGATTTTAATTTTTCTCATCTAATAGTCTTATGCTTTTATCAAAATTTCCCAAAAAGAACTACTATAAAACCTCTAAATAGTCCTCCATAATATCTACCATTCTTATACTTTTATTAAATTTTCTCAAAAATAACTACTATAAAACTCCTAAATAGTCCTCCATAATATCTACCATTCTTATACTTTTACCAAATTTTCTCAAAAATAACTACTATAAAACCCCTAAATAATCCTCCATAATATCTACCATTCTTATACTTTTATCAAATTTTCCCAAAAAAAACTACTATAAAACTCCTAAAGAATCCTCTCCATAATATCTACCATTCTTAAACTTTTATCAATTTTTTCCCAAAAGGAACTACCATAAAACCCCCATATAATCCTCCCTACCATCTACCCTTTATTTTCAGAATATGTCTCATTTTAAGCATTAAAATGGTTACTTTCCCTAAGAGTTGTTGAGAAATTTGACCCTTCAAATATCTTTGACTTGTTCCACTTCTAGTTCTAGGGGGCCAAAACACATGTTTCACTTTTAAATCTTAACCTCTCCATCAAAAAGAGGTTGAGATAACTCCTCAAAACATGTATTCTAAACCATTAACCTTAACCTCTCATCTAAAAAGGTTAATGTTAGAGGTTCAAAATATGCATTTTCAAGATAGCTGATAAAATTAAGGGCTTGTTTGGCAAGCAAAATACACTCGAAAAAGGCATCTATATATTCCTCAAATCTTTGTATTCTTTGTTTGGGTGCAACAGGCAGGAATTAGGAATTGGAATACAAGGGGAATACATATTCCATTTTATGTCCAAAAAGAGGTTATTTAAATTCCACCTAAATAAGTGGAATTGGAATACCTATTCCTATTCCACCTAAATACTTTGTTAAAAACAATAAAATTTCGAGTCCGTCCAAAATCTGCCTGTTCATTGTTTTGGGCGCTCAAAATAGAACTGCTCATGCATGGCTTCTCTAGTTTGAAGGCAGCAATTTGTTTTGTTCTCTCTGGTTTGGAGGTATGGATTTTTGTTCTTTATGGTTTTATTCCTTATCTCTTTGCTTCTTAATATTGGTGCCTAGTAGATGTGCAGTTTAGGGTTTGTTAACAAGAAGATAATGCTGACTTGATTTCATGACAGTCAGATTTATTTTTTGTTGGTGGGTATAGGTAGAAGAACACAAATTCTTTGGTTTGAAACTTTGACTACATGTATGAACCATAGATAAAACAATACAAGGTAAGAAGACCATAACCCTTATAACATATTTGAGCAAAACAGTTTTTGGCACCAAATTATTCAGGATACAAGTCTTGTTTCATGTTCTTGTTCATCATCTTTATAGGTATGTCATATTATTTTGTAGATTTGCTTTTGTAAGAGTTATTCTCTCTTTGATCTTTGATTTTTTGAAAGGGATTAGCACAGAAGTAATTTTTTTTGTGTTTTTGGTTGTTCTTTCGTTATTATTGGTATCATCAGTTATTAGGGTTAGGGGTTTTTATTTTCCCTGAATTCTGTTATCATATTCTTTTATCATATTGTGGGTAAAAATCTTTGATTTTACTCAAATAACGATTGTAAATAGTGTCTTCCATTCTTATCCCTCCTATGTCCTCCACAATGCATTTGATAGTCTGCTTGAAAACAAATTCTAGGCAAAGGCGAAAGAGGATAGTTGCTAATTTCTTTTTTCTTTGGTTGCTTGTTGATCCTGCATTTTTCATTGCTATACAAAGCTCCACCAATATGGGCTCGAAGCATATATTGTATTTGGAGAGTTGTTCCTTAACCCACTCAATAATAGCAATTAGAGAATCTTCTTCTTACTAAAGCCATATTGAGGGTTTGTTTCCAAGCTCCCTAAACTCAAGACACAACTCCCTCTACCTTCACCAATGGTGGGTGAAAATCTTTGATTTTACTCAAACAGCAATAGTAAATAGTGTCTTCCATTCTTATCCCTTCTGTGTCCTCCACAATGCATTTGATACTCTGCTTGAAAACAAATTCTAGGTGAAGGCAAAAGAGGATAGTTGCTAATTTCTTTTTCCTTTGCTTGCTTGTTGACCCTACATTTTCCATTGCTATATAGAGCTCCACCGATGTGGGCTCGAAGCATATATTGTATTTGGAGATTTGTTCCTTAACCCACTCAATAATAGCGGTTAGAGAATCTTCTTCTTGCTGAAGCCATATTGAGGGTTCTTTTCCAAGCTCCCCAAACTCAAGAGCTAGGATATGGAACTCCACAGCCTTTGATATGTGTTGTTTGGTAGCCTAGATGGATGTTAAAGCTTCATTTCCTTCCTCTTCTTTCATGTATATGTTCCATTCTTCTTTTCCCTATAGCTAATTCACTAAACCTAGATTTTTAAAGTAAGAAGATTTCTCATTGCTATTGTTGGGTCCTGCAGTATCAAGTGCTTCTTCATATAGTTGATGAGCTCTACTTAGGTTGTATCTAAGAATACAAGGTCCATTACTTCCACTAGCCACTTGTCGGTATATCTCATTTCCTTTTCTCTTGAGGGCTTCACTGCCAAATACTTTTCTAATGGATTTCTAGGAAACCATTTCTTATGCCAACAAACTTGTGTAAAAGTAATTTAAACATTGTAAAATAAAAATCAATTGGAAATACTTGGAGGCTAAAGGAAAGAGTTGATTCATATTCTCAAAGTGGATACAAAAAAGAGTTAAGTATGAAAGCAGAGGCAAGATAAACACACAAGCTTATATATAAGCAAGCAATTGTTCTATGCTCTTGTTCTTCAAATATAATGGTCTTGAGATGAGTATAAACAAACGTAATAACTAATTTTGTATTGGGAATGCTTCTAGAGATTATGTGTGTGTAATGCTCTGAAAATTTGAATCATTTATATGTGATATGAATATAGAATAGATATATTTATAGGTTTTGTGTTAGTTTAAACTCTCAATTACTTCCTTTTGTATTGTGGATGCTTGATACTTAACACAAAAAGAATAATGATGGTTACAGTCAATAAAGAGTTATTGGGAAAAGGAAAAAAATAATATTTTAATTTAAGTAGATTTGAAAAACAACAAAAAAAAACTTGTAGCAATAGTTATAAGAGAATAGTGATGAAAGAAGATGACATCGTCTCTAAACTTGCATGTCCATAGCGGTGCAAAGAAATGATAATAGAAATAACATAATCAACCTATCTTTGGAAGATAGGATAATAAAAAAAAAGAATCAAAGAAATAGGAGTGCTACTATTCTCAAAAATTGTTGATAGCCAAAGAAGTAATAGATAATGACACTCAAGATGAATTGCTGAGAAAAATATTAAAGTTCATTTGTGATCTTGATAATCAGTTATTGATGAAGTCAGTTTCAGACAAAAAACTAGAGTGACTATGTTTTGGTTGGGGGCAAATAAAACTCATAACATAGTCTAGATTTTTCCACTAACATTGGCACATTATAGGAAAAAGATGTTTGACTTACCAACTTTTATAGTTTTGTTTATATAACCTAGAATATTAGGTCAATATTTACAGATTTTTGGGAAATTGAAAGTATAGAAACATACATGGTTTTGGCATTTTCTCATCCATATGGGTATTTAATTTTCTCTCAGCAGTAATGGGGGCAAGCAATGCTATTGTTTCCAATGACCTCTCTGATGGTGCCAGTAGCTCCATTTTGCAGCTCACTCTTTCCTTCTCAACAAACAAATATATTGTTTAATATATAATAACTGGAGGGAGGAAATTCATAAACAAAGAGGGACTATATATATCCAAAAAAAAATGGGTTTACATAGAAAAACTAAAATATTTAGGTGCAACTTATTCTATGAAATCCTATGAGAAAGTAATTACCTGTAAGCAAGGCTTGTTTTCCCATTAATTTTCTATGAGGATTTGGTGGTTTGAAACAAATCTTATTTATTGCCTACTTTCCTGTCTTTTTTCTTACGTTATTTGTTTGAAAAGATGTTCAAAACAAGGGTACAAATAAATTTACAAGAAATTAAAGGAAATTGAAATTAAGTTTGGTTTTCCAAATTCTTGGAAATTGTAAGTACAGAGGAATAAGGTCATACCCTATGTGTGATAATTATTGAGGCATTACTAAGGCCCATGATATAGTTGCATTGGAATTCCTCTTAAAGGAATTAAATATTGACCATCAATTTAACTAGGAGTTCTGTATACACTACTAATACTATTCATTCCATTAAGCTAGACATTGCTAAGGCCCATGATATAGTTGAATGAGAATTCCTCTTAAGGAACCAAACTTTGGTTATCCTCTTCATTGGATCAATTTAATCAGGAGTAAATGCACAGAGAAAACTTTGTGGACTGATAAAGTTACTGCTAGCACTAGTTTTTGTTAGACTCAAAAGGGAATTGTCTTTTGGAATAGGGTGTTATGCTTACTTCTAGCTCTCTTTCCTATCCTTATGTGTGTTAGAATGAAAAACATCTACTAAGATGCACATGACATCCCACAAAGATAGTAGGGGCAAGCTTGTCTTGATAACAATAAACTGCAAGAAGGCCAAATTCAAAATATCATTGTTGATATGATGTTATACTCTCGAATTCATCATTATTAATTTGAATGTGGCTTCTTTAGCACTTGAAGTTCTTCTAATTCAAGTATATAGAAATAATATTTTCCAATCCATCGACCCTCAACCTTGCCATAGCACGTACGCACTTTTAAAAACCTCAATTATTATAAATGGGTTGCAAACCTATAGGCCATTCATTTTAACTTTGTTTTCCAACTGCTCCTCCTCACAACGAATATATGTTTCAAAAAATTTAAGGTTTTTAGCACCCGCCTTTTCAATATGCCTCCTCGCCATCGAAGTTTGAGATCATGAGCACACCATATGTTGTCTAACCTTCTTTTGGCATTGTTTTATATTTTTTTTTATTGTTTTGTAAGTTTTTTTTCAATTTTTCTTTAAATTTGTTTATTTATTTAGATTTTAATTGATTTATTATCAAGAAATGTGAATAATGAACCAAAAAATCCCCAAGAAGATGAAAACCAAAACCCTCAACAAGATCCAAACTAAAAGCCTCCACAACAAGAACAACAAATTCCACAACCTGCACCAATTGAAAGACCTCCTATTGGCACACAAGAAAACATAATAAATGAAATAGAAAGAGGCAAAACAAAATTAGAAGTACTCATTGGTAGGTTGAAAGCTTGTGGACAAACCAATCCAATGAGAGCTCAAGTGGCATCCTCCCTCGAGTCTATTAAGATCCACATAGCTTCTATTAGTAGTCAATTAGATATTTGGCGAGTTAAGAGGGATGAACAAAAAAGATATTATGCAAATAAATTATCATATCAAGATGTTAAAAAAAAAGATATAACAAAAGGGAGGATTTCTGCATTATTTAGAAAGCCTGGTGAATAAGATACTGTTAGAGAGGGAACTAAACCATTCCCCATTCATTGGTGCATACATGATGGTATTAGAAATGATTTTTGGAATAGATGGTGGATGGTTTTTGATGCCCCTCCTTGCAATAATTACGAAGTCCCAATGTATTTCTTAGGAAAATTGTATTTTGAGTTTGTCCTTGGGGAGATCTCCAATTATTTTGATATATTAGACTCTTAGGGTAGAGGTGGGTAGTCATAATTTGAGAGGTTGGGGGCATTTTGTGACCCTAATGTAGTTAGGGCACCTGTGGTCAAGACACAGGGTGAGCATGTGACTATTCCTTCAATTGAAGGAACATGTAGAGACCAACACTCTAGGGACTATTAGTGCTTTGACGCAGACCCTCATTCATTGCACGAGTCCATTAGTTGAGCAGGATCCTTTTGCACATCATGATCACATGTGCACATCATGCAGATCCTTATGCAAATTTGGTAGTCATGTTGGAGATGGTGTGGATGATGGGCTAGTGACTGATCAGTTCCTAAATGAGACATTTGGCACTGACACACAGGTAAATTACAATTATAATAAACTAATTTGATCACATTTCATATGTATAGTGAATGACTAATTAATTAGCATGTATTAACATTGTTCAAAATTTAGGGTTAGAGTGTTGGTGGCCCTAATAGCGATCCACCGGCCCCATTTTTTGTCCCGCTGATCAGTCTAGAGGTATGTATCGATTTAATCATTTAAATTAATACATATATTTATTAACTAATCATATGAAGGATTGACAAAAAAAAAATTATGCATGTGCATCAATTCTCTATAGGACCATCGACATTCACTACAGACTCCGAACCTGGATGTGATATGAGCTTTGTAGAGGTACATTTGTTTCATGTTAATTTAATTCATTTGATTATATTTGTTTCATGTTTCATGTTACATGTAATGTGTATTTTATGACATGCAGCTCTTGACATTTGAGACTCCTCCTCATCTTCGGCAGTCCATCGATCATGGAGTGGTTGCAGCTATGGCTAGTTCACAGCCATTGATTGAGGTATGAAAGAATTTTATTGGTTTTAGTTTTTGTTTATAATAGTTAGTATCAAAATTTCTAATGTTATTGATAAGTGATTATATTGATTGAATTGTTTTAGGCTCTTGTCACACCCAATTGTCCACGAGCCTTTGAGGTGGATTTACAAAGCGACTATATGATGGCGGTAAGAAAATAATTAATTTTGTGTGTACATTATTTGATTTCAATGTATAATAATTATTGATTCATATCTACTTTGTTTGTATCAACCCTAGTTAGAGAAGAGCCTCAATAAGAGGACAAGCGAGCATGTGAGGAAGACCCCATCATCACCATCATCTCCCTCCACACGATGACTGAAGGCCTCTAGAGATTTGTTTCCTTCCACTCATGGGAAGGAGAAGATATAGTTATAGACATACATGTATAGGCATCAATGGACATATATGTTGGATTTTAAGTCAGTGGACATATTTGATATACATTTGATGTATATATATGACATTTTATATTTGATGTATGACATTTATTTGATGCATGACATTATTAGACTTATGAAATTATTGGTTAATATATGATATGTTTGATCATGTATGACATTATTGGTTATCATAATATATTATGTGTTTTTTAATGTATGACATTATTGGTTATCATTTTATATTATATGTCTGTTCATGTATGACATTATTGGTTATCATAATATATTATATGTTCCTTCATGTATGACACCCCTAGTACTTGTACCCACATACCCAAGTACTAGGTACATGTATCCCAAGTACCAAGTACTCGATGGAGAGCATCATAGTTAAGGATCTTGATTGATATTTTGGATTTTTTTTTGGTGGTTTATTTGTGTATCAACTCTTTGTTTATCAAGCTTAATTCAATACCTTATCAATTTGAAACTTTGATAGAATATTGATTAACAATAAACTTTATCATTGTTTAAGCATAAGTTTATCATTTTCAACATGTCATCATCATATGATTTATGATCTTGTTCATGTTTAAAGTTTTCCTTCTCTATTATTTGTTTATCAAGCTTAATTCAATACCTAATTAGTTTGAAACTTTGATACAATATTGATCAACAATAAACTTTATTAGTGTTAAAGCTAGAAATTTATCATTTGAAATATGTCATTTTCATATGATTTATGATCTTCTTTTTCATGTTTAAACTTTCCTTCTATGTTATGCATCTAAACATTTATCATAAATTATTATTACAAACATATAACAAATCTAAAATTGAAACAATACATTACATTTGCAAACTTTATCACTATTCTTGATTTGAAAAATCATTGTCATGACTCATAAATTCAGGTTTTCTATAAATATAAAAGTATAATTAAAAATAAAGTTTGACATACCTAAGTACCCGTCCCCTATTATAAAAAATAGTTGTACCCATAGCTGTACCCATACCCATAACTTAAGTACCCCAAGTACCCCCGTTCCCATGCAACCTTGTATATTATATTTGGATCTTGGTGTTTTCTATACACCTATGTGGTCTATAGGATCTCTTGCTACTTATAGCATCCCCTGACCTTGCCCAACCTCCTCACTGTTAACTAATCCAAACTTGCAGCATCACTCCCTTACTCTTCTAGGAACAATATCCCTCCAAAGGTTTTATAGGTCTACTAGGGTACCATAGCACTCCCCATTCCAACCAAGGTTTCCATGATGTCCTAAGGTGTTATTATAACACTTGTACTTTTCTTGAATAGATAAAAATAATGGGTTTGTACCTGATTTCAAGATTTCTTCACAAAAGGGCTACATGGAGAGCCCCTACTTAGGCCTCCACCCAAATTTCTAATGCCAATAGCTCCTTTTTGGTGTAGGAGCACCCACTCTACCTTCAAAAATTACCACAAATATTTCTAACTAAGGTCCTTTTAGCCTTTAGTCATTCTTAGGAATAATAGATTTAGCATTGGATCTCATTGTAAGGCCATAGTTACAAGATTGCCATTTTATAAGCCCTTATCTAACTATTGGTCATTAATGATCTGAGGCATAGGTATTTAAATTTTTTTCATGTTTTTCATCTTAAAATCATTTAAGGATCATAAAAATAAGGTTAGGACCAATTTTGGTCACTAGATATGCAAAATTGCAAAATATGAAAAAATTGCTCTAAAAGTTGTCCAAGCAACTTTGAGCAACTTCTTAAAAAGTTGTTGAAACTTGTAAAATCAACTCCCAAATATCTATTTGGTTAAAACCACTCATATAACCATTTGTAAAATCCTATATAAGCCCTTATGGGTGGGTGATAGGATAGATATGTAATTTTGGCATTGAAAGCAATAAAAATAGCATTTTTCCTTGCATAAACACATGTTTCAGACCCTGGTATAGATATGTATGGATGATTGGAGATGCCTACATGGATATAAAAGTTAGGTCATTTTATCTATTTTATTTTTCAACAAGTCTCATTTTCTAAATCATCATAGTTTCAAATTTATTCAATTTTTATTGTCGGTTGTCCAGAAATCAACCTACAAATCAGCAACTTACTAGGGTTGGGCTATTTTGGCATATTCCACCATGAAAAATTGATGCCCTTTGGTGGAATACAAGGTGTAATAATTTACTTTCATATTCTAAAAAATAAAATTCCAAAAAATGCAAGGAGGTGAGTTTGCTGCCATACACTAGGTGTGCTTCATGAAGAGTACACCGAATCAGCATTTACAACAGTCCTTCTAGATTGAGTTCTTGGGTTCACCAGAGGCTAAGATCTTGGAAATTTGTCTCATTTACATGCCCCCAAATGTCCTAATTTTTTATTGTATTTTTTCTTTTTAGAAAGTGTACCTACAATGCAAACACAACCCTAATTAGGCCTTCAAATCCGATCTAATGTTGCAACAGCAACAACCTCCATCCTTCTCCATCCTTGGGAACTTTGGAATGTTTTATAAGACCCAAAAGGGTATCCAAATCATTGGTCAATTCACCATGTCCTTTGAAAGAATCCAAATTTACACCTCTTCCTCATTCTAGGAGGGCTACAAGCCAATTTAGTGCTTTTTCAAAGCAACTTCATTCTATAAGTTGTCTTTGATGAAATGAATCATGGATTCATATTTTTTAGGACCTAAATAGGCCATATTAGTGATTATAGTCCACCCTTGGTCTTTGTATTCAGTTTTTGGGGTTTGATCCCTCTTTTGGCTAAGGGAATCTAGTAGTGCATATTGAGTTTTTGGTGCTTGGTACTTGGGTAGACCTAGTGATTAGTTTACCTTGTCTTGTGGGGTTGTGATAACCTTCCATTAATCCCATCTCCATACCTATGATAGGTATTTGAAACTAGGACCATTCACCTTGGTTGTTGAAAGAATTTGAGTATTTCAACCATTCCTTGTTGTTTGAGGACTTCTACTACGTACTCCTACATCACTTTGTCTTATAGTTGAAACACCTCTAGCCTTAAGAACAATTGATACATAGGACCCATGCTCAAGAATTTTTAGGGTCTCAGGGTGCGTACAAGCCGTACAACAAAAATAGCAAAATTGAGAGTTTGGTAGGGCTTTCTTGGCTGCTTGCTATCCCCACTTTTAAGACACTGTCCACACTTCATCAGGACTCCTCCTCCACAAGTTAGAACCTCCTCATACCCTCTTCAAACCCTCAGAAAGGAAAGTCTTCAAGTATTGCCTCATGGTCTGACTCGTGAAATTTCCACAGAATCTTATTTTCCACCATATTTTATCAAGTGGACATTTGATGTGACAATAAGGTTTGAATAATGAAGAATCTTCCTCTTTGTTTGTTAATCCTTGAAGAACCACAAGTTAGGGTTCTTCATCGAATATCATCTAAGCCATGTGCCAATTACAACCACCACATCGACATGGTACTCTAAACCTTCATCATCTATAACCGAGTGATCCAATTTTTGTTTAGCTTGGACACAACAACACAAATAATAATATGTCCCTTCTTCATTGTCTTCAGGTGCAATAATATAAAAAACATGGCTTGCAGTGACAAATGTACAGAATATGGTCATTAATTCATAAAATACTTAGGTAAAAGTTATAAAATTACATATTAAAATTACAAAGATATATATATTACCAGGTTGCACTAGATCAAACAAGTGGTCAAAGTCAATAGATGAATCCATCTCTACCATTTCTAGTGCTTATGGGGGACGATAGGTGTCAATTGGGTCCAAAATCCATATATCCCATTCAATTGACTCACACTCATCCCAATTTTTTTCTACACATGATGGACAATAGCATGCCATTTTTCATGTGTGGATACTCCATGAACCTACATCAGAGCTTCTAAAAGAGTACAACTCATTGGATCTTGTTAGTGTGCAAGAATCCTCATATGGTGCAATGTTAGTATTATCTATCAACCAAAAAAATTCAGTCAATGATTTCAAAGCTTCACTAATTTCTTTATCCTTTCACGGTAGTCTATCGCTAAATGTCCATAACTCATTTTTTTTTTGATCTTCCAATCTCGCATGCCTTAGCATGACTCTCCTTAGAGTACCTCTACCAATTTTTAATGTTTTTCTTGTCTTTCTCATGCGTCGAGCTTTCTTCATTTGAGTACTTACTGTTGTCGATGTAAGTACTCGTCTTGTGATATTACTATCTTTGGTGCATGATTTAGAACCACTTTTTCATAAGCACTCATTAAATTCTTTATAATATTTTTTTCATTTGAATCGTCCATTGTTCTTAGCTCAAGAATCTTCATGATAGGCCCAAATTTCAAATTCCTCATCATTTAAACAAATAATTGGCATCGACCTATAATATTTAATTCTTTAAAAAATAATCTCCACATACAATTAACTTTTCTTTGACAAGTACACTTGCTAATCTTTTCATGCATTGACTTCAAAATGTTAGTATCAATATCAATCAAATATTTTGGTCTTCTAAAATAAATTCTAGAAGGTGTTAAAATCTCTTCCATTCCCTCAACATTTTGAACATCAACATAAGGTTGAGTGTATTGTGTACCTTGAACTGAAGATGATGTGCCTTGGCAATAAGATTTAAAAGATGGAATATCACCTACTTGATACATTGATGTTGTGCCTTCAACATGACATGATGGAGTGTGTACATCGTCAAATCTACAAATTAGTGTCTCTTCAACATGAGAGGATGATATGACTCCAACATTGGAAGATGGTGTAGCTTCACAATTAAATTTTCTTCTTGAGTGTAACAATCTCATTCGTTCTCTTTGTCTTTCCAATTTTTATCTTTGTTTCTTTGTATTAGTGGTTCTTGATTCTCTTCAAAAGTCAATTCTTCATTATTGCTTTGCAATTTTCTTTGTTCACGTAGTAGTTTCATTTTATCTCTTTTAATTGCCAAATCTCTCTCCCTATCTTCATTTGGCATGATGATGATTTCTACATGTCAAATTATTCAAACATATGAATTATTTACAATGTGTAAATTACAAATCATTCAAATATATATAAAAATTACAATTATTTCAATGAATACACAATATATATCAAACAACTTGTCAAATTTCTAACCATTTCGAAATAACATTTCAATCAAACATACAAATTTTAATGAATTCACTATATATTAAACAACATGTCAAATTATAATCAAATTTGTATCTATATATCAACAAACAATATTTAAAAAGGATTGCACTAACCTTTTCTATAGAAAGAATATTCAAAAATCCTTCAAATAGCATATCCAATTATTGAATTTGGTGTTTGCTAGATTCAAAAAGTCTTCAAATAGTGTTTGCTAACTTCCAACAGCTTGAAACCCGCATTTTCTATCAAAACAATAGAATGCACAACAGACAAAAAGTAGAGAATGGATGAAATGGGACCCAAACTTGCTTTGTGACCATTTTTGGGTTATTTTACATAGTGTGTATGCACTATGTCAAAACACATCTCTCCCTATCTCACCATCCCCCATCTCGTACTCTCTCTCTCTCTCTCTCTCTCTCTCTCTCTCTCTCTCCCCCATCCCCTACTCTCTCTCAGTCTCTCTCTCCTCTCCCATCCCCTACTCTCTCTCTCACTCTCCCTCTCCTACTCCCTCTCCCATCGCCTAGTCTCTCTCACTCTCTCTCTCTCTCCCATCCCCTACTCTCTCACTCTCTATCCTCTCTCATCCTCTACTCTCTCTCGCTCTCTCTCTCTCCCTCCCCTCCCACCCCCTACTCTCTCTCCTCTTCCATCCCCTACTCTCTCTCTCCTTCTCCCACTACCTACTCTCTCTCACCCTCTCTCCTCTCCCATCCCCTACTCTCTCTATCTCACACACTCCCATCCCCTCTCTCTCTCTCAGGTTACTCTCTCTCTCTCTCATTCCCTACTCTCTCTCTCTCTCTCTCTCTCTCTCTCTCTCTCTCTCTCTCTCTCCCTCTCCCTCTCCCACCACCTACTCTCTCTCTCACCCTCTCTCCTCTCCCATCCACTAATCTCTATATCACTCACACACACTACCATCCCCTCTCTCTCTCTCCCTCTCCCACTGCCTACTATCTCTCTCTGTCACTCTCTCTCTCCCTCTCCACTCTCTCTCTCCCATCCCCTACTCTCACTCTCTCTTACACACACTCCCATCCCCCCTCTATCTCCCTCTCCCACCACCTACTCTCTCTCTCTCTCTCTCTCTCTCTCTCTCTCTCTACCCCCTCTCCCATCCCCTAAACTCTCTCTTTTATAGATACACATTCCCATCCCCCCTCTCTCTCTCCTCTCCCATCCCCTATTCTCTAGATCTCTCACACACACTCCCATCCCCCCTCTCTCTCTCCCTCTCCCACTCCCTCTCCCACCACCTACTATCTCTCTCTCTCACTCTCGCTCTCCCTCTCTACTCTATTTCTCCCATCCCCTACTCTTCCTCTCTCTCCCATCCCCTACTCTCTTTCACACTCTCTCCCATCCCCTACTCTCACTCTCTCTCTTTCCCATTCCCTACTCTCTCTCTTTGCCACCCCCTACTCTCTCTCACACTCTCTTCCATCTCTTACTCTCTCTCTTACACACATTTCCATTTACTGTCTCTCTCTCCCTCTCCCACTCCCTCTCCCACTGCCTACTCTCTCTCCCCTCTCCCATCCCCTGCTCTCTCTCTTTCACAAATACACACACACTCCCATCCCCCTCTCTCTCTTCTCTCCCATCCCCTACTCTCTAGATCTATCACACACACTCCCATCCTCCCTCTCTCTCTCCCTCTCCCACTCCCTCTCCCACCACCTACTATCTCTCTCTCTCTCAAGTTTTGTCTCTCCCTCTCTACTCTCTCTCTCTCATCCCTTACTCTCACACTCTCTCTCTCATCCCCTACTCTCTCTCACACTCTCTCCCATCCCCTACTCTCTCTCTCTCTCTATCTCCCATCCTGTAGGAGCTCTCTCTACCACCCCCTACTCTCTCTCACACTCTCACACTCTCTCTCATCCCCTACTCTCTCTCTTACACACATTCCCATTTCCCCTCTCTCTCCCTCTCCCACTCCCTCTCCCATTGCCTAATCTCTCTCCCCCATCCACTACTCTCTCTATCCCCTCTCCCATCCCCTAATCTCTCTCTTTCATAGACACACACTCTCCCATCTCCCCTCTCTCTCTCCTCTCCCATCCCCTACTCTCTAGATTTGTCACACACACTCCCATCCCCCCTCTCTCTCCCCCTCTCCCACTGCCTCTCCCACTGCCTACTATATCTCTCTTAAGTACTGTCTCTCCCTCTCTAATCTCTCTCCCATCCCCTACTCTCTCTCTCACTCTCTCCCATCCCCTACTCTCACTCTTCCTCTCTCCCATCCCCTACTCTGTCTCTCTTACACACATTCTCATTGCCCCTCTCTCTCTCCCTCTCCCACTACCTACTCTCTCTCCTCCATCCCCTACTCTCTCTCTCTCTCCCCCCTCTCCCTCCCCTAAACTCTCTCTTTCACTGATACACACTCCCATCCCCCCTCTCCCTCCTCTCCCATCCCCTACTCTCTAGATCTCTCACACACTCCTATCCCCCCTCTCTCTCTCCCTCCCACTCCCTCTCCCACTGCCTACTGTCTCTCTCTCTCTCTCACTCTCTCCCTCTCTACTCTCTCTCCCATCCCCTACTCTCACTCTCTCTCTACCACCCCTACTCTCTCTCACACTCTCTCCCATCCCCTACTCTCTCTCTTGCACACACTCTCATCCTCCTCTGTCTCCCTCTCCCACTGCCTACTCTCTTTCTCTCCCATCCCCTACTCTCTCGCTCTATCTCTCTCTCCTCTCTCCCATTCCCTACTCTCTCTCTTTCACACACATGCACTCTCATCCTCCTCTCTCTCATTCTCCCTCTCCCACTGCCTACTCTCTCTCTCTCCCATCCCCTACTCTTAATCTCTCTCTGCCATCCTGTACTCTCTCTGCCACCCTTACTCACTCTCTCACACTTCCTCTTTCTCCCATCCCCTACTCTCAATCTCTCTCTCTCTCCCATTCCATACTCTCTCTTTGCCACCCCTACTCTCTCTCACACTTCCTCTCTCTCCCATCTCGTACTCTCTCTCCCACCCCTACTCTCTCACTTCCTCTCTCTCCTATCCCCTACTCTCAATCTCTCTCTCCCATTCCATACTCTCTCTTTGCCACCCCTACTCTCTCTCGCACTTCCTCTCTCTCCCATTCCATACTCTCTCTGCCACCCATACTCTCTCTCACTTCCTCTCTCTCCTCTCTCCCATCCACTACTTTCTCTCTATCTCTGTCTCTCTCTCACACACACACACAACCATCCCCCCCCTCTCTCTTTCTCTTGCTTTGAATCTCTTCTTCCCTCTCTATGCACTATTTAGGTCTCAATAGTACGTGTGCATTATAGTGTGCACGCGATATTGAGGCCCAAATTCAAAAAGCTTTAAATAGCGCATGCACGCTATAGCACACATGCGGTATAGGACATATGTGTTATTCAAAGCTTTGCATTAAACCAAGCCTAAGGCTTGGTTTTTCCTTGGAGATCCAACCCAAAGATTTGGAGTCTATAAACTGGTCTGAAACATGTTTTATTGCAAACATACAAAAAATGATTGATTTTTCTTGTGTGCTCTCCTTCAAGATTCCTCATGGTTGAGCTTCAATGAGATTAGGTTACATGAAATTGTAGGTCTTTGTGTTGGCTATATAACCATATAATTTATTTTTAATTTGAACTATTTCAAGCCTTTCATCTATAATTTCTTTTGAATGTATGTCCATTTTTTGTCAAAAACCAACATGTACTAATTGGGCTATAGATATTAGCTCGTTCATCAAATTTTGTAACAACTTAGTTTTTTAGAAACTAGACTCCATTCTACACACTTTGAAAAAAAGAAGTTTTGATTTTAGATTAATTTTCAATCATTTCTAGGGGAAGCAGACAGATATTTTACATTTTTGGGATGTGTCTAGTTAAAAAATTCATTAAAAAAATACACATTATAAAATTACCCGAAAAATCTAGGATAAACTACATAGTGTTAAGTAAATTTTGACTAGAGCATTAAAGAATTTCAAAAAAAAGGTTAAAAATTTAGGGGGGGCACACTTTGTACTGTGTTATGTTTTTTTGGAATAAACAATACCACTTTCTATGGCCCCCTTTTTTGAGGACCTAAAACTAAACCATTTTGAAAAAAATTAGTAGTTTAGAGACTAGATTCAAAGGACTACCACTTTTTTTTTTTCATATCTTAAAATTTTGAGTGTAACTATCTTCAAATTCTTGTTAAAGTTCACTTATACTCCCCTTTTGGCACCACAACTTGGTGCACTTACCTTATGGGAGGACTATAGATCTCGACATTAGTTGATCATTTTACTTGCATTGATACATTCTACTTCAATTTTGAATAGCTAGAATACTACATTGACACTTTCTATACAATGTTCATTCATTTTTATATATATATATATATGATTCAACATTCTATAAAACTATTTCAATATTGATTTCTTACCACAGTCCTGCATATGGTTCACTTATTTGTATGATGTTTATTGTTTCTTTAATGGCCAGCTTAGTTGGTCTTTAGTTTATTATTTAGTTTTCTGATCTTAGTTACTGATTGTTTTGTTTAGAAAATTTGTCATTGCAAATCAATCCAAGGAAACTTCATCTCCATTGTTTAATATATCAAACTATTAAGTTTTGTAACAAAAAAACCATAGATCATGTTAAGCATAATAAGTTATTCAATTTAACTAGCCCAACAACGCAAATCAAATATGCTTTTCTACTTAACCAACCTGTCACTCAATCACTACAAACAACTATCCTTTTCATTTATGTTTCTTATCCTCCCTATAATACCTGCTCCAATTGTCCATACTGACACCCATTTGTTATAGCGCCATTGAATCTATGACCTCTCTCCATGGTTGGATGAATATTGTAGCAATAGGCCTCTTTTTCATGTCTTATGTGCATTAAAGGAGTTGTTTATGGTAGTGATGGTGAGAAGGTCTACAGAAGGGTACTTCAAAGCCAGACCCAATATATCAGCTATGTTGTTTTGGTAGTAGATAGTGTTCCATGCTCAATATTGGGTCAGTCATAGTACAATTGCAATGCTTCCAATCCACAAGCCAATCCTTATCAACCTTCTTCACTGCCATTACTCACTGTGAGAGAGATACCAGCTAGTTCTAGATCTCAATTTCCCTTCTCTTGCTAAATTATGTACTCTCATTGTCATAATACCATGTTTCTATGTTTCATTGGTTTGGTCTTTTCTATGTACTTTTGTGAATGGAAAAGTGGACATTTGATCAAGTGTTCTTCCAAATGTTGTGTCTTCTCATGAATTTCTTATCATTAAATAGTTCATCCCACATTAGTTATTGTGTCACTTTGTCTACCTAGTATGGGACATTTTTAGTGGTAGAATAAGTAATTTGTATGATATCCATTCAATTTATTTCATTTATACTTTACACCTTCCTTATATAGTGCATCATTATGTCTCTTCATTTCAAGCTGGCATCCTCATTTCTTGGCAACACTGAATTTTTTAATTGTAATGTCCTTTAAACATTAGAATGTGGGAAATAGTAGGACGCTAGTCAACACATGCTACTAAAACTTATTGCATTTGCAACTACTTCAACAATATTTTTGGATGGTCCAACACCCAATTTTATTCTCTTGGGCCATTGTTTTTGAAAAGTTGTCTGTGATTTTCAGTGAAGTGCTTTTATATTTTATTGTTTATTTGTTTACATTGTCATTACATTTTATTTTTTAATATGACTTAAACAATATATATAATGTGCACTTTTATTTTATGGATGTTTTCCAGCAATAGAACTGCTTCTTATTGCAACAATATGTCTTTCACAAATCTTTTGATGAGCATACATGAGGAGGTTAATATGCCCCCCATTGCCACCCCTGTTGCTACATCTATTTCTACTCCTACTTCAACTTCTTGTAGAAATCCAAAAGTTGTATGGACTAGAGAAATGGAAAGAAAACTATTGGATTTTCTCCTTGAGCAAGTTAACCTAGGAAGGAAAGGTGAAGGAGGTTTTCATAGAGAAACATGGAGTGCTATCGAGAGGAGATTCAATCAAGAGTTGAAATTGAACCTTGGAAAGGAAAATTTCAGAAATAAGTTGAAAACATGGAAGATAGGGTATAGAATAATGAAGGAGTTATGAAATACTAGTGGCTTTTGTTGGAATGAGGTAACTCAATGTCTGGATGCTAAGGATAGCATGTGGGATGAACTTCTGAAGGTAATGTCCTCTTCAAAGTCTTTTTCAATACTAATGTCATAAAAATATCTAATTATTTAATTTTGGCAACATGTTTAGAGAAAAGAATTCAGAACTGCAAAAGTGTATAGGAGGCAGCCATTCAACTATTTTAATGGTCTAGTTGTTATAGTAGGAAATGACATGGCAGAAGGAAGTGTAGCTGGAACACCACAAGATGTTGAAGATGGTAACCTTATGATGATGCTGTTGATCTGGATAATGATGATGATTTGAATACACCTATGAATGGTGCTGCTGATTTGGATGAACATTTCCTTCAGTCAAATAAGTCCATTGCATCTGCTAGAAGCATTCTTTCAACACCAAAAACAAGGAGGCCGAAGAGGAGGAAGGCAAGCATGGTCGCTTCTTTACATGTAATATCTGAAAGCATCCATGAGATATGAGAGGGAATCAAACAGTCACACACCATCAAATTTGATAAAGAGGATACTAGGAAGATGTTGTAGATTTGTTTGCTACCTTGAAAGCCATCCCTGGAATCAGTCGAAAGACTATGATTGTCGCATCTGATAATTTTATGCAAGAACCAACAAGAGCTATTTGGTTCTTAGAGATGGATGATGCAGTGAGGGAAGATTATTTTAGATTTAAATTTGGAGGATTGTAATATTCTCAGAGATAAGAAAAATAGTATTTTATATTATCTGCAGTCTTTTTTAGAACTATTTAGCACTCCATATTAAGTGTTTACATTTTGTTGAGCACTTTGGTAGCATTTATACTTCAACATTTTATTCATGTTTTAATACTTTGCTCTGTTTAAGAATTTGTAAACGGAAATTGTGTATTGTGTATTGTATTCCAGATGTATCAAGTTTATTGATGTTGCATAATTTATGAAACAATTGCATTATTTCCTTTGAAACAATTGTATTTTTTCCTTTTCGTGTATACATATCAACTTGAATGATATATGGCTCAGCCCTGTATTTTTCCCTTTTCTTGTATATGTATCAGCTTGAATGATATATGACTTGACATATATAGCCATACTAGTTGTTCACCCTCTTAAATTCAATGGCCTTGTAATCCCTAGTAAGTTTTTTTGATCCATACCACCAAAATGAATTCGTTTGAATTCTATTTAACCTCTGTATGTGGAGGCATTCTTAGCTGTGGAATCACACATGTTGGTCTCACTCCATTTGATCTTGTCAAATGTAACATGCAGGTATATACTTTATTGATCAATGGTAGAGTTTGAACAGTCGAAGATCTTGTTATTTTGAAATTGAGTAGAATGAAATAGTTCATATGTTAGGTAATGGAGTTTTTTGAATTGATTATATTTGTATAATAGTGCTTTTGGATTTGATTATATTTTAGAAATTTTAGATTTGACTCTATGAAATTGAATATGACTTTGTCAAATTGTTGTGTAAGGAAGTTTATGAACTCAACTTTTGTAATAAAGTTTAAGATTTCACTGTGATGAAATGCTAAATAATAAACCTTTGTATTTGTGTTATAGAGTTATTATGAAATTGAGTTTATGAATTCAGCTGTGTTTAAGGAAGTTTCAAGATCTGGCTATGACAAATTGTTGTGTAATAAAGAGTAATAAAGTGCCTTAAGCTTGTGAGTTTTTATAAATTATAAAAAGCATTTAAGACAACAATAAAGTTCCTTCTTCTAGTTGTAAAGTTTATAAAAGTACCAGATATATTGTTTCTTTCCATTTGTGGCATTCGTAATCTTCTTATGCCCGAGTGGCAATTCACAGCTCTCCAACATTCTTTATGATGTTGTATGCTACCTAAACTTTGAATGTACTAGCCGATAGGCTAAAGACTGCCTAAGCTGCATAATTCATGGATCCAGCAACATAACATCATAGACCAAAAAATGAGTTCATTACAATTACATACCAACTTCACCTCTAGGCTTTAATATTTAGTTTCTTTTAGAAGATTAATTTTTTCTATTTTAAGGACTACTCGATGATGATTATTAATGCCATTACAACGAAGAATACCCCAAAATTTTTGGGTGACAAACATTTTCAAAATGGCCTAAGCATTTCTGGACTCCTTTGATTCTTATTCAATACTTAATAGCTATAGGGACAGTTATAAATAAATCACCATCCTTGCTAACTATGCAATTAATCATGATGACATGATCAATCCCTTGCTTCACTAGAAGGATTTAGTAATAATTAAATCATGCCAGTTTTGAACTAGATGGTGATAAGGAAGAATTATTGTTGTGTAAGAAGGTTTTTTTTGCTTCTGTGCAATAATTTTTAGTTGCTCTATAACAACCTACTTATTGTTGTGTAACAAGTTTTTAGTTGATATGCAACAAGTCTGCAACTACAACAATTATTTTTTCACATCTTTAGCAATTCTTATTGTGAAAACATTGTAGTTCACATTCATAAATTATGGAGAAGGAAAAATATTAGACAAATAATGTCTCAGTTTTGTAAATGATGTTGTAGTCATTTGTTGTGTTTTTAACTATATGAGATTGAATTCAGAACATAAAAGATGTCACCTTTATCATTATTTGATGTATATTCTTTTCTGCTTGTGCATTCTAATTCAACAACATTGGCAATAGAATCTATATTGAGCAACTTAAAACAAATACACACCTTGTACCTTTGCAGCCATATCTTCACATCAAGTGCACCCTTGTTACTTCATCCAAAATATGCAACTAATAGGGCTCAATCTATAGAACCAGTTCAAAGCAATGCTAGAGGCTAATGGAATAAATGACATGAATAGATTAAAAATTACTTCACTTGCCTCAACAATAGTAGATGCATGGCAACTATTAAAAAGAGTAGTATGAGCTTCAAATATGTATTCCTCTTTCACAATAAGTGGATTTGGAGTAGGCAAAGGCTCCCCTGTTGAATTTTGGATTAAGTGAACACTCTGTGAGTATTACTTGTCCATCTTCCTACATAATAGCATTCACAATTGCATTACATACAATATTTTACTTGAATAGTCATTCATTCTAATCAACCTCAATCCCATTTAGGCACATGGATTTTGTATTATTGGGTTAAATGTTCTTAAAACATATCATAGTTTATGTACTCATTTAGAATCTTAGATGATTGTTCTCACTGATGTTCAACTCAAAAATAAATGTTTTTTTTTGTTTAACTCCCTTGATTTGAGATCTTATATGCTACATCATGACTGCCATTATTTGGTTGTTGGAGATATTTTTGAAATTTTGTTGAAATCTAAAGACATGTCAACAAGTTTGGACAAAGTAATATAGAACAACAAATTTAGTGGTCAAGTTTTAGGGGCTTTACATAATTTAATTGAGATAAGAAACCTTTAGTTCTGTAGAGCTTGTTTGAGATTATAAGTTTTCCCAAGGTAATTTACTCATATGGTAGTGGCTATGGATCTCTTCTGAAAGTCATTCTTCAACCATTTATCCTCACTTTCCTTATTATAATACTTGCTAATTGAATGTTTCATTTTATTTGTATTTTTTCATATTTTATATAGGTTTGATGGATTTAATTTTGCCAATGTGTGAGTGTGGCACTGGCCATGTAGTACTAAAGACCTCGCACACAAAGGATAATCCAAAACGTAAATTTTATTGTTGTCCAAATGCAAGAAAGGTTATTACTAATTTTTGTTATACGAACTTACATTTTTGTACCAACTAATTGTTTTGGACACTACTAATTTAGAATTCATATTGCAAGAGGATAGTGGTTGTAATTTCTTTCAGTGGGTCAATGAGGTCCCCCCAACATCTGTCATAGCTAAATCCATAGCACATGAAAGTATTGATTGCAAGTTGTGTGAATCTGAGAGAGTGAAAACATGTTTCTTCGAGGCATGTTGGGAATTATAATTTTTTCAATCATACTAGTCTTTTGGGACCATATGCATAAATGCAGTTAAAAACCAAAGAAACTTTTGTAGTTTATTTTATGATTTTGAATAGAAATGGTGGACATATTTAATAACGATTTGACTATTTTATTGTTTGGAACTTGTTTCTGATGGTATTGTGGTGACTAATTCTATTAAAATGATGAATAAATTATACTAGTTTCATTACTATTTCAATTGATTGACTAATTTATTTTTTTAAATTCCATATTTTAACTTGTTTCTTCACGTTTCCTTATTTTGGAGAGTTGAGTTTTGATTAAGAATTTGTTACATTGGAAAGAATGATTTTTTATTAAAAAGAATTTAATGGAGGATTTTATTTTTCATAAGGAACAAAAAGGTCTCACATTGAATTTAATGAAGAAATGGAGTTTTTAAAAATATTTTATTAATAGAAGAATTTGGCTAAGGATTTCATTGTTTTAATATAATTACTTACCATAATGCGTTAATGAATTTTGAATCTTAATTACAAAAATTATGACATTTAAACGTTAGACTAATGATCTTTTAAAAAATTATTTAAACAATTTATTTATTAGCTTAATAATATTTATTATATTATAGGTTGTGCACAAATGATAACGCCATAAGGTTCTCATGTTGGAGAGCTATGTTTGAAGCACTTAAATTTAAATTTGAAAAACATAAAAATAAAAAATCTATAAAAGTAATCTAACTCATTCAAATGTATAATGAAAAAAATATTAAATAGCAATTTAAAAAAAATAATTCCAATTCCGCTTTTGCACAACCAAACATAGGTTATACATATTCCCTATCAAATTCTGGGTGAACCAAACTCTCGGAATAGATATTCCTATTCATGTATTCTTATTCCGCTTGCCAAACGAGCCCTAAAAGATTGAAAAGTAGAGACAATGGATAAATTACATAGTCAAGAGAAGGTTGGTTTTGACAAGCTTTGTATATGGTGAAGGGCTCAAAATGATTCAAGAAACTGAAAAGGATATTATACACATCCTTCAACCTGCGCACGATTAAAGTGTTGGAGAAGATTGTTAACACATTTTGGCAACAAATTTAGTGATCCATGTGAGTTTGAAGGTGCCACCTCTAGCCCGGACATAGTTGAGACCACGCTCCCTCAATTTCTATTCGCATTTCTTCTCCACTGCGCAATGCAAACATAGCCACAGATAAGGTAAAAAGGTAGAGAGCTTGGTGGAATAATTCGAAGTCTTGGAAGAGCATGCACAATGATTCACAATTATGTGGATGCATTATTATTTTTTCTTCAGGTGAAATATTTGGTCCCATAAGGGTAACTGTCAAAGTTTGGAAAGGATTGTGAAATAGTTACAAAGCGTCTTCAAATGCATATAGATCTTGAAGCCATAATAAGGCTCTATAAATGTCTTATCCTTCATGTGATGTAATGGTTTTCATCTTCTATCTCTATAATCAATGATCTTTATCATTTTGGGTTAAAGATTGTACAGGTTAATTAACTTCACCCAAATCATGTATTTTGAAGGTAGTTATTAACCACGAAAGAGTAGTTCTTAACCTCAATGTCTATATAAGGAGTCATTTTTGGCTTTGTAAAGGGACTTTTTTTAGACTTCAGAAAAAGGGAACACTATGCTAAAACTTTGATCAGAAGATAGCACATAGTATTTGGAAAGTGCGTACAAATTTTGTCTTTATAATTAAAAATTCCTCTTAGGTTCTTGGTGCAAGAAAATAAAGGAACGTGCAATTTGAGTTCTCTTTTTTTTGAATATGAATTGTTAGAAATATTGATTCTCTTTGAAATGAGCATTTTTATGGTATTGTGCGGATGTTTATGAATCTTTGATCAATAGTGTGCTAGTGATAATTCTCAAGCATAGATCTTGATTGTTGCAATTAACAGTTTAAGTTAGTCTAGGAAAACTTTGAAGTCATCTAGTGCATTTGTCATCAATGGCTCTCTATTGCTCTTTTAAAGTTTAATTTTTATTTTTTTTAAACTTCACAATTATATCATACAAGGGAGCTGCCTCTCTAAACGCAAAGTAAGGTCGCATATCAAGGGCCTATCCAACTGTTGTAAATAGTTTGCCACATACATTCGATTAGATCATTTTTATAGTGACAAATCTGTTTACCAGCACACTCTCACTCAAACATATAAATTTGTGAAAATTACATAGTTGTATAAATCTGATCATACATAAAATACTTTTACAACTGTAAACCATACTCATGCTTGCAGATGATTGTGTTTTATTATGAACCCAAATTTCAGATAATCTTATCAAAGCCCATTTCAATCTTATAATCAATTCATATGATAACAACTAAAAAGAACAGAACTACTGATAAATTGAAACAGATGGCCAGGAAAGCAATCGTTCCTAATTACCCACATCCAGACATGTATGAAAATAAGCACGCTTTGTATTAAAATTAGAAAGTTCCACAATAGAAAACACATACTGCTAACTTTCCATTCCCTTAAATACAAAGTCACACAGGTATAACACAACAGAAAAGTGAGCTGCAACTTATTATTATAGTCTATATATATTTTATGCTTTATCTTGCACAACATCATGCAGCCTATATATACTAAGTATCAGAGAATGTATTGAGATCATTTATTGCAGGTGCAGTTGTCACAGGAGCAGTTTGCCCCACACTTGCAATCATTTTCTCCTCCCACTGTCATACTTCCATCCACATACCTTCATACATTATCAACAACAACACAATCAGTTAATATTCAATCTTAAATGAATAAATCAGAAAACTATAACAATGAAACTTAAATGAATGGCCATGATAGCTTACCCCATGTCAGAAGCAGAGCTGGCCAACAGAAACTCCATTGAAACTGATCTCTCACTATAACTGAGATCAGGATACATGCCGCATCTGTACCACCACAATAAAAAATAACAGAAACCCTTCTACAAATCAATTTATTTCCATCTATAAAAATCAATTCCAAAATAACTTGATTCTTAGTGTTAAGCTCTGGTAAGACCAACAAAGCCATAAAACTATAGAAAAGCAATGGAATGTACTGAATTGAAAGAGAAGTATGAGTAATAAAAAGAGGATAGTTACCCATTGCACCCACTGCCACACTTGCAGTCTGACCCACAACCACATTTTCCTCCACAGCAAGACATGATTATTATTACTCTTTGCAGATGAAGCTCAATCAAACTATTGTTAACAAGAATGAGCAGATCAAATGCAATTATGAAATCTGCACAAGATGGGGTGATTTTATAGAGGAAAATGTGTAATGCAAACAATGTTGTTTCGTCAGCAATGAGGTAAAAGAATGGGGAGAGGGAAGAATCAGATAAAGCAGTCACATTCATCAGAGGGGCCCTGCTTTATGATTTTGAAAAAGAGATGTTCCTAAATATGCTATATTATAGCTTTTCCTTACATGCTCAAGGAAAGTTTTGTTATTTTAATGGCAGATGAAAGCAATGTTTGGCATAAGGCTCTCTAATAAAAATTAAGAAGTCACTTTCTTTTGCTCAAATAATTGAAGGCTGGCGAAATGAGCAAGGGAGGAGATTATTTTTAGCTCAATAAAGGCCACATTATAGGGTGGAGAACCCAAGGGAAGCCTTTTAATAAGTGGAAGTGGTTGTCTTTCTTTCATATACTGTGAAATATTAATCATTATTCTATTGAAGTTTTAAATTGTGTAAATACTGAATAATCGATAATATCTTATAATTTTGTTTTTATGTAAAAATGATAAATGTTTGTTTTGTTTTTATTGATACAATTTTAATATTAAAGAGTTCTTAAATGTCTTGAGAAATTTTAATTTAGTATATGAGTTAAAGTAGATTATAAGAAAGTATTTCATTTATATAAATGTAATGGTCTAATAAGAACAGACGGCTTAATTTGTTACTTCAATAAAAATGAATCAAAGAGTCAAATTATTTTCAATGGAGATCACTGAATATGGCCCAAGAGTGTGAAATTTTCAAACGAGGAGAATTATGTAAACTCATCAGCTTCATTATGATAAAGCCTTAGACTTTATTTTTGAATTTAGAGTTTTTATTACCAATTGACTTTTTCTTCAAGTTTTATTATTATTCTATATTTGATTAGATGTTTCGCGTAGGACGTTCAAATTATTTTACTTGGTAAAGAGGTGACAATGAAATGATAGAATATGGTTATGTGTGGGCTCGAGCTTTGTTCAACATATGTGTTTCCCTTAAACAAAGGAAGAAAATGCCTCGATGTGTAAAATGTAATCTATGCTTGTTAGTCAATTATAAAGTATGGTTCAAGTATTCATCATTATGGATGATGTAATTATAGTTTAGTCTCTAGATAAGAGATATTGAGTATATTGGATTTTATTTTTTATTAGAGATTTTTTTTAATGAGTTCTGAATTAGAAGAGGGTTTGAAAGGGTTGATTTTTATTTTTTTTTAAATATGAAATTTATAAATTTATAAAAACTAATAAAATAAAATAAAATAAGAATGATGGTACTAATTTAATAATGATAAAACTTAGATTTGTTGTGATGTTGCTATCAGGATTTAACTATATAGTTTTTGAGTCAAATTCATTGACCCATATTTTATGAGTAGTGATCACACATGAATTCATTTCTCATGAGAATAAATGGTACACTTGTCTCTCATTGGTTTTAGGTGATGCTTGTAGATTTTAAAGTCAAACCTCCCCTATAGATTTTGGTGAGTAGAGTTCTCATCTTTTGAGTGTCAAGCTAAAAGGGGGAGCGAATGTGACCACATGAGACATAGTCTAACCTATATACAATCTTTCTCTACAAAATTGAGATGACATATACTTAACATGTAAATATACAATAGTTACATATTAATTGGCGTAAATACAAATGCAATTATCACTAACAAAATATGTTTATAATAATTAATTATAATTCTTTTATAATAACTTTTACATTAGTCATGGATCAAAGAAACTTATTTTGTTGTCAATCTCAACACAAATATAATGTCTTCAAAGTAGTATTTGCCCAAATATTAATCATTGTACAAATTAGATAAAAAGCAAAGAAAGTAAGGTAAGAGCCTACAACACAATGGTAAATTCAAAGCCTCTTATCTAGGAGGTCCTAGGTTCTAATCTACTAGAATTTGAAACACAATAATAATTAATCTTAACAAATACTAATAACTAAATAAGGGGTTCCCTGCCTAAGTCACCTACCTAGCTTCTCAATGGGAACTTCGTCGATGACTCATTCCTCACTCTCATTGAGGATAAATAGTTTGTTTTTTTTCAATTCTTTGTAATGCCTTGACACTTTTTGCTTGGCCTCTGGTTCATCCTTTCAATGACAAAAAATATTATGTTATATATAGTCTTTTCTTCCAGCCCCGCCATGGCTCTTGTAGTGTAAATAGAAATAGATTCAATACGTAGAGGGTCTCTTCTTTTTGGGTATCCCCTTTTCCTTCCAAGCTTCTGTTGTGGATCTTTAGAATGTTGTCCTTGCGAAGATTGGGAAGAAACTTGACTACTAAATTACCAAGCCTCTTTCTTTGGCTAGAAAGTTACGGATTTTCTCTAAGGTTATGGCTTCCACCCTTACTATTCCTCTTGCTGGGCTCCTTCCGAGGCCTCTTACATGAAGTTAGAAAAAATCCTTTAGGATTTTCTTTGGGCTTCTAGAGCTGATCATCATGGATTTCACAGAGTTGTGTAGAAGTATTGTGGTCTTCCCAAGGATTTTGGAGGCTTTGTCCTTATTTTGACTCAAAAGAAGGTTATTTCCTTATGTGCCAAATGGATTATTTGTGTTCTCATTAGAGATGGGGCCTAGAAAATTCTTCTCAAGCATTGCATTTCTTCTAGTTTCCCAATCAATAGACTTTCTTGGAAGGGGATTTGTGTTCAAACCCTTCTCATCACTCCTGAACCTATGCAAATCCATGGTACCTTTGTTGTCAAAAGGATCTAGAAATCTTGAGAAGCCATCAAGTTGTGGCTTTTTTGGGCTAGTGATGTTCTCAGGGATGGGCTATCTATGAATCAACATAACATTTTTTGGTCTTCCCTTTTTTCTATGCAAGGGTTTCACTTGCTAAAGTGCATGGTGCTAGTGCGCTACATTTTTTAAAACATTGCATCAAGACACCTACATATTTATTTTCCAAGTCACTATGAGCCTCAAAACTTGGGATGACATGCAAGTCTAGTTTCTTTTAACTCATCTAGATCATTAGACATTTGAACTAGTGATCTTTCCTCCTTCCCCTCACATGCTTCGCAAGATGGGTATTCAACCTATCAAACCATGGTGGAATAATTTGAAATCATATCTATGTACTCCTCTTGCTCATTATAAGCCTAAGATAGGATACCTCTAGTTGGTACCACACTTGCCTATGGTTTATACTCTCAACCAATAGTGGCACCTCTAGTCTTCTTGAAAAAACTAGAGATATAGATATAACAATATTTGGAGCACCATCACTAAGCAAAAGATTGCACACTTTGTTTTGTGTGTTAAATTCTAGGCTCAAGAATCTAGAAGTTATTGACCCTCAATGTCCTTTTTGTGGACAACCTAAGTCCTTTTTACATATCTTTCAGTTATATAAGAGAGGCCAACAATATTGTCTTTGAACTCATAATTTTTTAAGCCCTTTAGATTGGAACCTTTTCCTTGGCATATTATCTTGCTAGAAGATTCACCCAAAATTCTCTTCAAGTATACCCAGATTTGGCATGCTTTCAAGGTGAAGATTCTATTCACACTATGAAAAGATTAAAATGTTGTTCTTTTACTCACATATTTCTTGATATAAATATTTCTATTTCATACTAAAGATTTCATATGTGACAATGTAATGATGAAGATTCAAGTATAGGGCAACAAGGTGGCCCTTGAGGTGGCTCACCTATATGAGTTGTTGAGTCATTGTGGTTATGAACCTTGTATAGTGGTCAGAGTGTTGCTACATTCTAGTTCTTTTGATTGCACTTATCTCTGTGGCCACTGCCAAGGTCATATTTCTTCCACCCACTAATATCAAACTCCTCAGTCCCATGCTCCCTGTTGGTCTCCTAGTGGTGGGAATGATGGTTGGCATTGTCACTTAACCTCTCTATAGTGATATAGCTCTAGATGATCCTTAGGTACCCCTACTCCTACTCATGTTGTTTTTGTTTGATCCATCCCTAGTGGTGGCTTAGCGTGACCTAAAGGCACTTCTTCTAAATGGTCTTTCCTTCACCTAGCCCTAGAAATTTTTCCTCCTAGGACTGAGGAGGAAAAAGATAAAGATAAAAATTCTAGAGATAATGGGTGGTCTCTACCTAACCCACATGTTAACATTGTTGATATATGGGGATCAGATGATTACCACAATCCTCCTCCTGACCTAGCACTACTCTTACAACCTGAGGTTTTTAATGCTATTTTTTTAATGAATAGCTTGTAAGTTTTCTGGCATTGGTGCCATGTGAACTTTCATAAGGAGGTCTTATACCCCCTAACTACTTTTTGTGAATATTTAACTTTAATATTTTAATTAATAGAGAAGGGACTATTCATCAAAAATAACTAAATAATTAATCTAGGGTTTCATCCATTACTAATAATGAAATTTAAAAAAGTGGCAAGAAAATAGCTACATATAGATATGAATATATTAAAATAAATAATGTGAAAATATTTTATAAACCGTAATATGAAGACTTGATTAACCATTAACAATTTTATGTTAACTTTAAAAGATGTCAACAAAAAACCTTTAACAAAGTGAAATCCATTTTCAAATGGCTCATGTTTTACCTTAAGATTGCCTAGCAAAAAATTAACCAATTGGAAATTGTGGTGGAAGCAGATCACGTGGTTAAAGACTAGATGAAACATTAGAGAGGTGTGTCTTTTTGGGAGGTTGGGGAGGAATTTGGGGAAAAGCTCAATAAATCTAAAAAACATTTGAAATCCTTAGGTAAAAATACAAAGTTGTGTCACCTTTTAGGTTGACTTATCAGGACAAGTGAATTTGAGTATTTCTATCTAAAAATCTATTTTGTTCTAACATATGATCTAGATAAATTCATTCAAGCTAAGTTATATATGTTCTCACACTTCTCCAATTGGAAATGTCTATTAAATACATGTTTTATAATAGTTTGTATCCAATTATTAAAGAAATAAAATTATTTTAGAAAACTAACATTTCAATGACTCTTACTATTTTAATGATATTTTTTAAGTGACATATAAACACCATTTTGTAGAGATCAAATTCAAGAATATTCACATATAGAGTTTATAGTATTGTAATTAGATATAGTATATCATAATTTAAAAATTATATAAGTACGTATTTTATGATGCAAGAGCATCCTTGGTTACCTTGCAATCCTACACTTTTATTCTTTTTGTTAGTTCTTACCAAGTTCCAATTTCCAGCTATTACCAAGTTCTAGTTTCCAGTTCTCATCGAGTTCTAGTTTCCAGTTCTTACCGAGTTCCAGTTTCCAGTTCTTACCGAGTTCTAGTTTCCTGTTCTTACTGAGTTCCAATTTCCAGTTCTTACCAAGTTCTTACCGAGTTCCAATTTCCAGTTCTTACCAAGTTCAAATTTTTAGTTCTTACCGAGTTCTAATTTCCAGTTCTTACCGAGTTCCAGTTTCCAGTTCTTACTAAGTTCTAGTTTCTAGTTCTTACTGAGTTCCAGTTTCCAGTTCTTACTGAGTTCTAGTTTCCAATTCTTACCGAATTCTATTTTTAGGTTCTTACCGAGTTCTAGTTTCTAGTTCTTACTGAGTTCTAGATTCCATTTCTTACTGAGTACCAATTTTCCAGTGTGCACTGAGTTATCTAGTGTGTGTCAAGTTGTCTATATTTTTGGTTCTTCCTGTGAGATGACTTGTGGGATTTATTTTGTTTGCGACATTTACGTTATGATATTTTCTTGGGATGTGTCTAGACCATTGTTGGGTCGGCCTTCCTCTTATATAATGTTCTAGAATAATCTGTAAGCCATTTTGGCAATTATATATAGAGTGTTTAGGCATATAGTTAGGAATTTTTGGGGAGAAGGTTTTGAGAAGAAGATTAGGGAGCAGAGCTGAAAGTGCAAATTTGCAATTGGATCTTTGAACGTGAATGTATTTGTAATTGGCCATAACCCAGAAGGCCTTACAGCTGGGCATGTATGGTGAATATTTGATGAGTTAATAAAAGATATCTTGTTCTCTCTCCTTGGTGTTGTGTTTGTGTTATGTTTTTCGCTGTGTTAACTCTTGCAGGGTGGTTTGGATAGTTGGTTGT
This sequence comes from Cupressus sempervirens, assembly GCA_028749045.1. NCBI lineage: Eukaryota > Viridiplantae > Streptophyta > Pinopsida > Cupressales > Cupressaceae > Cupressus > Cupressus sempervirens. The sequence goes on along the minus strand of CM053787.1, from coordinate 341,317,090 downwards.
ACCTTTGGCCCTAGTTATTCCCCTTTTTCCTATGTCAATTGGCATCAAAGCTTGAGGTTCATCCTTTTGGAGATTGGATCATGTGGAACCCTAATTTGGATTTTGTTGTAGGGTGCCAGATCTGCAGATTTGACCTACAACTTGCAGAGGGTTACGATCTTGTAGGAACCTGATTTGTAAAGATGGTTCATGGTAGAGGAAATAATGTTGATAATGCTATATTGGATCAGTTGAGACAAATTTCAGCTAGATTAGATGTTGTGGAGATAGCCCAGAGGAGAGGAGTGCATCTTGAAGATGTAAGTGATGATGAAGCAGTAGCACCAAACCATAATCTAGAACCTAAAGAAGATCAAGATGATGAAAGATTGTTGAGAGCATTGTCTAGAGAAAACTCAAAACCTATTGTAGAAGATGTTCCTTATGATGGAAAATTGGATACCAATGTTGTGCTAGATTGGATCTCTAATATGGAGAAGTTCTTTGAGTATGAAAACACTCCTGATAATAGAAAGGTGAAGATTGTAGGCACTAGGTTGAAAGTTCATGCATCACTATGGTGGGAGCACTTGCAAACTGATAGACAAAGGAGAGGAAAGGAGAAGATCATAACTTGGCCAAAGATGGTGAACAAGGTAAAGAACAAATTCCTTCCTGTTGATTAACAAGTTAGCTTGTTAAGAAAGATGCAAAATTTGAAGCAAAAAGACATGACTATAAAAGAATATACTGAGGAATTCTATAGATTGGACATCAGATCTAGACATGTAGATGATGATGTTGAGAAAATTGCAAGGTACATTAATGGATTGAGATCTGGAATGAAAGATGAAATAAGTTTTGTGAAGCTGGAAAGTGTGGAAGAAGCATATCAATATGCCTTGAAAGTTGAGGAGATCTTGACAAAGAAGCATGAACAAAGACAGAGAGGTAGTTTCCAAAGAGGCAGAGGTAGATCTTATAGAGAAAGTGGTAGATCTAACAGTTCTATGTAGGATAAAAGCAAATCTGAATGGAAGAATGATGACAAAGGTAAGATCGAATGGAAAAGTGGTAATTCTTACTGAGGAGGCACTAGTTCTTACCAAGGAAGCGGTAATTCTTATTCTAGAGGTGGATTTCATGGTAATTGTTTTAGATGTGGCAAAGAAGGGCATAGATCCTTTGAATGTAGATCTTCTGAAGGTAGGCAGAATAATAGAAATACTATGATTCAAGAAGACATTGAGAGTTCACCAAGTGGACCTGAGGCTGGAGAAAATTTGATGGTGAGAAGAACTTTATGTAATAAGGGAGGTGATGAGGAACCTGTTTTAAGGAAAAGTATTTTGAAGACAAGATGTAAGATGGCTGGAAAATGTTGTAAAGTGATCATTGATAGTGGAAGTTCTACAAATCTGGCATCAAAAGAGCTAGTTACAAAGTTGTAGTTACAGAGGCTAAAACATCCCAAACCTTATCATGTTTCATGGATCAAAGATGAGCATAAGATATTGGTAAGTGAGCAATGCCTTGTGAAGTTCCAAATTGGGCATTACTTTGATGAAGTTTTGTGTGATATTATGCCCATGGATTGTTGTCATATTTTGTTGGGTAGACTTTGGCAATATGATAGATATGTTGTACATGATGGAAGATTGAATCAATATACTCTTTAGGTAAATGGGAAGAAACAAACATTGTTGCATTTGATCGAAAGTCTAGATGAGGTTAATTGTACTGCTATAAAAATTTGCATGGTTAATAGGAAAAAATTTGAAAAGGAAATGAAAAAGAATCAAGTCTTTTTGCTATAATTCCAAGAAAATCGATTTTTGTCAATGGAGACTGAGTGCAAGAAAATAGTGTTAACCGAGTGCTAGTCAGCGATGATTGAATGATAGATGGCAGTATTGACCGAGTGCTAGAAGAAATTGCAGAGTTGTTGAATGAGTATAAAGAAATTATTGCTGATGATATTCCTAATGGTTTACCTCTAGTAAGAAGCATAAGTCATTATATGGATCTGATCCCTGGAGCTATTTTTCCAAACAAAGCACCATCTACATTAACACCTACAGAGAATGAAGAACTTAATAGAAAAGTGCATGAGTTGTTATAGAAAGGTTTGATAAGAGAAAGCTTGAGTTCATGTGTTGTACCTATTGTATTAGCACCTAAAAAGAATGGAGAATGGAGAATGTGTACCAATTCTAGAGTCATTAACAAGATAACAGTGAAATATAGGTTTCCTATGCCAAGGATGGATGACATAATGGATTGTTTGAGTGGAGCAAAAGTATTTTACCAAGATTGATTTGAAGAGTGGCTATCATCAAATCAAAATTAGAGAAGGTGATGAATGGAAGACTACTTTCAAGAAAAAAGATGGTTTGTATGAATGGTTGGTTATGCCTTTTGGTCTGACTAATGCACCTAGTACTTTCATGAGGTTGATGAATGAAGTTCTAAAAAGATTCTTGGGTAAGTTTGTGATTATTTATTTGGATGATATCTTGATATTCAACAAGACTGAGGAAGAACATCTTAAGCATATTAGGCAAGTATTGTAGAGGTTGAAAGAGGAAAAGTTGCTGATTAATCTGAAAAAGTGTTCTTTTATGCAAGAAGAGATTGTGTATTTGGGATTTGTGATTTTAGCTGATGGTTTGAAGATGGATCCTGAGAAGGTTAAAGCAATTTTGGAATGGCCTACACCTGAGAATGTGAGTGAGGTAAGATCATTTCATGGTTTGGCTAGTTTTTACAAAAAGTTTATAAAGAATTTTAGTGTTGTTTGTAATGCTATGACTAAAACAATGAGGGGAGACAAAAAGGAATTCAAGTGGACACATGGAGCTGATAAGAGTTTTGAGACTTTGAAACAAAAGGTTGTTGAATTACCTATATTGGCCTTACTTGATTTCAACAAAGTATTTCAAGTTGAATGTGATGCAAGTGGTAATACAATAGGAGCTATATTAAGTCAAGAAGGTAAGCCTATTGCTTTCTTTAGTGAAAATTTGAATGATGCTAAAAGGAAATATTCTGTGTATGATCAAGAATTTTATGTCATTGTTCAATCATTGAAGAAATGGAGACATTATTCGATGCCCAAGGAGTTTGTGTTGTATACTAATCATAAAGCTTTACAATACTTGGGAAGTCAACACAAATTGAATCAAAGACATATGAAGTGGGTTGAGTATTTGCAGAGTTTTACTTTTGTGATCAAGGATAAGAGTGGAGCTACTAACAAAATTGCTAATGCATTGATTAGAAGACATTCTTTGTTGACTAAAATGAAGGTTGAAGTTCTTGGTTTTGATGAGATGAAAGAGTTATATGATGTTGATCCTAATTTTTCTAAGGCACGAAGAGAGTGCAGAGCACCAAATCTGATAGATCACATAAGTAAGTGCAATGAATATTTCATTCAAGAAGGTATGTTGTTCAAAGGTATCCAATTGTGTATTCCTAGAAGTCCTATAAGGTTAAATTTGATTAAGGTAAAGCATAGTGGTGGATTAGCTAGACATTTTGGAATTGATAAGACATTGAGTTTGCTAAAAGACAAGTATTATTGGCCACAAATGTATAAGGATGTTCAGAAATTTGTAAAAAGTTGTGGAGTTTGTCAAGTTGCAAAGAGAGTTAGTCAAAATACTGGTTTGTATACACTTATTACTGTTCCTGAGAAACCTCGGACTGGCATTAGTATGGATTTTGTTCTTGGATTGCCTAAAACAGTGAAGGGGTATGATTCTATATTTGTTGTAGTGGACAAATTTTCTAAGATGGCTCATTTTATACCATGTAAGAAGATATCAGATGCTAAGCATGTTGCTGAACTTTTCTTTAAAGAGATTGTGAGATTGCATGGATTACCAAGAAGCATTATTTTAGATAGAGATAGTAAGTTTTTTTGTTATTTTTGGAAGACTTTGTGGAAGAAGATGGGTACTGAATTGAAGTTTAGTTCTACATTCCATCCAAAAATAGATGGATAGATAGATGTTGTGAATAGAAACTTGGATAATTTACTGAGATGTTTAGTTGGGAATAAGCTGAGTAATTGGGAGATGGTATTGGCACAAGCTGAATTTGCATATAACAATTCTATGAATAGGAGTACAGGGAAGACACCTTTTGAGATTGTTACTGGAATGCATCCTAGAGGTATATCAAATTTGAGAGATGTTATTGGTGAAGAGAAGAGAAGTGTTGTAGGAGAAGAATTTGTTGATTTTATGGATTCTTTGCATAAGGAAGTGAAGTTGAGGTTGGAACAAAGTAATCATAACTATAAAGACAATGTCGATAAGTCTAGAAGACATCATGATTTTGAAGTTGGTGATGAGGTGATGGTTCATCTAAAGAAAGGAAGATTCTTAGTTGGAACATATAGCAAGCTGAAGATGAAGAAATTTGGACCTTGTAAGAACTTGAAGAAGTTTGACAGTGGTAAGCTTATGAAGTTAAGTTACCTGATGACATGGATATATCTCCTATACTTAATATTGCTAATTTGTATAAGTATCATGAGTCAAAGGATGAATTTTTTAAACTAGATGATTATCCTAAGAAACAGATTGAGGAAGTTGAACAGATATTGAGTCAGAGAATTTATAAGAGCACAAGAGGAAAAGATTACTATGAGTATTTGGTGAAGTGGAAGAATAGACCTATTGAAGATAATACATGGATTTCTCAATCTAAGTTGGATTCAGCTTAGGTTGTAAGACTTGCATGATTTAGGAGAATCATTTTCTCCAACCCTGGTTGTCTAATGTAGGAGCATCCTTGGTTACCTTGCAATCCTGCACTTTTATTCTTTCTGCCAGTTCTTACCAAGTTCCAGTTTCCAGTTATTACTAAGTTCTAGTTTCCAGTTCTTACCAAGTTCCAATTTCCAGTTCTTATCGAGTTTCCAGTTTCCAATTCTTACCAAGTTCTAGTTTCCAATTCTTACTGAGTTCTAGTTTCTAGTTCTTACCGAGTTCCAATTTTCAATTCTTACCGAGTTCCAATTTCTAGTTCTTACCAAGTTCTAGTTTCTAGTTCTTACCAAGTTCCAGTTTGCAATTTTTACCGAGTTCCAGTTTCCAGCTCTTACCAAGTTCTAGTTTCCAATTCCTACCGAGTTCTAATTTCCAGTTCTTACCTAGTTCCAGTTTCCAGTTTTTACTGAGTACCAATTTTTTAGTGTGCAATGAGTTATCTAGTGTGTGTTGAGTTGTCTATATTTTTGGTTCTTCCTGTGAGCTGATTTGCAGGATTTATTTTGTTCATGACATTTATGTTAAGATATTTTCTTGGGATCCAGATCATTTTTGGGTCAGCCTTCCTCTTATGTAATGTTCTAGAATAATTTGCAAGCCATTTTGGCAAGTATATATAGAGTGTTTAGGCATATAGTTAGGAAGTTTTGAGGAGAAGCTTTTGAAAAGAAGATTAGGGAGCAGAGATGAAAGTGTGAATTTGCAGTTGGATCTTTGAATGTGAATGTATTTGTAATTGGCCATAACCCAGAAGGCCTTACAGCTAGGCATGTATGGTGAATATTTGATTAGTTAATAAAAGATATCTTGCTCTCTCTCCTTGGTGTTGTGTTTGTGTTGTGTTTTCTACTGTGTTAACTCTTGTAGGGTGGTTTGGATAGCTGGGTGTGCCTTTGGCCCTAGTTGGTATCAAAGCTTGAGCTTCATCCTTGTGGAGATTGGATCGTGTGGAACTAAACCCCTAATTTTCAACATTTTTCAGCCATTAAAAAATTATCTGTAAAAATTAACAAAATATATCAAATCCTATTCCAAATAATTATTAAAAATTATAATCCTAAACTTCATCCATTTCTACACATTTTATTATTTTACTTCATTTTTAAATTCTAAATAATAATACTAGTTTTATGTTATTGAAGGTGAATAGTTATACTTTTGTTAGCCTTTTCCTTTATAAAGGGGTGACAAAGGTTTGTGCCTTTACCCCCCATATTCAAGAACCCCCATGCACATGTGCACCCACTTCTCATTTGGAAGACTCAAATGTTTAAAAACACCAAACAAGTGAACCTACAACAATGGATTGTCATAGATGAGAATCATTGTAGATTTTGAAGAAAAATCTATAAACCCCATAAATCCAAAAAACAAGAATAAAGACATGCAAGTAGAATCATCCAAGAGGAAAAATTAGTGCAGGAATGCCAACCTAGTACATGCATCTGAGAGAGATGGGATAAATAGAATATTTTAGATTATTTGATGATTAACTACATAACTAAGCTATGCATTCAAGGTATCAAAATAAATGTCTTCCAAATACCTGTGCATAAAAAAATATTTTGTTGTTAAGAAAGAGCTCTAGATCAATGTCATTTTAACATGAAAAACTCCATATTCTTTGTCTTCACCATCCTTTAATAAATTCTCAATTTCTCATGAAATTCCAAATCAACTACAAGACTTCCACTCATCAAAGGATTAGTTATTAGACAATATCTTCAAAAAAAATTCCTTTAAGCTTTGGAAGATTAGAAATCTTAATAGAACAAATATCCAAAACGAGGAATATTGTAAATCCTCACATGGAACCAACATATAATTAACAAAACTGATCTCTAATGCTAATTTAACGAAAAGGAGAACATCCCAAAAAGTCATCTAAAATTAGTATGTGCATCATGTATCTAAAAATTTCTTCAATAGGTTCAAATAAACAAATACAAGTATACATTCCTATGTCATAAAGGGGGAAAAAAAAAGATGATTCCCATAATTAAAACCTTAAAGGAAAGTCGATGCAATTTATAGATCTAACAATTTTTTGCACCATTACAACATATAGAATTAATATTCTAAAATCATGAAACAAGAAAAATAAAATATAATAGAACACACACACACACACACACACACACACACACACACACACACACACACAAACCCTTATTGATTAAAAAAATAAAATTAATTTGAAACTATATTTTTATATTTAATTATAAAATATTATTTTTATGCTTTACCACAAATTATTTATATTTTTAGTTTTTAGTTTTATTGGTGTGTTTAAAGTAATGCTTGAATTTTATTAAGGATTGATTTTAGGTATGTGTTATAAAATAGCTTTTTAATTGTCGAATATGTTAAAAAAATAGGGTTGGGGTTTACTATGAAATTTGATTTGAAACTTTTTGCTAAATTTTTAGTTTAACTTTATGTATAGGGTTAAGGTTCAATTAATATTAGGGTTTGTGTTTAAGTTATATGATGTTAAGAAATATGTATGAAATACATGTGGGTTTGAGTAGACTAAAATATAAGGGTTTAATTTAGTTCAGTGCCTAGGTTTAATGCATAATTTAGTTTTAGGTGAAGGTTTACTGTGGTATAATTTGGTTAAATCTAGTGCTAAATTTTGTATAGTTTAATTATTTAATGGTCTAAGTGGTAGGGATTATATTTATATAAGAATACTATTTGAATTGACATGTTATTTTTTTAATTTATTATAAAATGTAATTTGTATGTTTTGTTTTTGGGTACATGTTTAACCTAACGCTTGAATTTTATTGTATCAAGGATTAATTTTAGGTACAAATTACAATTAAGGCTTATCATTAAATATGTTTAAAAATAAGATTAGGATTTAATTTTCTATAGGATCTATATAATACTTTAGGATTGTATGCTATGAAATTAGATTTACAATTTGGGCTAAATTTTGAGTTCACCTTTATATTTAGCGTAAAGGTTCAATTAATCATAGGGTTAGTGTTTAATTTATCATAGCGTTAGGTTAAGGAATTTATGTACAAAATAAGAGTTAGGGTTAGACTATATTAAAATATTAGGGTTTTGTTTAGTTTAGTGCCTTGGTTTAATGCACAATTTTGTTTTGAATAAAGGTTTAAGCTAGGGTTAAATTTCATTTAGTTTAATTACTTAATCATCTTTGTGGTAGCGATTTTATTAGATATAAAATTTGAGTTATATAGATATTTGAATGATAGTTGTAATACTCTATTGATCATTCTCTTTGTGCTAGTAATCCTATTTCAGTTATTCTTTCTCATCATGTAATTGCTAGTTGTCTCATGTCCACTAGTGATTTTTCCCCTCCTATGTTAACCAATCGATCAGTGGTGTCTTTTGATCTCCTTATGTTTGATACTTGTCCTACCTTTGTTAGTTGTCCTACATTGTTGGTAAATTGTAAGTGATGCTTCCTATGCTTCCTATAGTATTTGGTTTTCCACTACCTTCTAGTGGATTGTCAAGCACCCTATTCTTTGGAGATAATTCTAGGGATAGTTTGAATAAGGTTTTCTTTGCCACACTTTCAAATAGGTTAGATAGTGCTTTGGTTTGAGGGTAAAGGGATTGATTTCTATTTCTAACCCTCTTTGGGTTTTTGTGGATGAGGAGACATTGCATGGTATTAATTATGTACCATCTGAGCTTTCTATCAAAGGAGTAATCTATCACTTGAAGGATTTTTGGCCAAGACTCCTTTACTTGCACAAGTGGATTTCTACCCACTAAGAGGCTATTTAATCTAATACTATTCACATCTTCCCCTTGGCCAAGGGTTTTTTTTTCAAATTTAATTTGGTTGAGGATAGAAATCTAATTCTAAGTGATCATTCCTTTACTTGGGAGGATTTTTTTGTGCTCATGATTGAGTCATGGCACCCTGAGTTCTCCCCTTTATTGAAACTTTTAACAAGGTTCTAGTTTGGGTGAGGCTTCCAAATATTACTCTTCATCTTTGGGTTGATTCCCTATTTGAAGAAGTGGGAAAGGCTCTTAATGACTTTTTATGGTTGATGATGCTTTTATTGGTATTATGCATTCAACCTATGCATGAATCTTTGTTGTGATGGATGTTTCCAAGGGGATTCTAGATATGGTTAAGCTTGAGAATTCTAAGGGTTTTTGGTTTCAACCGTTGGACTATTAAGATATTCCTTTTAGATGTAGGAGATATTTTAAAAGTGGGCATGTTGCAGTCCTATGTGGGTTAGAGAAGGTTAAGACCAAAAGGTCTTCTACTTGGTGGAAGGGTACTTTTACTAAAAATTATAATGACCTTGAGAAAATATTTTCTCAAATTGTCTCTCAAGATTCTCATGATTCTTGATAACCATGTTGTGGTTAGTTTTGACTAGTACTCATTCTACTAGCTCCATGGCTTCTAGTGGTTAGACTATTGGTAGTTCCCTTATTATGTCTTCTCATAGTACTTTTCTTGCTATCAATGCTCCTTCCTATTTTGTTTCTAGTTTAAATTCTATTGGTACTATTTTTGATGGATCTACAAGTTTTGTGTGGTCTAGAGGTGTGAATGCTAGTAAAGATTTGATTGTTGTTGGTGAGGTTTCTTTACTAGATGTTGTTCTACTCTATTCTATGCTGCATATTGATGTTGGAGGTCCTATTTCTGATGGATCTATTAGACATAATCCTTTGTTGGTTAAGATTATCCTTGTTAATGCTAGCCCTAATTTGGATAGTAATTTTTTTTCTACATCTTCTTTGGGGGATGTTGGTTCTCATCACCCTAATTCATTTTGCTAACAGGATACTTCTTCCAAGGTTGAAGATGAATGAATTTTTGTGAAGGGTAAACACTCTAAGTGTGTACCAAAATTATTTGATATGACCATCGGGTCCTATAAGAAGGGGGATAAAATGTAACCTTAGTGGGGTTTTTTAAATATTTTTGGGTTGCTAGGTCTTCATTGCTTCATCTTTGGTAGCAACTACTCTTATCTTTGTTTCATTGGTATTCACCCTAGTTGGCATGTTGTTTTAATTAAGTAAAGTGAGATAGGAGTTGAAGCCTTACAACCAAAATAAGATCAAGTCCAAAGAGACAAAGATAAGGTCACGAGAAGTGACACCTAAAGAATAGAACTAGGACAAACTACCAAACTAAACAACATGAATATAACTAATTAAAAATAAACAACAATGAACTGGGATGGGAAACTAACAACAAAACCCATGTACTACCAAGAAGGCCAAAAAATGGACCTAGTTGCAACCTAAGAAATTACTAGAAAAAAGAAAAAACTTGGTTGAGCCAACAAGAACCTAACACCAAATACCGCACCAACCACTAAACTAGTAGAAACCACCCACAACCAAAACCCAACACCATCAAAAACAAAACACTGAGGACCCAACACACACCAACCTGAGGTAGAAGAAAGGAAGTCCCACTAACTATTTCTACAACTCCTTTAGTTTATCCAAGAAGGATAACTTGGGAGGGTAGATAGACATTGTCTTGCTCGTCCCCTGGGAGACTATCAGATTGTCATCAACTTTGATCAAAGTCTTCTCCTTGTGCTTCCTCTTCACCACTCTTTCTTCCAACTTGAGCTCTAGACCTCCAATATTGAGTTTCATTTTACCTTGAAAAAAATTCTTATGGGAAATAAAATTATTAATTTGATCCCTAAGCTAGTTGGCATGTTTTTTTTAATGGGGAATCTTATTGTTCTATCTCATGATTATTATGTAGGATTTTGAGTCCTCTTAAAACCTATTTTTACCTTAATCCAAAAAAAAGTTGTAATTTAGTAATAGATATTATCTTTAAAAGGGTTTGATGTAACATTAAGTTTAACATCAAAATTTAATTAATTTTAGTGATGATTATTAATTATGTTTATGGTAAAGATTCAATTAAGGTTAGTGTTATGATTACACATCTAATTTGGAATAGTTTTAATGATTGTATTTATTTAAAGGTTAAGGTTTAATTTTGATATGGATTATGATTGAGTTTCAATTTGGCTTAGGGTTAGATATAAGGAAGAATTAGTTTTAAGATAAAAAAATGTTTAGTACTAGGAATGATATTTTATTAGGTTTGTGATAAAGGTTAAATTGGTTTAGTGTACAATTAGTCTCAATGCAAGGGTTCAATTTGGTTTTTTCTTAAGTTCTAGATTTAGTGTAAGAAATTGATTTGGTTTATTGTTAGGATTAGAACTCAATTTAGTTCAATTCAATTAAGGTATTTCTAATATTCAATTTAACTTAATATATATGTTAACATATGTATTGAACTTAATATACCCTCTCTCCATCCTCCATCCCCTCACTATCTAATTCAAAATTTTAGATTATGTATTTTTTAGTAAACACGTGTATATATAACATTTATTTAGTGCATGATTTATCCAAGGTAAGATGTATCTTTCTTGTTTGTGTCATTTAGTTAGGGGAAAATATCGTTTATGTATAAAAATGAGATTCCAATAGAATTATAATCTCTTCTAGATAATGTTGAAGTGGTCTTTGGAGTGCTATAAGACAATGGTCTTGTATTTGGATAGGGGCTTAATATGTGTTTGATTTATATAAAGAAAGGCATAGGGTTTGATTTTCTTTAAGTCTACTTTATGAATTTAATTTAAACTAATTTATATTTATAGCTTAAGTATAAAATTCATTTCTATTTTAGCTTTTATTTGATTGTCATGGTAATATAGAAGAGTGCTTTTCATAATGAAAGGACAAAATATTTGACAAATATATATATTTATTTGTATGAATTATCATTGATGGATGTTATTTAAAGTTTTTTTGATATTTAAGAAGAAGAAATGAATAAAGATTAAGATACAAAGTCTTTGATGATAATAAAAGATAGGTTCTAATTGATCACAAAATGATGGGGACACAACCCAAGAACAGAATGGACATAACAGAAAAGGGAAATTATATTAACTGAGAAAATAAGCTAATACAAACAGTACAGAGAAAATAAACTTCAGAACATGCCCTAAGGGCTTACAATAGCATAAATCTGGAGATAATTTCTCCTTTCAGTACCTCCTCTCAAACTCCACTCCGAACTGCCTTTTACAATGCCAGAAATCCCTTAAATAGACCCCGAAGGGTTAAGGACTAGGAGTACATTCTAGAAAGTGCTAGTAGGCATCCATCGACCAAATAGAAGCTTCCAGAAGCTGCGTTAGAAGTCGGTGCAATTCTAGAAGAATCCAAAAATGGTAACCGAACTTTCGAGAGGCATAACTTTTGAACTGTAGCTCCGATTGACAAACTGTTTACATTTTCAGAAAGCTCTCGAAGCACTCTATAGCCCTATGGACAAGCTTCTGCTCGTCCCCCATTTTTTGTCCCTTTTTGAGGTCATTTAATGCTCCTAACCTTACTTTGAAGCATTCTTAGGAGGTCTCCAAAACTCAAAAATTTGCAATAACTTTCAAACCGTGGGGCCTTTTGACCTGATTCTTTTTTTGGAATGCTCTAAATAACAATTACATTCATATGGCCAATTCACACCTTCTAGGTCACCAAAATGATGGCCAAATTGCATGCTCCTATTGATTCGAGATTTTCTAGCACACTGATAGTTGAACTATGAGAGTTGGAACATTTATTTGACCCAAATGGGTATGCAAAAATGAAAAGACATGAAACAAAAACTAAGTCTAAGTACATTTTTTGGGTGATATAGGATTGCCCTTATACCTCTGGATGCTCCTGCATCAGACACCCAAGGTAGATTGAAAATTGACCCTATCACTTTATGAATGGTAGAGGAAATCCCAAATGGGAAACCTCAGCTGCTGAAATCCAAGTTGAGTCCTCGATCGGTCATCCTTTCCATTTGACCAAATACTCTTCATACTGCCTGTTTCTAGTACTCCTACCCACATGATGATCTAGAATGTCTTCTATCTCCTCCTTCTAAGAAGCAAGAATTGGACATGGCTCTAACACCATCTCATCATCTGCACCATCATCATGATACTCTATTAAATCTACAATGTTGAAAATGGGAGAAATGTGAATACCATCTGGCAGCTCCACCTCATATGCATTTCCTGAGTCATGTTTCTTCAAAATTTTGCAGGGGCCAAATTTCTTCATTTTCAGTTTGTTGTAAGTACCGGCTAGAAATATTTCTTTTCATAAGTCCACCATGACTAGATCCCCTACTTGGAATTCCTTATGTCTTCTTCTTTGATCAGCCCTAGCTTTATACTCTTGATTCATCTTGGTAATGTGTGCTTGAACCTCCTCATGTAGATGCTTGATATGTTCAGCAAATTCTTCTGCTTCAGCACTTGTCCTCTCCCCTTGCTCTATCTTCCTCAACTCTGGTGTAGTCCTTGGGCTACTCCCATATACAACTTGGAATGGTGATTTTTTAGTACTCCTATTTACAGAGTTATTATAAGCAAACTCTGCCTGTGGTAGAATCAAATCCCATCCCTTGGGCTTATCCCCAACTAAACATCTCAGCAAACTGCTTAGACTTTTGTTTACCACTTCTGTTTGGCCATCAGTTTGTGGGTGATGTGTGGAACTAAATTTCAAGTCGGTTCTAAACTTTTTCCACAATGTCCTCCAGAAATACCCCACAAATTTAGTATCTCTATCAGAAACTATGCTCCTTGGAAGACCATGCAGTCTTACTACCTCTTTGAAAAACAAGTCTGCAATATGGATAGCATCATGAGTTTTGTGGCATGGAATGAAATGTGCCATTTTGGAGAACCTATCAACCACCACGAATACTGAGTCATTACCCCTTTGTGTCCTTGGCAATCCAAGAACAAAATCCATACTTATGTCCTCCCATGGCCTTGATGGAACAGGCAATGGCTGATATAGGCCAGTATTGTGACTAAACCCCTTGGCAACTTGACAAACCTGGCAACTCTGTACAAAAATTTTCACATCCTGTGAAATTTGAGGCCAAAAATAATGTTCTCTAAGAATGGAAATGATCTTATCTTGACCAAAATGTCTTGCCATCCCTCCACTGTGTTTCTCCTTAATCAGATTTTCCCTCATGGAACTCCTTGGAATGCACAATTGACTACCCTTGAACAACATGCCATCTTGAATCAAATAGTCTAACCACATGGTTCTATCTACAGCAATAGGTTCTTTACAAGCTTTCCATGCTTCAGTAAAATCAGGATCCTCGAGGTACAAATTCTTGAGTTCATCAAACCCAACTACTTCAACCTGCATTACTGTAAGCAATGACTGTCTCCTACTTAGTGCATCTGCAACCTTGTTAGATTTTCCACTTCTATGCTTCAACACAAATGTATAACTCTGCAAGAATTCTACCCACTTCATATGCCTCTGATTCAATTTACCTTGGCTATTTAGGTACTGTAATGCCTGATGATCAGCATACAAAAAAAATTCCTTTGGCAATAAATAATGCCTCCATTTCTTTAGGGCCTGAACTATTGCATAGAACTCTTGATCATAAACATAATACTTCTTCTTTGCATCATTCAATTTTTCACTAAAATATGCAATAGGCTTACCTTCTTGGCTTAATACAGCCCCAATAGCATTGCCACTGGCATCACAATCTACCTGGAAAACCTTTCTAAAATCTAGAAGTGCCAACACAGGTTGTTTTGTTACCTTCTTCTTTAGCAATTCAAAACTTCTCACAGCTGCTGCAGTCCATTTGAACTCTTTTCTATCCCCTCTTATTGTATCAGTTACGGGTGCACGTATGCCACTGAAATTCTTAATAAACTTCCTGTAAAAACTAACCAAACCATGAAATAATCTTACCTCAGTAGTAGACCTTGGAGTAGGCCATTCCAAGATGGCTTTTACCTTCTCTGGATCCATTTTGAGACCTTTAGGTGATATAACAAACCCCAAATAGACTAACTCCCTTTTTGCAAAGACACACTTATTTAGATTAATTAATAGTTTCTCTTCCCTTAGCCTTTCAAGGACACTACGCATATGCAGTAAATGTTCTTCCAAAGTCTTGCTGAAAATTAAAATATCATCCAAATAGACAATAACAAATTTTCCCAAGAACTTCTTAAGTACCTCATTCATGAGCCGCATGAAGGTGCTTGGGGCATTCGTCAATCCAAAGGGCATGACTAACCACTCATAAAGACCCTCCTTGGTCTTGAAGGCTATTTTCCACTCATCTCCTTCTCGAATCCGTATCTGATGATAGCCACTCTTCAGATCTATCTTTGTGAAGTACTAAGCTCCACTCAAGCAATCCATAAGATCATCCATCCTTGGCAAAGGAAACCGGTACTTGATGGTTATCCTATTTATAGCTCGAGAATCTATACACATCCTCCACTCTCCATCCTTCTTTGGTGCGAGTACTGCAAGTACTGCACATGGACTCAGGCTCTCCCGAATCAAGCCCTTCCTCAACAGCTCCTGAACCTATCTATTTAGCTCCTCTGTTTCAGTAGGAGTCATCCTGTGAGCAGCCTTGTTAGGAAAACTAGCTCCTAGAATCAGATCTATCTGATGACTGATTTTCCTTATTGGTGGCAATCCATCTGAAACATTATCAGAGATAATATCTCCAAACTCCCCTAGTAAATCTAAAACTTCAAGTGGTATTTCACTACTACCTTCTTTATCTTTCCTAGGAATCAAAGCATAGAACATATGCTAATGTTTCATGCCATCTAAAAACTTCCTTCCATCAACAAGACAAATCCTAGCACTGCTACATACCTTTTCACCTTCTTTTTTCATGGGCTTCAATTTGTGGTGAACTCCATCCTTTGTCAAAGAGTATGTGTTTGCATGTCCGTCATGTACTACATGTCTATCAAACTGCCATGGTCTACCCAAAAATAGATGGCAAACATCCATCGAAATAACATCACAGAGAACTTCATCATGGTAACTCCCAATTTTGAATTTTACTAAACATTTTTCACTTACCAAGACCTTATGATCATCTTTTACCCAAGAAATCCGATAGGGTTGGGGATGTTTCTCCCTCTTGAGCTTCAGCTTAGAGACCATCTCTTCTGATACTAGGTTATCAGTGCTACCACCATCAATGATCACATCACAATATTTATCTTCATACTTGCATCTGGTACGGAACAAACTCCTCCGTTGTCTTGGTTCATTCTCACCACTTAGTAGGACTCTTTCATTTACCAAGGTCTCTCCTCTTTCTACATCCTCTGAATGTGATGATTGTGCATCCTCATCCACATGAGCAACCCTAGCTTGGCCCTCAGCTCTCCTATCTGTCCTTCCTTGTCGTTGAGGGCATTCAAAGGCATGATGACCTTCTTCATTGCAATGGAAATAGGTACCACGGAAGCCTCCTCTTCCTTGTCCACATCCTCTACCTCTTCCTCTTTGATTTCCAAAGTCTTGATCATGGGAGTGGTTGAAACCCTCATTCCTCTGGTTCCTACTAGTACCCACATCTTCATTTTTCTTTTGGGTTTCATTGTGGCTTCTAGATGATCTACCGCTTTCCCTTCCTCCTTGACCGTGCCCTCTTTGTCTTCTTTCAAACCTTTTATTCAGCTTCTCTTCAACTCGTAGGGCAAACTGGTGTGCCTCTTCAATGCTGGTCATTCTTACCAGACTTAATTCCTCCTGGATGCTAGGTCGCAACCCACTAATATAACGAGCAACCTTCTCCTTATTTTCTTCTGTATGTCCCACTCTAATCAAGAGTCGGTAAAATTCCTCTGTATATTCTTGGACTGATCTTCCTGCTTGCTTTAACCCATGCATCTTCTTAAATAAATCAAGCTCATAGTCCACAGGAATGAACTGCTTCTTCAATTTGTCCACCATGCGATCCCATCTTGTGATCTTCTCCTTTCCTCTTCTATTTCTTTCCAATTGAACCTCTTGCCACCAGATTTTGGCATGGCCTTTCAGTTTGGCCTTTGCAAACCTAACCCTATTTGGGTCCCATATATCCTCATACTCAAATTATTCTTCCAGTTCATTGATCAAATCGATCAACGCATCTGGTTTCAGATTTCCTAAAAATACACCCACTTCAATTGTAGGTCTTTTCCCAAACTTAGTAATGGCCCTAAAAAGCCTTTCCTCTGCATGATTCAGAACTTTCCCATCAAATTCCCCTTCTAGCTCCATTACTTCTTCTTCATTATCATCCTCACTGTCATCACCTGCGGCAACATTTGCTCCTCTACGAAGCTCCTCTTGCAATGCCTACACCTGCCTTTGGAGGGCTCTAACCTCCTCAGGATTAATAGCTTTGGCCCTTCCACCATACTCTCTTTGTGGAGGAATCTTCTAACTCAATCCCACAACCACACAGTCCTGGTGCAAACTGCCTCATAGTCAACGCTCTGTCTACACACTCAGGAAAATCGGCTCTGATACCACTTGATGGGGACACAACCCAAGAACAGAATGGACACAACAGAAAAGGGAAATTATATTAACTAAGAAAATAAGCTAATACAAATAGTACAGAGAAAATAAACTTCAGAACATGCCCTAAGGGCTTACAATAGCATAAATCTGGAGATAATTTCTCCTTTCAGTACCTCCTCTCAAACTCCACTTCAAACTGCCTTTTACAATGCCAGAAATCCCTTAAATAGACCCCGAAGGGTTAAGGACTAGGAGTACATTCTAGAAAGTTCTAGTAGGCATCCACCGACCAAATAGAAGGTTCCAGAAGCTACGTTAGAAGTCGGTGCAATTCTAGAAGAATCTAGAAACGGTAACCAAACTTCCGGGAGGCATAACTTTTGAACCGTAGCTCCGATTGACGAACCGTTTACATTTTCAGAAAGCTCTCGAAGCGCTCTATAGCCCTATGGAACTGCTTTTCTCATCCTCCATTTTTTGGCCCTTTTTGAGGTTATTTAATGCTCCTAACCTGACTTTGAAGCATTCTTAGGAGGTCTCCAAAACTCAAAAATTTGCAATAACTTTCAAACCGTGTGGCCTTTTGACCTGATTCTTTTTTTGGAATGCTCTAAATCACAATTACATTCATCTGGCCAATTCACACCTTCTAGGTCACCAAAATGATGGCCAAATTGCATGCTCCTATTTTTTTGGGATTTTCTAGCACACTCATAGTTGAACTATGAGAGGTGGAACCTTTATTTGACCCAAATGGGTATCCAAAAATGAAAAGACATGAAATAGAAACTAAGTCTAAGTACATTTTTTTGGGTGACACAGGATTGCCCTTATACCTCTGGATGCTCCTGCATCACAAAAACTATTTTAGTAAGAAAAGAAGATGTGTCCATTCATGCTTGGCTTTTTCACCAACCCCAAGTAAATTTGAATGGAGTCATGATATCATACAGTTGTTTGTTTGGTTATGTAATGCCTACCCCTACTTGACTTTTTTTATTTGTTTTGACTGGATTCTTTTAGGCCTATGCTATGATTATGTTTGATGGTGATATACATGTTCATTTATTGACTTTTAGTTATTGAATGATATTAGTTAAATGAATGATTTTTATGTAGTTTCTAAGGATACTTACCCCATACTTGCATGTGTATGGTGTGCGTGTATGTTTTCTTTATGTTTGATGTTTCTAGTGTGGTTGAGGAAGGGATTCGTAGTCACCTACTAGTCAGGATCTACACAATGAACCACTTCCTGCCATTGCCTATTTAGTTTAGAATATTTTGTTTGTATATGGGTAGATTTTATACAGATTGCAGGTACCAAGTATCAACTTTCCTAAATTGCTAGGATGAGCATACCCTATTATAGTATTTCAATGGTATAAGTAGGAAGATAACCCTTGAGTCCAAATCCTAAACCCTAAGTCAATTATCTTAGAAAATAGGACAAGTATCTAAGTTAGTTTACCCATCCAAATTCGTTAAGTGACGTGAATTTGTGATTTTGACCCTGGAGCTTGATTATGTTCTTTACCTTCAGTTGAGTTGTCATTTTTGGTTTTGTGGGTATGTGGTGGCTTTCTATTATAATTAAATCAAATTAAAAGATAATTTAATGATTTAATTTAATGAAAATTTTATAAAGAAATTTGATATTTAATTATATTTAATTAATTGAGAAATTAATTAAATTAAAAAATTAAATTTAAAGATTTTATTAAAGTTCTATTTTTTGATGTATTTATATTTATTTAATTTAATGATAATTATTTAGGAGTTTTATTTTAATAATAAAATCTAAATAATGTTATTAATTAAGTTAATAAATATATTATTAAAAATGTCTCATGAATAGACAAAAGCTTACAATGCAATGGTAACTTGCGAGAGTTTTATTTTAATAATAAAATCTAAATAATGTTATTAATTAAGTTAATAAATATATTATTAAAAATGTCTCATGAATAGGCAAAAGCTTACAATGCAATGGTAACTTGCGAGTGTCTGATGTGGGAGGTCTTGGGTTCAAATCTGCCTTTGCTTAAAATATAATAATAATTAATTCTAACAAATAATAATAATTAATCTAGGCTTCAACTGTTTACCGATAATAAAAAAAGTCTCATGAATTAATTAAATAAAATATTTTAGTAAAGTTCTATTTTTTGACGTATTTATATTTATTTAATTTAATGATAATTACTTAGAAATTTAATTTTAATAATAAACTTTAAATAATATTATTAATTAAGCTAATAAATATGCCAATAGTGGCATGTTGTGATGGTTAAGTTGTTGTGTTGATGTCCTTGCCATCAAGGTTCAAATCTCATGGGGATGAGGTCCCCTGTTTGTGGCCTCACTGGTTCATAGCTCCAGGTCAAAGCGTTTACCCCTCTTTAAAAAATGTCTCATGAATTACTTAAATAAAAGAATAAAATTTAAAGATAAAGTTATAGTTCTAATTTTGGCATATTTATAATTATTTAATTTAATAATAATTTATTTAGGAGTTTTGTTTTAATTAATAATCTCTAAATAATATTATTAGTTAAATTAATAAATATGATTTTAAAAAAGTCTCATGATTAATTAAAGTGAGAAAGAAAATTAATTTAATAAAGATATTTTTATTTTAATTACTTAAAGTTGTTGCATGGAAATTGTATCTAGATAATTCAATATTTAATTTATTAAATAAAAGAATTAAATTTAAAATACTAAATTAAAGTTTTATTTTTAGCATATTCATATTTATTTTATTTAATAATTATTATTTAAGAGTTTTATTTTAATAATAAACTCTAAATAATATTATTAGCTAAGTAATAAATATTATTTGATTGAAAAGAAAATATTAAAATATGTGAATATTTGATTAATTAAAAAATTATTAAATTTATGCTTTAAATAAAAAGTCTAAAATTAGAAGTTTAAATTTAGAAGTCTAAAATTAGAGGTCTAAATCTAGCAAATTGGTTAAAGAAAGATTAGAATATGAAGTTATTTAATTAATTATAAATTAATTAAATATGTACTTCAATTTAAAATATTTATTTTAAAAATATAATTTAAGAATTTGGATAAAAATAGAATTAAAATATTAAAAGATTAAAGATTTAATAGTGTTTTATTATGAATATTTAATTAATAATTATTAAATTAGAGTTTCATTGAAATAATGAGCTTTAATTATTATTATTAAGTTAAATAATAAAATATGTTTTAAATAGTGCTTACACTAATTAATAACTAGAGGAAAAGAAAATATAAAAGAATATTTTAATTAAATAGTTCTTTAAATGTGCATGAAAGAATTAAATTTAAAAGATTTGATTAAAGTTCTAATTTAAGCATATTTATATTTAATTAATTTAATAATAATTTTTTAGGAGTTTTATTTTTAATAAAATCTAAATAATATTATTAGTCAAATTAATAAGTATTATATATAAAAACGTCACATGATTTAATAAGGGAGAGAAAGTTTTAATTTAATAAAGTTTATTTTAATTGAATTGCATAAAGTGTGTGTATGAAAATTAAAATATAGTAATTAAAGACAAAGGATTTTTGCATGATTGCATGATCAAAGCCTTGATTTGGGGGGGGGAACTCTTTATTAAGAAAATTAGAGCTCATTTTTAGATACATAGGTTTGGAGGAGCAGATTTTTGAAAAGAGAGTTTTCAAAGAAAAAAGAAGATTCTTGCGTTTTTGTGCATTCATTGTTTTAGCATCTGATCTAGGTAAGATCTTGTGGATTTGTGCAATACTTGCTTGTTCTTCACATTCCTATCTTCTTCGTGTCTGTTGTGTTTATGTTTTCAGAAGTTCTCTAGGTTGAAATTCTTGCTTGAGAAAATTGATTTCCATTATAGAATTGTTGGTGATTTAATCTAAAAACTTTAGTAAATATTGAACCTTAAGGTTTTCAAAACCTAATGAATTATGAAATTTACTTTTGTATGCACTTTATGTAACATGTGATTTACTGGTGTTGGGGTTTTTGGGTTTGATTTAGCTTGGGAGTTCTATTTTTTGATATCATGATGATGTTTTGATCTCAATTTTTTTATACTCAACCATAGTAGTGTGTCTAGTATGCTCTATGAGATGTTTTGATACATTGATTGTTATTGCTTTCCCGTGTTCTTGTGTGAAACTGAGGTGAATGGTGTGACCTATCTAATATAACCTTTGAGTCTTCGATTACTTGTATTTGGATTGCTTTCCAATCACTTTTATAGGACTAAAGTGTTTGTATGATTTGTTCTTGGTGATGTCATGTTATGACATGGATTGGTTTATGTATACTTGATTTTGGGATCAGTCCTGTTAGGATGATTGTATTGGTGGAATCTATGATTGTGATTAGTGTTTTTCAATACTTGTTAGTTTCTTGTTTAAGAACTAATGTATGGTATGTGGTCTTTTTTGATCTTTTGATTTTACTGAGATTAGGGTAGGTTATCTATATGTCATGTCAGGAAGTGGCTTGCAATGGAGGCAGGGGCCCAAAGTGGTTGCCAGGGTAACCCATTGTAAGTTGTTTAATTTAAGTGAAAATATTACACTAAATGAGAATAAAATGAACCTAATATGAGTCTCTTTATTTCCTCACCCATGCCTCGAGTGCTAGTATAGACTAGGATGGGAGTAGAGAGGATGCTTGGTTGTGACCATGCATCATTAGTATGCATTATCTTTACGAAAGGATACTAGTGTTGCATAGAGTCACTAGGGAGGGAGGGTCAAATTAGACTGCCAAGAAAACTCTAGAGTTGATTCATGTGATGACACTTGCCTGCTTGCATAGTAGATTTCCTACATGTCTATGTTGCTTCTTGGATTAGTTGATAGTTGTGTCTTGGTACCTTCGAGTTAGATTGCTTTCAGGTGATTCCTTAAACCTGGATGTTGGATTTGATTGTTGAGTTTGTTATCTTGTGTGGGACTTGAGACTATCTCCTTAGCACAGTGGGAGTGGACCTTCTTTGGTTCCATGAGGTCAGGTGGTAGTGCTTTTTCTTATACCATTGAGATTCAACAATTAGATGTCATTGTTGGATGTGTTTGTGCAGATGTTCCTTTCTGTCTATTCTTGTATTTCTATGATGGATGGTTGTACTATTGTATTGTATTTGATTTCATAAGAACTTAAGAGATGATGTAATTTATTTCATGATGTATATTATTTCAGCCTTTCATACC
The DNA here is from genome assembly GCA_028749045.1 of Cupressus sempervirens. Classification (NCBI taxonomy): domain Eukaryota; kingdom Viridiplantae; phylum Streptophyta; class Pinopsida; order Cupressales; family Cupressaceae; genus Cupressus; species Cupressus sempervirens. The sequence goes on along the minus strand of CM053787.1, from coordinate 341,294,717 downwards.
CTGTGACCTATATAGTGGATGATTGTGCATAATGTTTATTTCATGTGGCATCATATATAATTATATATTATTTAAATGAATTCATACTGGTATATTATTATTTGATAGAGATTTATTATATATTAGATTTGTTATTAATTAAACTTAAATGTGATTCAATGTCATGGAACCCGTAATAATTTTAATCTATTTTATGGCATGTGTTTATGTGAATGTTAATTAATTATACAATGTTATAACTATTGTTGTTAAGTACTTATCTTTAACTTTAAAAAAAAATGTTTGACAAAGTTAGTAAAACTTTAGTCTAACTTCTTTTGGGTCACATGGCGGGGCATTACATCTGGTATTAGAACCTGATTTTCTGCACTAGGAGCTTTGGGTATATTGGAACGCCACTAGTTGTTAACTAGTTGAACTGAAACAAAACATGAACTATTATATGTATATATTACAAACTTGAACACTTGAACAAGTTAAACTGAAATGAAACGTAAACAATGTTATGTATCTTTTGCAACTTTAACACTTGCAAACTTGAAACTTTAGACTTGATACTTGAAACATAGAAAACTTGTTAGTTAGATTTTAAACATACTTTCTTATGATTATGCTTTAAGATAGTATGCCTTTGATTATTTTTTGCAAACATTATGTTGTTCTTGATTGGGTGTTTTAAGTAGAGTTACAAACTTGAACCTAATCAATTCGAATGAGAAAATTATAAACAGTGGAACTTTTTAACATGAAACTTGGAAATTCATAACATTTATGTTCTTGACTTTTGATTTATGTCTATACATTATAACTTTTCTATTTTTTGATGGAATTAGAGATATTGATCTTTTGTTTGGAGTGTCTTAGGGGATCTATTTCAATATTTGTTAAAAAGATGAATGTTGGATCAATATGGATTTCTCTTTATTATTAAACCAGAATCATATTGCTCTAAGTGATAGGAGGTGTATACATAGTTAACTTATTTGTATTAGTCTCTTAAATGAGCTTTTTGTTTGACATTACAGATAGTACTCTTTGACTTTTAGTTATCTTAGTCATTATAAGAGGCTTTCAGAAGTAAGCCTAAGTCTAGTGGGGGTGGATGTAATGCCTAGCCCTAGTTTAGTTTATCTTTCTTGTAGGCTTCTAGGAGTAAGCCTAATTCTAGGGGGAGTGGATGTAATGCCTACCCCTAATTTACTTTTCTGATTTGTTTTGACTAGATTCTTTTAGGCCTGTGCTATGATTATGTTCGATGATGATATATACGTTCATATATTGACTTTTAGTTATTGAATGATATTAGTTAGATGAATGATTTTTATGTTGTTTCTAGGGATACTCACTCCATACTGTGTATGATTTGTGTGTATGTTTTCTTTATGCTTGATGTTTATGATGTGGTTAAAGAAGGGAGTCCTAGTCACTTGCTAGTCAGGATCTACACAATGAACCACTTCCTACCATTACATATTTAGTTTAGAATATTTTGTTTGTACATGCATGAATTTTATGCAGATTGCAGGTACCAGGTATCGACTTCACTGAATTGTCAGGATGAGGTACCCTATCACAGTGTTTTAATGGTATAAGTGGGGAGATAACTCTTGAGTCCAAATCCTAAACCTTAAGCCAACTCTCCTAGATTTATTTAATTTTAATAATAAACTCTAAATAATGTTATTAATTAAGTTAACAAATATATTATTAAAAATGTCTCATGAATTAATTAAATAAAAGAATTAAATTTAAAGATTTGATTAAAGTTTTATTTTTTGACGTATTTATATTTATTTTATTTAATGATAATTATTAAAAATGTCTCATGAATTACTTAAATAAAAGAATAAAATTTAAAGATAAAGTTATAGTTCTAATTTTAGCATATTTATATTTATTTAATTTAATAATTATTATTTAAAAATTTTATTTCAATAATAAACTCTAAATAATATTATTAGTTGAGTAATAAATATTATTTGATTAAAAAAAATTAAAATATGTGAATATTTGTTTAATTAGAAACTAATTAAATTTATGCTTTAAATAAGAAGTCTAAAATTAGAGGTCTAAATTTAGAAAATTTGTTAAAGAAAGATTAGAATATGATGTTATTTAATTAATTAGAAATTAATTAAATATGTACTTCAGTTTAAAATATTTATTTTAAAAGTCTAATTTAAGAAGTTGGATAAAAATAAAAATAAAAGATTAAAGATTTGATATTGATTTATTATGATTATTTAATTAATAATTATTAAATTAGAGTTGTATTTAAATAATAAGCTTTAATTATTCTTATTAATTTAAATAATAAACTATGCTTTAAATAGTGCTTACACTAATTAATAAGTGGAGGAAAAGAAAATATAAAAGAATATTTTAATTTAAAAGTTCTTTAAATGTGCATGAAATAATCAAATTTAAAATATTTGATTAAAGTTCTAATTTAGGCGTGTTTATATTTATTTAATTTTATACTAATTTATTTAGGAGTTTTATTTTTTTTAACTCTAAATAATATTATATGTTAAATTAATAAATATTATATAAAAAATGTCGCATGATTTAATAAGGGAGAGAAAGCTTTAATTTAATAAATTATATTTTAACTAAAAATTGCATAAAGTGTGTGTGAAAATTAAAATATAGTAATCAAAGACAAAGGGTTTTCACATGATTGCATGAACACAGTCTTGATTTAGGCAGAAAACTCTTTATTAAGGAAATTAGAGCTCATTTCTAGATACACAGGTTTGGAGGAGCCAATTTTTGAATAGAGGGTTTTCAAAAGAAAAAGAAGATTCTTGCATATTTGTGCGTTCGTTGTTTTCGCATTAGATCTAGGCAGGATCTTGTGGATTTGTACAGTAGTTGCGCATTCTTTGAATTCCTATCTTCTTCATGTCTATTGTGTTTATGTTTTTAGATGTTCTCTGGGTTGAAACTCTTATTTTAGAAAATTGTTTTCCATTATAGAATTGTCTGTGATTTAATCTAAAAACTTTAGTAAATAAATTAAACCTTAGGGTTTTCAAAACCTAATGAATTATGAAATTCACTTTTGTATGCACTTTATGTAACATGGGATTACTAGTGTTGAGGTTTTAGGGTTTGACTTAGCTTTGGCCAATTAGGATGTGTACTAGATGCTTGGAATTTTTGTTTTGTGATGTCATGATGATGTTTTGATCTTGATCTTTTATACTCAACCACATTAATGTGTCTAGTATGCTCTATGAGATGTTTTGATGCATTGATTGTTATTGTTTTTTAGTGTTCTTGTGTGACCTATCTAATATAACCTTTGAGTCTTTGATCAGTTGTATTTGGATTGCTTTCTAGATGCTTTTATAAGACAGAGGTGTTTGTATGATTTGTTCTTGGTGATGTCATGTTATGACATGGATTGGTTTATGTATACTTGATTTTGGGATCAGTCCTGTTAGGATGATCGTATTGGTGGAATTTGCGATTATGATAGTGTTTTTCAATACTTGTCAGTTGCCTATTTAAGAACTGATGTATGGTATGTGGTCTTTTGTGATCTTTTGATTTTACTAAGCTTAGGGTAGGTTATCTGTATGTGATGTTGGGAAATGGCTTGCAATGGAGGCTGGGGCCCAAAATGGCTACCAGGGTAACCCATTGTAATTTTTTTAATAATTGAAAACATTACACTAAATGGGAATAAAATGAACCTAATAAGAGTCTTTGTATTTCTTCGTTCGTGCCACAAGTGCTAGTATAGACTAGGATGAGAGTAGAGAGGATTCTTAGTTGTGACCATGCATCGTTAATATGCCTTGTCTATACAAAAAGATATTAGTGACGCATAGTGTCACTAGGGAGCCAGGGTCAAGTTAGATTGCCAAGGTAACTCTAGCATTGATTTGTGCAATGACACTTGCCCGCTTGCATAGTATATTTCCTATGTGTCTGTGTTGCCTCTAGGATTAGTTGATACTTGTCTCTTGGTACTGTTGAGTTAGATTGCTTTCAGGTGATTCCTTGAACCTAAATATTGGATTTGATTGTTGAGTTTTTTATCTTGTGTGGGACTTGAGACTATCTCCTTAGTGCAGTGGGAGTGGACATTTTTGGGTTCCACCAAGTTGGGTGGTAGTGCTTTTTCTTATACCATTGAGATTCGACTGTTAGATGTTGTTGGATGTGTTCGTGCAAATGTTCCTTTCTATTTGTTCTTGTATTTCTATGATGGATGGTTGTACTATTGTATTGTATTTAATTTCATAAGATCTTAAGAGATGATGTAATTTATTTCATGATGTATATTATTTCAGCCTTTCATACATTGTGACCTGTACAGTGGATGATTATGCATTCTGTTTATTGCCAAGTGGCATCATATATAATTGTATATTATTTAAATGAATTCATACTAGTATATTATTATTTGATATGGATTTATTATATATTAGATTTGAGATTTGTTATTAATTCAACTTAAATGTGATTCAACGTTATGGGACCATTAAGAATTGTAATTTGTTTTAAATGGTATGTGTTTATGTGAATGTTAATTGCTTCTACTATGTTAGACCTATTGTTGTTAAGTTATTATCTTTAACTTTTTTTTAAAAATGTTTGATAAACTTAGTAAAACTTTAGGTTAACTTCTTATGGGTCACATGGCAGGGAATTATAGGTTATATTGTAAAACATATTTCAAACTAGATTGTACATGTTTAATTGTTTACTTTATCTATATTTCTAGTCAACTTGATAAGTTTTTTAAGTATGAAGCTAATTTTATAATTGAAATAATATTCTCTAATGTAATGTCATTGATATTGGTTAGATTTTATTGTTTAAGATAATTTAATCTAATAACTTATCCTAATATAATATTATTCTATAAATTCTTTTGTTTAAACTTATAATAATCCTCACAAACATTTCTTAATAGATCTTATTATTTTGATCTTAATTTTTCTCATCTAATAGTCTTATACTTTTATCAAATATCGAATTTTCCCAAAAAGAACTACTATAAAACCCCTAAATAGTCCTCCATAATATCTACCATTCTTATACTTTTATCAAATTTTCTCAAAAACAACTTCTATAAAACTCCTAAATAGTCGTCCATAATATCTACCACTCTTATACTTTTACCAAATTTTCTCAAAATAACTACTATAAAACCCCTAAATAATTCTCCATAATATCTACCATTCTTATACTTTTATCAAATTTTCCCAAAAATAACTACTATAAAACTCCCAAATAATCCTCTCCATAATATCTACCATTCTTAAAATTTTATCAATTTTTTTCCCAAAAAGAACTACCATAAACCCCCAAATAATCATCCATACCATCTACCATTTATTTTTAGAATATGTCTCATTTTAAGCATTAAAATGGTCACTTTCCCTCAGAGTTGTTGAAAAATTTCGCCCTTCAAATATCTATAGCTTGTTCCAGTTTTGGTTCCGGGGGGCCAATACACATGTTTCACTTTGAAATCTTAACCTCTCCATCAAAAAGAGGTTAAGAGAAATTATCAAAACATGTATTCCAAACCGTTAACCTTAACCTCTCATCCAAAAAGGTTAATGCTAGAGGTTCAAAATATGCATTTTCAAGACGATTGATAAAATTAAGGGCTTGTTTTGCAAGAAGAACACACCGGGCATAGACAACTATATATTCCTCAAATCTCTATATTCTCCATTTGCGCACATAGGTAGGAATTAGGAATTGACATACAAGGGGAATACATATTCCATTTTATGCCAAAAAAGAGGGTATTTCAATTCCACCTAAATACATTGTTAAAAATAATAAAATTTTGGATCCGTCCAAAATCTGCTTGTTCATTTTTTTGTATGCTCAAAATAGAACTACTCGTGTACAACTTCTCTAGTTTGAAGGTAGCAATTTGGTCTATTCTCCCTAGTTTGGAGGTATGGATTTTTTTTCTTTGTGGTTTTTTTCCTTATCTCTTTGCTTCTTAATATGGGTGCATAGCAAATGTGTGGTTTAGGGTTTGTTAACAGGAAGATAATACAAACTTGATTTCATGATAGTCAGATTTATTTGTTGTTGGTGGGTGTAGGTAGAAGAGCATGACTTCTTTGGTTTGAAGCTCTGACTACATGTGCAAACCATAGATAAAACAATACAAGGTAAGAAGACCATAACCCTTATAATGTATTTGAGCAAAATGGTTTTTGGTACCAAATTATTCAGGATACAAGTCTTGTTTCATGTTCCTATTCGTCTTCTTTACAGGTATATCATATTATTTCATAGATGTGCTTTTGTAAGAGTTATTCTCTCTTTGATCTTTGATTTTTTGAAAGGGCTTTAGCATAGAAGCAAAAAAATTTTGTGTTTTTGGTTTTTCTTTCGTAATTATTGGTATCATCAGTTATTAGGGTTAAGGGTTTTTGTTTTCCCTAAAATTTATTATCATATTATTTTATCATATTATGGGTAACAATCTTTGATTTTACTCAAAAAAAAATTGTAAGCAATGTCTTCCATTCTTATCCCTTCTGTGTCCTCCAACATGCATTTGATACTCTGCTTGAAGTCAAATTCCAGGTGAAGGAAAAAGAGGATAGTTGCTAATTTCTTTTTCCTTTGGCTACTTGTTGACCCTACATTTTCCATTGCTATATAGAGCTCCACCAATATGGGCTCAAAGCATATATTGTATTTGGAGAGCTATTCCTTAACCCACTCAATAATAGCAGTTAGAGAATCTTCTTCTTGTTGAAGCCATATTGCGGGTTTGTTTCCAAGCTCCCCAAACTCAAGAGCCGAGATATGGAACTCCATAGCCTTTGATATGTGTTATTTGGCAACCCAGATGGTTGTTAAAGCTTTATTTCCTCCCTCTTCTTTCATTTATATGTTCCATTCTTCCTTTCCCCATAGCCAATTCACTAAACCTAGATTTTTAAAGCAGGACGATTTCTCATTGCTATCACTGAGTCCTGCAGTATCAAGTGCTTCTTCATATAGCCAATGAGCTCTACTTAGCTTGTATCTGAGAATGCAAGGTCCATAACTTCCATTGGCCACTTGTCAGTATATCTCATTTCCTTTTCTCTTGAGGGCTTTGCTACCAAATACTTTACTGATGTATTTTTGGGAAGCCATTTCTTATGCCAACAACCTTGTGTAAAAGTAATTTTAACATTGTAAAATAAAAATCAATTGGAAATACTTGGAGGCTAGAGGAAACAACTGATTCATTTTCTCAAAGTGGATACCAAAAAGAGTTAAGTATGAAAGCAGAGGCAAGATAAGTATACAAGAAAGCAATTGTTCTATGCTCTTGTTATTCAAATATAATGGTCTTGAGATGATTATAAACAAATGTAATAACTAATTTCGTACTGGGAATGTTTCTAGAGATTGAGTGTGGGGCATATGCACCGAGTTGTGGTTCCAAAAAGGTGACAAGGAAATTTTTTTTCCCTATTTTAAAAAGCGCATACGCGCTATAGCCACCACACGCTATGGCTTGGGCAACCCAAGCCATAGCGCGTGCGCAGTATAGTGCATACGCGCTATAGCTCGTACGCGCTTTTTAAAAAATAAAAAGTATATATGATGGGCTACAAACCTGCAGCCCATCATTTTCATCAGCATTTTCTTCTACTCCTACAGCGAGCAGTGCATACGCAAGTTGAAGACTCAACATTTGCACCACCATTTGCCAAAATGCCTCCTCGTCGACGAAATCCAAGACCACAAGCGCACCCACAATGACGTCGTAAGTGATATAAACCTAACTTTGTATTGTTTGATATATTTTTCATATTGTTTTGTAAGTTTTTTATATTCTTTTGTAGGGTTTTTACAAATTTCATTTAGATTTGTTTATTTATTTGAATTTCAATTGATTTTTTATTAGGAAATGTTCATAATCAACCAGAAAATCCATAAGAACATCAAAACCCTCAAGAACCCCAAAACCAAAACCCTCCTCAAGAAGAAGAACAAATTCCACAACCCGAACCAATTGCAAGACCTCCACCAAGCACACAAGAAAATATAAGAAATGAAATAGAGAGAGGCAAAACTCAATTAGAAAGAATCATTGCTCGGTTGAAAGAATTCGGACAAACCAATCCAATGAGGGATCAATTGGAATCATCCCTTGAATCCATTAACACTCAGATAGCCTCAGTTAGTGGTTAGTTAGATATTTGGCGGGCTAAGAGGGATGAACAAAAAAGATTTTATGCAAATAAATTGTCATATGAAGATGTTAGAAAAAAGGAAATACCAAAAGGTAGTATATGTGCATTATTTAGAAAACTCGATGAGAAAAATACTATTAGAGAGGGTACTAAACGATTCTCCATCCATTGGTGCATACATGATGCTATTAGAAATAATTTTTGGGATAGATGGTGGATGGTTTTTGATGCCCCTCCTTGCAACAATCACGACGTCCCCATGTATTTTTTGAAGAAATTATATTGTGAGTTTGTCCTTGGGAAGATCCCCAATTATTTTGATATGTTAGACTCCCAGGGTAGAGGTGGGGGGTCATCATTTGAGAGGCCCGAAGCACATCATGACCCTAATGTAGTTAGGGCACCTGTGGTCCATCCACAGCGTGAGCATGTGATTATTCCTTCAGTTGTGAAGGAACATGTAGAGGCCAGCACTCTAGGGACCATTAATGCTTTGACGCAGACCCTCATCCATTCCACGAGCCCATTAGTTGAGGGGGAGCCTTCTATACGTCGCGGTCACATGTGCACTTCATGCGGATCCCTATGCACATTTGGCACTCATGTCGGAGATGGTGCAGATGATGGGCTTGTCACCAATCAATTCTTGAACGAGACATTTGGCATTGACACACAGGTAAATTACTAATTTGTTCACATTTCATACGTATAGTGAATGATTAATTAATTAGGATTTATTGACATTGTTCAAAATTTAGGGTCAAAGTGTTCCTAGGCCTAGCAGCGATCCTCCAGGCCCATTTTTTGTCCCTTCGATGAGTCCTAAGGTATGTATCAATTTAATCATTTTAATTAATACATATATTTATTACATAATCATATTAAGGATTGACCAAAAAAAATATGCATGTGCATCAGTTCTCCATAGGACCCTCAACCTTTACCACAAACGCAGAGTAGAGACATCATACGAGCTTCACACAAGTACAGTTGTTTCATGTTAATTTAATTCATTTGATTATATTTATTCCATGTTTCATGTTAGATATAACGTGTATTGTATGACATGCAGCTCATGATGTCGGACACACCTCGTCATCTGCAACAGTCTATTGATAGTGGAGTAGCTGCAACTGTGGCTAGCTCACAGCCACTGATGGAGGTATGAAAGAATTTTTTTCATTTTAATTGTTGTTTATAATAGTTAATCTCAAATTTTCTAATGTTATTTATAAGTGATTATATTTATTGAATTGTTGTAGGGTCTTGTCACGCCTGATCATCCACGAGCATTTGAGGTGGACTTACAGAGTGACTATTTGTTGGTAGTAAGAAAATAATTGATTTTTTGAGTACATATATTTGATTTCAACGTATAATAAATATTGATTCATGTCTACTTTCTTTGTATCAGTTGGACTTGGAGAAGAGCCTCAACAAGAGGTCAAGTGAGCGTGTTAGGAGGGCCCCATCATCTCCACTGTCTCCCTCCACATGATGGTAGAGGACGTTGAGAGACTTGTTTCCTTCCCCTCGTGGGAAGGAAAAGATGTAGTTGAGATATTTTATACATATATATAGAGACTTGTTTCCTTCCCCATGTATATATATAGGCATCTGAGAGACATATTCGATACACATTTGATGTACATATGACATTCTATATTTGATGTATGACATATTTGATGTATGACATTATTGGTTAATATATGATATGTTTGTTCATATACGACATTATTGGTTATCATAATATATTATGTGTTTGTTAATGTATATGACATTATTGGTTATCATTTTATATTATATGTTTGTTCATGTATGACATTAAATTAGATATGTTCGTGTATGACATTAAATTAGATATGTGCATGTATGAAATTAAATTCAATTGCTAGAGAGTTGCCATTATGTCTACCAACTAGTAGATGTTCTTTTTTGCTTTATTAGTATTTCTCAAAAACTGCAAAGAAGCTGTTTCTGGTGAATAGTTGTAAAAAATTGTGATCATCGACTTCATGTACTCATGGCTTTGGCTGTGAACACTTTTAACTTTGGCTATAAGCATCCATGGCTTTGGCTATGTGCACTAGTGGCTTTGGCTATGAGCATTTATGGCTTTGATTGTAGGCACAATATAGCCTTGGCTGTAGGTTGTCTTTCTTGTTGCATGTCGAAGTTACATTCAAGAATATCATTAGTCTAAGATCATTACAATTAAAATACTATGACATAATACCTTGGAAATAATAGTCTTTAACCCATTACTTTATTTGTTAAAACATCATGTAGTATCTACTGTAGTCCTTCTACTCAAATATGTTTTCAAAAATACTTAGTATGGCAAAGAAATGTCTATGGAAAGCTTTTCAAATAGGATATTGAAGAACTAAATGTGGATAGTCATTAGTACCCATCAATAAGAACACAGACATCTTTCTCAAGAAAGCCATATGACATTAGCAAGTAATTTATAAATTTCCTTTGCAAATAACTAGAAGATGCTATGAATCTTAATACAGAGTTAATCACGAACTCATTATTCCATCCAAGAAGCATATATCACCCTAAGCCAATTAACCGACAGGATAAAAATTAATTCAATTTCAACAAAATTTTGAGTATAACAAGCATCTTAGGGATTCTTACAAGAATTAACACGATGTTCACAAGAGCATTACAAGTTCTTGTAATGCTATTTCACATATTGTAATCATATTCAATTTTGAATGGCCATTTGTGTTAAAAGCATAAATGTTCTTTACGGTCTTTTAATTCTCTCTCCCATCCCCTACTCTTACTCTCTCTCTCTCTCCCATTCCCAACTCTCTCTCACACTCTCTCCCATCCCCTACTCTCTCTCACACTCTCTCCCATCCTTTCACTCTGTCTCTCCCATCCCGTACTCTCTCTCTCTCTCTGCCACCCCCTACTCTCTCTCTCACTCTCTCCCATCCTTTCACTCTATCTCTCCCATCCTTTCACTCTGTCTCTCCTATCTCGTACTCTCTCTCTGCCACCCCCTACTCTCTCTCACACTCTCACACTCTCTCCCATCCCCTACTCTCTCTCTTTCATAGACACACACACTCTTATCCCCACACTCTCTTCTCTCCCATCCCCTACTCTCTACATCTGTCACACACACTCCCATCCCCCCTATCTCTCTCCCTCTCCCTCTCCTATCGCCTACTAGATCTCTCTCTCTCAAGTGTCCTCTCTCCCTCTCTACTCTCTCTCTCTCTCCCATCACATCCCTTACTCTCACTCTCTCTCTCTCCCATCCCCTACTCTCTCTCGCACTCCCATCCCCTAATCTCACTCTCTCTCTCCCATCCTGTACGAGCTCTCTACGTCACCACCTACTCTCTCTCACACTCTCTCCCATCCCCTCCTCTGTCTCTCTTACACACATTCCCATTCCCCCTCTCTCTCTCTCCCTCTCCCTCTCCCTCTCCCACTGCCTACTTTCTCTCCCCCATCCCCTACTCTCTCTCCCCTCTCCCATCCCCTACTTTCTCTCTTTCATAGACAAACACTCCCATCCCCCCCCTCTCTCTCTCCTCTCCCATCCCCTACTCTTTAGATTTTTCACACACACTCCCATCCCCCCTCTCTCTCCCTCTCCCACTCCCTCTTGCACCACCTACTATCTCTCTCTCTCTCAAGTACTCTCTTTCCCTCTTTACTTTCTCTCTCCCATCCCCTACTCTCACTCTCTCTCTTCCATCCCCTACTCTCTCTCACACTCTCTCCCATCCCCTACTCTTTCTCTCTCTCTCTCTCTCTCTCTCTCTCTCTCTCTCTCTCTCTCTCTCTCTCTCACCCCCATCCTGTACAAGCTCTCTCTACCACCCCCTACTCTCTCTCAAACTCTCACACTCTCTCCCATCCCCTACTCTGTCTCTCTTATACACATTCCCATTCCCCCCCTCTCTCTCTCTCTCTCACTCCCTCTCCCATTGCCTACTCTCTCCCATCCCCAACTCTATCTCTCTTACACACTTCCATTCCCCCTCTCTCTCTCCCTCCCACTCCCTCTCCCATCGCCTACTCTCTCTCTCTCTCTCTCTCTCTCTCTCTCTCTCTCTCTCTCTCTCTCCCCTTCTCTCTCCCATCCCCTACTCTCACTCTCTCTCTTTGCCACCCCTACTCTCTCTCACACTCTCACACTCTCTCCCATCCCCTACTTTCTCTCTTACACACACTTCCATCCCCCCTCTCTCTCCCTCTCCCACTCCCTCTGCCATTGCCTAATCTCTTTCTCTTCCATCCACCCTCTCTCTCCCTCTCCCACTCCCTCTACCATTGCCTACTCTCTTTCTATCCCATCCCCTACTCTCTCTATCTCTCTCTCCCCTCTCTCATTCCCTACTCTCTCTCTTTCACACACACCCATCCCCCCTCTCTCCTCTCCCATCCTCTACTTTTTCTCTCACTCACACTCCCTCTCCCATTACCTACTCTCACTCTCTCTCACTCTCTCTCTCTCTCTCTCCCCCTCTCTACTATCTCTCTACTACCCCCTACCCTCTCTCACATTTTCACACTCTCTCTCTTTCTCTCTTACACACATTTCCATCCCCCCTCTCTCTCTCCCTCTCCCACTCCCTCTCCCATCACCTACTCTCTCTTCCATCCCCTACTCTCTCTCAAGCTACTCTATCTTCCCCCTCTCCCATTCCCTACTCTCTCTCTTTCACACACATGCACTCCCATCCTCCTCTCTCTCGCTCTTCCTCTCCCACTCCATCTCCCACCACCTACTCTCTCTCCCCCATCCCCTACTCTCAATCTCTCTCTCCCAACTTGTACTCTCTCTCACACTTCCTCTCTCTCCCATCCCCTACTTTCAATCTCTCTCCCCCATCCCGTACTCTCTCTTTGCCACCTCTACTCTCTCTTTCACACTTCCTCTCTCTTGCATCTTGTACTCTCTTTGCCACTGCTACTCTCTCGCATTTCCTCTATCTCCCATCCTATACTCTCTCTGCCACCCCTACTCTTTCTCACTTCCTCTCTCCCCTCTCCCATCCCCTACTTTCTCTCTATCTCTCTCATACACACAAATAGCCATTCCCTCGCCCCACCCCCCTAGCTCTCTCTTGGTTTTGGTTTGCAATTTAGGTCTCAATAGTGCATGCGCACTATAGCGCGTGCACACTACCTCGAATTCACTAGTGTTTTAATAGTGCGTGCGCGCTATAGGGCACACGTGCTATTCAAAGCTTTGCATTAAAACCAAGCCTAAGGCTTGGTTTTTCCTTGGAGATCCAACCCAAAGGTTTGGAGTTTATAAACAGGTCTGAGACGTGTTTTCTAGCAAACATATAAAAAATTATTAATTTTTCTTGTGTGCTCCCCTTCAAGATTCCTCGTGGTTGGGTATCGATAAGATCAGGTTACATAACATTATAGGTCTCTGTGTTAGCTATCTAACCATATAATTTATTTTTAATTTGAACTATTTTAAGTCTTTCATCTATAATTTCTTTTGAATGTATGTTCATTTTTTGTCAGAAACCACCATGTACTAATTGGGCTGTAGATTTTAGCTCATTCATCGAATTTTGTAACAACTTAGTTTTTTAGAAACTAGACTCCATTCTACACACTTTGAAAAAAAGAAGTTTTGATTTTAGATTAGTTTTCAATCATTTCTAGGGAGAGCACATAGATATTTCATGGTTTTGGGATGGGTCTAATTTTAAAATTCATTAAAAAAAAATACACATTATAAAATTACCCGAAAAATCTGGGATAAACTACATAGTGTTAGGTAACTTTTGACCGGAGCGATTAAAGAATTTCAAAAAAAAAAGTTAAAATTTTAGGGGGGCCACACTTTGTACTATGTTATATTTTTTTGGAATAAACATTACCACTTTTTGTGGCCCCCTTTTTTGAGGACCTAAAACTAAACCATTTTGAAAAAAAATTAGTAGTTTAGAAACTAGATTCAAAGGACTACGACTTTTGTTTTTGTCATATCTTAAAATTTTGAGCGTAACTATCTTCAAATTCTTGTTGAAGTTCAGAATTTGCTGATTTCAGGAAAAAGGTGTCCACTTATACCCCCATTTTGGCACCACAACTTGGTGCACTTACCCTGTGTGTAATGCTGTGAAAATCTGAATCATTTATGTGACATATGAATATAGAATAGATAGAGTTATAGTTTTTGTGTTAGTTTAAACTCTTGGTTATTTCCTTTTGTATTGTGGATGCTTGATACTTAACAAAAAAGGAATAATGATGGTTACAGTAAACAAAGAGTTATTGGAAAAAGGAAAAAAATATTATTTTAATTTAAGCATATTTGAAAAATAGCAAAAAAAAAAAAAAAAAAAAACTCGTAGCAATAGTTATAAGAGAATAGTGATGAAAGATGGCATGGTCTCTAAACTTGCATGTCCATAGTGGTGCAAAGAAATGATAATACAAATAACACAATCAACCTATCTTTGGGAAGATAAGATAATAAAAATAAGGGAATCAAAGAAAAAGGAGTGCTATTGTTCTCAAAAAATTGTTGACAGCCAATGAAGTAATAGATAATGATAGGGTATGTGCAGGATCATGGTATACCAAACTATGGCCTTGAGTGGTAGTGAAAAATCAACAAATCAGGTTTATGTCAATTTGACACATAATTTTGAAGTGGTTATGGACTTTATATCAAAAATTTGTAAAAAAATAATCTGTAGGAAATTGAATGTAATTTCTAAACTACTAGGCCTTATCAGGAAAAAAATAATTAATTGGTCAAAAGTTTGAATTTTAATGCAGTACTAAGAAAATTTCAAGGCAAAAATAAAAAGTAGGTGTATGTCTGACCACCTTAATCAAAATCAAATCATAATATTTTTTTTAATATAATTATAAATATGAAAACTAGACTCATGCCCAGATGTGACGCATTTTTTTCGGTATTTTTATTCTAAATAAATAATTAAATATGAATTTTTTGCCAAAAATTTTTCAGAAAAAAAAAGTCTCGTGTCTAACCACCCTAACTAATAGAAAATTTTACCAAATTTAATTTAATTTTTTTTTCTTATATTAGGCGAAGTATAGAATGTGACACAACTTTTAGATTTAAAAAATGTTATACCGTTTGAAAGTTATCGATATTTTTCAATCAGTATGTCAATCAGCACTTTATAATAATCTTTATTGATAATTAACTAATAAATACTTATCGAACTCAAAATTTGACAAAAAATATATTGATGGAATCTAGAGAGCGATATTAAAAAACTCTTTTCGTTTCATTCAATTTCGATCAAAATAAAATTGTTAGATGGCTACCCAAAGTCTGAGTATCACTAAAACCCTCTTCAAACACGTCTTTTGGGTTGATCGGGTAGGCTTGGTAAATACCAAGCCTAATCGTATATCTGATTTCAAAACGGATATCCAATATGCTGCGGGTGGGAAATTTCAAATTCCAATCCTTTTTGGAGGGAAAATTGGGTTTAAACATTAAAACTTATGATTTATAAATTATTTCACATATATTACTATGTAAAGACGTATTTTAATATATTATATATATATAATAACGTAATGTAAAGATATAAGATATAATCTAATAATATATAATAATATATTATGTTAATCTTATTACAATCTATAAATATAATTTATATTATTATTATTATTACTAAATATAATAACGTAATTTATATATATATAATACTTATTATATATTATTATATTAATATGTAATTAATATATATAATAACATAATATTTTCATCAAATATAATATGTATTATATATTATTATATTCATATGTATAATAATATAATATATATATATAATATCGTAATATATTAAATATAAATATATAATATGTATTATATATATTATTATATTAATATATATGTTATTAATATATATATATATATAATAATGTAATATATATATATATATATTTGTGTGTTATTAATATATATAATAACGTAATATTTTTATTAAATATAATAACATAATATATATATATATATGTTATTAATTTATATGTATATTATTTATATATATGAGTCAAAGGGAGTCATAGGTCAACCATTGACCCTCTTTGATGCATTAAATGACAACATATGTCCCTAGGACCCTTAGGGACATATTACAATGGTTAATACCTTTTTGATCTATTAAATGAGAAAATATGTCCCTACGGGTCCTAGAACCTCAAGGGACATATTTGAATCGTTCATATGGGTCAAAGGGGGTCATAGGGTGACCTATGACCCCCTTTGACCCATTAAACAACGACATATGTCTCTAGGGGTCCTAGGACCCCTAGGGACATATTCGAATGAGTAATATGGGTCAAAGGGGGTCATAGGTCCCTTTGACCCATTAAATGACGACATATGTCCCTAAGGGTCCTAGCACCCCTAGGGACATATTCAAATGGGTAATATGGGTCAAAGGGGGTCATAGGGTGACCTATCACACTCTTTGATCCATTAAACGATGACATATGTTTCTAGGGGTCCTAAAACACCTAGGGACATATTCGAATGGGTAATATGGGTCAAAGGGGGTCATAGGGTGACCTATGACCCCCTTTGACCCATTAAATGATGACATGTCCTTAGGAGTCCTAGGACCCCTAAGGACATATTCAAATCATTCATATGGGTCAAAGGGGGTCATAGGGTGACCTATGACCCCCTTTAACCCATTAAAAGATGACATACCCCTAAGGACATATTCAAATCATTCATATGAGTCAAAGGGGGTCATAGGTCACCCTATGACCCCCTTTGACCCATTAAATGACGAATTATGTCCCTAGGGGTCCTAGGACCCCTAGGGACATATTCAAATGGGTAATATGGGTCAAAGGGGATCATAGGGTGACCTATGACCCTCTTTGATCATTAAATGATGACATATGTCCCTAGAGGTCCTAGGACCCCTAGAGAAATTTTCTAATGGGTCATATGGGTCAAAGTGGGTCATAGGATGACCTATGACCCCTTTTGACCCATTAAATGACGACATGTCTCTAGGGGTCCTAGGACCCCTAGGGACATATTCTAATTATTCATATGGGTCAAAGGGGGTCATAGGTGACCTATGACCCCCTTTGACCCATTAAATGATGACATGTCTCTAGGGGTCCTAGAACCCCTACGAACATATTGAAATCGTTCCTATGGGTCAAAGGGGGTCATAGATGACCTATGACCCCCTTCAACCCATTAAACGACAACATATGTCTCTAGTGGTCCTAGGACCCCTAGGGACATATTCGAACAGTTCATATGGGTCAAAGGGGGTCATAGGGTGACCTATGACCCCCTTTGACCCATTAAATGACGACATATGTCTCTAGGGGTCCTAGTACCCCTAGGGACATATTCAAATCGTTCATATGGGTCAAAAGGGGTCATATGGTGACCTATGACCCTCTTTGACCCATTAAACGATAACATATGTCTCTAGAGGTACTCGAACCCCTAAATACATATTCAAATGGGTAATATGGGTCAAAGGGGGTCATAGAGTGACCTATGACCCCCTTTGACCCATTAAAAGACAATACATGTCCCTAGGGGTTTTAGGACTCATAAAGACAATTTTGAATGGGTAATATGGGTCAAAGGGGGTCACAAGGTGACCTATGACCTCTTTTGACCACTTAAATGATGACATATGTCTCTAGGGGTCTGAGAACCCCTAGGGACATATTCGAATCTTTCATATGAGTCAAAGGGGGTCATAGGGTGACCTATGACCTCCTTTGACACATTAAACGATGACATATGTCTCTAAGGGTCCTAGAACCCCTAGGGACATATTCAAATTGTTAATATGGGTCAAAGGGGGTCATAGTCTTTGACCCATTAAACGATGACATATGTCTCTAAGGGTCCTCGGACTCCTAGGGACATATTTGAATGGGTAATATGGGTCAAAGTGGGTCATAGGTCATCCTTTGACCCATTAAACGATGACATATGTCCCTAAAGGTCCTAAGACCCCTAGGGACATATTTGAATGGGTAATATGGGTCAAAGGGGGTCACAAGGTGACCTATGACGACATTTCACCCATTAAATGATGACATATGTCCCTAGGGGTCCTAGGACACCTAAGGACATATTTGAATCGTTCATTTGGGTCAAAGGGGGTCATAGGGTAACCTATGACCCCCTTTGATCCATATGAACGATTCGAATATATCTCTAGGTGTCCTAAGGACATATTCCCTAGGGGTCCTAGGACACCTAAAGACATTTGAATCATTCATATGGGTAAAAGGGGGTCATAGGTCACCCTGTGACCCCCTTTCACCCATTAAACGATGACATAGGTCTCTTGGGGTCCTAGGACCCCTAGGGACATATTCGAATCATTCATATGGGTCATAGGATGACTTATGGATGACATATGTCCCTAGGGGTCCTAGGACACCTAGGGACTTATTCGAATCGTTCATATGGGTCAAAGGGGGTCCTAGGTCACCCTATGACCCTCTTTCACCCATTAAACAATGACATAGGTCCTTTGAGGTCTTAGGACCCCTAGGGACATATTTGAATCATTCATATGGGTCAAATGGGGTCACAGGGTGACCTATGACCCCCTTTAACCCATTAAACGATGACATATGTACCTTGGGGTCCTAGGACCCCTAGGGACATATTCGAATTGTTCATATGGTCAAAGGGGGTCATAGGGTGACCTATGACCCCTTATAAACCCCTTTGACCTATTAAACGACGACATATGTCTCTAGGGTCCTAAGACCCATAGGGACATATTTGAATGGGTAATATTAGTCAAAGATGGTCATAGAGCACCCTATGACCCCCTTTGACCCATTAAATGATAACATATGTCCCTAGGGGTCTTAGAACCCTTAAGGACATATTCGAATCGTTCATATAGCTCAAACGGGGTCATAAGGTGACCTATGACACCTTTTGACCAATTAAATGACGACATATGTCTACAGGGGTCTTAGGACCCCTAGGAACATGTTTGAATGGGTAATATGGGTCAAAGTGGGTCATAGGTCACCCTATGTCCCCCTTTGACTCATTAAATGATAACATATGTCCTTAGGGGTCTAACATATTCGAATAATTCATATGGGTCAAAGGGGGTCATAGGGTGACCTATGACCCCTTTGACTCATTAAATGATGACATATGTCTCTAGGGTCCTAAGACCCCTAGGGACATATTCGAATAGGTCAAAGGGGGTCATAGGGTGACCTATGACCCCCTTTGACCCATTAAATGACGACATATGTCTTTAGGGGTCCTAGGACCCCTAAGGACATATTCAAATCATTCATATGGGTCAAAGGAGGTCATAGGTCACCATATGACCCTCTTTGACCCATTAAATTATGACATATGTCTGTAGGAGTCCTCGGACCCCTAGGGACATTCAAATGAGTAATATGGGTCAAAGGGGGTCATAGGGTGACCTATGACCCCCTTTGACCCATTAAACGATGACATATGTCCCTAAGGGTCCTATGACCCCTAGAGACATTTTTGAATGGGTACTATGGGTCAAAGGGGGTCACAAGGTGACCTATGACCCCCTTTGACCTATTAAATGATGACATATCTCTCTAGGAGTCCTAGAACCCCTAGGGACATATTCGAATCATTCATATGGATGAAAGGGGGTCATAGGATGACCTATAACCCCCTTTGACCCATTGAATGACAACATATGTCGCTAAGGGTCCTAGGACCCCTAGGGACATATTCAAATCATTCATATGGGTCAAAGGGGGTCATAGGATGACCTATGACCCTCTTTGAACATTAAACGATGACATATGTCTCTAGGGGTCCTCGCACCCCTAAGAACATATTCAAATGGGTAATATGGGTCAAAGGGGGTCATAGGGTGAGCTATGACCCCTTTTGACCCATTAAACGATGACAAATGTCCCTACGGACATATTCGAATGGGTATAATGGGTCAAAAGGGGTCACAGGGTGACCTATGACCCTCTTTGACCCATTGAATGACGACATATGTCCCTAGTGGTCCTAGGACCCCTAGGGATGTATTCAAATCGTTCATATGGGTCAAAGGGGGTCATAGGGTGACTTATGACTCCCTTTGACCCATTAAATGATGACATATGTCCCTTGGGGTCCTAGGACCCCTAGGGACATATTCGAATCGTTCATATGGTTAAAGGGGGTCATAGGGTGATCTATGACCACCTTTGACCCATTAAACAACGACATATGTCTCTAGGGGTCCTAGGACCGCTAGGGACAGATTGAAATCGTTCATATGGGTCAAAGTGGGTCATAGGGTGACCTATGACCCTCTTTGACCCATTAAATGATGACATATGTCTCTATAGGTCCTCGAACCCCTAGGGACATATTCGAATGGGTAATATGGGTCAAAAAGGGTCATAGGTTGACCCATTAAACAATGACATATATGGGTTAAAGGGGGTCACAGGGTGACCTATGACCCCCTTTAACCTATTAAACAATGACATATGTCTCCAAGGGTCCTAGAACCCTTAAGGACACATTCATATCATTCATATGAGTCAAAGGGGGTCATAGGGTTACCTATGACCCCCTTTGACCCATTAAACGATGACATATGTCTCTAGGGTTCCTAGGACCCCTAAGCACATATTCAAATCGTTCATATCGGTCAAAAGGGGTCATAGGGTGACCTACGACCCTCTTTGACCCATTAAACGATGACATATGTCTCTAGGAGTCTTCAAACCCCTAGGTGAGGACCCCTAGGGACATATTCGAATGGGTAATATGGGTCAAAGTGGGTCATAGGGTGACCTACGACCCCCTTTGACCCATTAAATGACGACATAAGTCCCTAGGGGTCCTAGGACCCTTAGGGACATATGTGAATGAGTAATTTGGGTCAAAGCGAGTCACAGGGTGACCTATGACCCCCTTTGACCCATTAAACGATGACATATGTCCCTAGGGGTCCTAAGACCCCTAGGGACATATTCGAATCATTCAGATATGTCAAAGGGGTTCATAGAGTGACCTATGAACTCCTTTGACCCATTAAAGGACAAAATATGTCCCTAAGGGTCCTAGGACCCCTAATGACATATTTGAATCGTTCATATGGGTCAAAGGGGGTCATAGGTCACCTTATGACCCCTTTGACCCATTAAACGATGACATATGTCCTCTGGGGTCCTAGGACCCTTAGGGACATATTCAAATCGTTCATATGGGTCAAAAGGGGTCATAGGGTGCATTATGAACTCTTTTGACCTATTAAACGATGACATATGTCTCTTAGGGTCCTAAGACCCTTAAGGACATATTCGAATCGTTCATATGGTCAAAGGGGGTCATAGGGTGACCTAAGACCCCTTTTGACCCATTAAACGATGACATATGTCTCTAGGGGTCTTAGAACACCTAGGGACATATTTGAATGGGTAATATGAGTCAAAGGCGGTCATAGGTCACCCTATGACCCCCTTTGACCCATTAAACGATGACATATGTCCCTCAAGGTCCTAGGACTTCCAAGGACATATTCGAATTGTTCATTTGGCTCACAGAGG
Source organism: Cupressus sempervirens (assembly GCA_028749045.1). Lineage (NCBI taxonomy): Eukaryota > Viridiplantae > Streptophyta > Pinopsida > Cupressales > Cupressaceae > Cupressus > Cupressus sempervirens. The sequence goes on along the minus strand of CM053787.1, from coordinate 341,272,962 downwards.
GTCATAGGGTGACATATGACACCCTTTGACCCATTAAACGACAACATATGTCTGTAGGGGTCTTAGGAACCCTAAGGACATATTTGAATGGGTAATAAGGGTCAAAAGGCGTCATAGGTCACCCCCTAAGAACATGTTCGAATCGTTCATATAGGTCAAAGGGTTTTGACCCATTAAATGATGACATATGTCCCTAGGGGTCCTAAGACCCTTAAGGACATATTTGAATGGGTCATATGGGTCAAAGGGTGTCATAGGGTGACCTATGACCCCCTTTGACCCATTAAACAATGACATATGTCTCTAGAGGTCCTATGACCCCTAGGGACATATTCAAATCATTCATATGGGTCAAAGGGGGTCATAGGGTGACCTATGACCCTCTTTGACTCATTAAACGATGACATATGTCTCTAGGAGTCATCGAACCCCTAGGGACATATTCAAATGGGTAATATGGGTCAAACGGGGTCATAGGGTGTCCTATGACACACCCTATGATCCCCTTTGATCTATTGAATGATGGCATATGTCCCTAGGGGTCCTAGGACCCCTAGGGACATATTCGAATGGGTAATATAGATCAAAAGGGGTCATAGGGTGACCTATGACCCCCTTAGATCCATTAAACAATGACATATGTCTCTAGGGGTCCTAGGACCCCTAGGGACATGTTCAAATTGTTCATATAAGTCAAAGGGGATCATAGGGTGACCTATGACCCTCTTTGACCCATTAAATGATGGCATATGTCCCTAGGGGTCCTCAGACCCCTAGGGACATATTTGAATGGGTAATATGGGTCAAAGGGGGTCAAAAGGTGATCTATGACCCCCTTTGACCCATTAAACGATGACAAATGTCGCTAGGGGTCCTAAGACCCCTAGGGACATATTCAAATGGGTAATATGGGTCAAAAGAGGTTGCAAGGTGACCTATGACCCCCCTTTGACCTATTAAATGATGACATATGTCCCTAGGGGTCAGAGGACCCCTAAGGACATATTTAAATCATTCATATGGGTCAAAGGGAGTCATAGGGTGACCTATGACCTCCTTTGACCCATTACATGACGACATATGTCCCTAGGGGTCCTAGGGTGCCTAAGGACATATTCAAATTATTTTTATCAGTCAAACCGGGTCGTAAGTTGACCTATGACCCCTTCGACCCATTACACGATGACATATGTCTCTAGGGGTCCTAAGACCCATAGGGACGTATTCGAATCATTCACATGGATCAAAGGGGGTCATAGGTTGACCTATGACCCCCTTCGACCCATTACATGACGACATATATCCTTAGGGGTCCTAGGGCCCCTAGGGATGTATTCGAATCTTTCATATGGGTCAAATTGGGTCCTAGGTTGACCTATGACCCCCTTCGACCCATTTAAGGATGACATATGTCACTAGGAGTCCTAGGGCCCCTAGGGACATATTCAAATCATTCTTATGGGTCAAAAAGGGTCATAGGTTGACCTATGACCCCTTTTGACCCATTTAAGAATGACATATGTCCGTAGGGGTCCTAAGGCCCCTAGGGACATATTTTAATCGTTCATATGGGTCAAAGGAGTTCAAAGGTTGACCTATGACCTCCTTTGACAAATTACATGACGACACATATTCCAATCGTTCATATGAGTCAAAGGGGGTCATAAGTTGACCTATGACCCCCTTCGACCCATTTAATGGTGACATATGTCCCTATGGGTCTTAGGGACATATTAGAATCATTCTTATAGGTCAAAGAGGGTCATAGGTTGACCTATGACCCCCTTCGACCTATTTAATGATGACATATGTCCCTAGGGGTCCTAGGGCCCCTAAGGACATATCAGAATTATTCTTATAGGTCAAAGGGGGTCATAGGTTGACCTATGACCCCCTTTGACTCATTTAAGGATGACATATGTCCCTAGGGGTCCTAGAGCCCCTAGGAAGATATCAGAATTGACCCATACCTATGACCCCCTTTGACTCATTTAAGGATGACATATGTCCCTAGGGGTCCTAGAGCCCCTAGGAAGATATCAAAATTGTTCTTATGGGTCAAAGGGGGTCATAGGTCAACCTATGACCCCCTTCGACCCATTTATAGATTATAATACTAATAAGATAATATATTATTATATATTATTAACATATCTCATAATAATAATAATATATTATAGATTATAATAATAATATATATTAATAACATATAGACACACACACAGATATATATGTGTGTGTGTGTGTATTACGTTATTATATTTAAGATTATATATTAATAACATATATTAATAATAGAGTTCATATTAATAATAATATATATTATGTTATTACATTTAATAAAAACATAGCAAAAATAATAATAATTTAATTATATTTATAGATTATAATAAGAATAACATAATTTTTTATTATATATTAATAGATAATATGTTATATCCTATTATATATCGCTATATACTAAGGAATATACTATTAACATAGTATATATATAATATATTATGTATATATATAATATATACTATGTATATAAAGCAATTATATACTATATAAATATAAGAATAAATATATTACCCACTTATATATATATATATATGATGCACAAAAATATCCTATAATATACTACTATATACTAAAGCAAAAAGAGCATATAAAAATTATAAACAATGTCAAAAGTGTGCATATATATATATATATACCCACAAATATATAAATATAAAAAATAAATATATAAATATATAAATATATATTTCTTAGTATAAATATAAATTTAAAAATAAATACATATATGTATTTATATAAAGCAAATATAAATACATAAAAATATGTATTTATATTAATAAATACATAAAAATATGTATTTATATTAATAAATACATATATAAAAATATTTAATTCCTATCACAAACTGTTTTTCTCTCCAAAATTTCGTGGGGAATATATCCGATATCTGATTTTGGATCGGATATCCGATTTTACTAGCATCAAATTGCAATTTATTCGCTGTCCCTGCAGACCCGACAACATTACTTTTTGACTTTTTTTTCACGGGTTTTATAAAAAGTCACATTTCGAGGCCCAACCAATCGAAAAAAATTTGAAAATACAACTTTAGGTGTACGATATTGTCATCTGAATGGGGAGCAGCAGTCGTCGAAAGGCTAAACGCAAAACGAAGTTATCCAATGAAGACATTGTGGCATATAGGGAAAGGGACAAAATGGAACACTAAAGAAAAAGACAAGGTATGATAAATATCAGTCAAGTTGACGATGAATTAGTTGAAGGAGAAGTCATAGAGTCAGATAATGAATATGTACAGTTGGAGAATGAAAATGTACCTATTGAAAACAATAATGCCAAAATTGACAATTTAGAGAATGAAAATATCGAGGACGAAATGCTACCAAGTCATAATCCAAATTGCATAATTGACCATGTCGAACATGACAATGCACAGGAATCTAATGCACAAGAACCTTACATATCTCCTAATTATAATCAAAATGAAGGTTCTAGAACACCAAAATGGATAATTGAAATTGATGAAATGATTATTACCAATTTGGAAGGAAAAAAATCAGAAAGAACCATTCAGTTATGGGCTACAAGACTATATAACATGTTCTTCGGCAACAAGATAGTGGTGGGGCAATGTCAGCTTTTCATGCACTTATTAAAGATGCAAAATATGAGACCTATGCTTTCCAAATTGAAGATTCGTGTCAATAAAAAATTGGAAAGAAATGCCATTATTGTGAAGAATCTTTTCAGTGCTCTCAATAGCATTAGGAAAAATAGTAGGGAGAAGGATAACATAGCTACTCGAAGGGCTATTACAACCTCTTTGGTAAGTCATCATTTGAGAAAGGGTAGATATATGAGACAAACTTGTATTGATTTGAATCTAAATCGTACTACTTTGAGAAGAGCACTTAGTCGATGACAGAAAATTGATGATCCTCTTCAAAATGAAACATGGGCATTTGGTGGGATACTTCCACGTATTGATAAGATGCTATCCAATGATGTGAAGGAAGAAATTACACAGTTTTGGCACTCTAACTCACAGGTATCACCCAATGCTAAAGACGTGTTAAAGTTGAGAATTGGCATCAGAGACCACACGCCACATCCTAAATAGTATTTGAAGGTAAGTCAAACTATGTTGTTCAAACTATTTAGAGAGAGTCATCCAAGTCTTCATATATCACAAAGGGATTTTGAATCTTTGAAGCCATTTTATTGTGTGCCACACAAAATTTAAAATACATGTTGTTGCAAATATCATGTTGAGTTTTCTATGCACCATGAACTATTACGCTCCATCCGTTCTACTTTGCATACTAAAGGAATGTTGGAGGATTGTGGGGCTAGTGGGCTTCCAAAATCATCAAGAGACTTGCTAGATCAACTTTTATGTCGTAGAGTTGATGGTTGTTTCTTTTATAGAAATACTTGCTTAAATAAGAAGTGTTCAGAATGTGGTGGCTTTTCCAAGTTTGACACATGTTTCCATGAAGGGTGCGAACAAGATCTTGGAAAGACAATAGTGAAAAAGAAGGTATATGAAACGGTGAAATACACATTGAAGAGTGGGGGTGAGAGCTCTAGATGTGAATTGGTTGGAAAAGATATTAGTGTGGCTAGTTTTATTTCAGATTTCAAGAAAAATCTTTTCTACAAGTATGCAAAACATAGTCACAAGTCTCAGTGGTTGGATCAACAATTTAGAATGTGTAAGGATACTTTTTCCATTGGCACTATTGTATTAGTTGTTGATTTTGTTGAGAACTACACATTGCAACCTCAAAATGAGACACAATCTTAGTATTACAACTCCATTCAGATTGCTATTTTCATTCACATAACATATAGACATGCCCCTGATAGTGCAGAAGATAATTATAATATTATTAGAGAGCATCATTTTTATATGAGTGATGATAAATCTCACTCTCACGAGTTTGTGCAACATTGTTTCGAGAATTATTTTGATTTCTTACATGAGCATGCAATTGCTATGGATAGACATATCATTTGGTCAGATAACTGTACAGGTCAATTCAAGAATGCTCGCATGTTTTATTGGTTGTGTAGGATGCATGTAGAGAGAGGGGTGCCTCATATTTGGAGTTTTTTTGAGTCTGGCCATGGAAAAGGGGAACATGATGGAGCAGGGGCATGTGTGAAGAGAGCTCTAGTTAAGGAGCAAATGAAGGTTTCAGCAGCATAGCTTCTTGATGCTCGTAGAATTTTTGATTGGTGTAGTTTAGCATTATCACAGGGGGGGACTCTTCATTCAGTGGTATGCAAGTTCTTTTGGTTGGTTGAGGAAGGGTAAATAGCTAATAGATTAGATTGTGCTACAGTGAGAGACTCATTAAAAATGCATTCATTCCAGAGCTCTGATTCTAGTACATGGACCATTTGGACATGACAGTTAGCTTGCTTTTGTCCTAGTTGTTTTTAGTGTGATTGGGATCACTGTGAGTCAAGTGAGTGGGTGGACACATGGGCTCCACATTATCTTACTCCATTGTCTATCATACCCTCTATCAGAAATGATGACATGAAAAGTTCACTTGAGCATAACCATCTATCAGATCTACTTCAGCTAGGACATGTCTTTGCATTGGTTGCACCATAGGGGAATGATGAGAAAGCCGATTATTGGTTAGCACGTTGTGTAAGAGGTAAACAAAAACTTGCACAACCAATCACAGATGATGATGGATTCACATATCCTACTGGTTCAGTGGTTGTCGCTGGAACATGGCTACGGACATACATGCTTAGAAAGAACGAAATTCCTACATTCAAAGACTATCAGAAGCACAAAATAATTCTCATATATTCGCATCTTATTATAACAACAAATGTAAAGTTGTTGAAGCCTCAAGGAAGACCAAAAGTAAAAGAACTTTTTATTATTGCTAATGCTAATCATGAAGCCCTATTGGAGACCCTAAAATAGAGAGAGGACCCTACTGGAACACTCGACTAGGTATATTTACTTCTTATGTTATTTTCTTCATAATGATTCAATGAACTGATGATTATCTTGTTTAATACAATAAGTTTCTAATTTTTTTTATGATATTGGAATGTAGGTACATCACGAAGAGTTGGGGGGGGTGGGGGCGGTGGTGTTTGGGAGAATTCATAAGATTTATGATGTATTATGATGTAAAATGTGAACTTTTTTTGTATATGATTTTTGTAATAACGAAAAAGACAGGTTAAATTAGTTGCACATTGTAATTTGTATTTTGGTAGGTTCTTTGTAAGGAATTATAAGAGGAATATATTGAACAAGTTCTTGCAAATCATATTTGCATGCGATACAAGTCTATAAGGACAATTTTAAGAGCATTTATAACTATATGAAAGATAATTTCTTGCGGATATCTTATTACAAGTTTGGCTTTTTTCTTATTTGACATAGAGGTGACATTATGATTATTAAAACTATTTTTATCAAACTAATCAAATAAGAAAAATCTAGGAAATGGATGAACAATTAGAATACTTGATTTCTTAAAAAATAATTTGGGGAATGTGTCAATAAGTTTGAATACTCATTCACAATGAGGTATTGACAGAAAAAGTGATTTTATGATTACAAGTACATGTAAGCCTTTTACTACAGTCTTATCAATGCATTTCATTATTTTTTATGGTGTGAGGTTTCCATTGTATATTTTGCTTATTATTTTTACTTTTGTAATGGATACAAGACCCCATGGTGCAACTATAAGCCTTGGGCATCAATTGGTTTAATAAAGTGGATTTTTTGTTATCTCTATGTTTTTTAGGCGGTCTAGGTGTTTATAAAAAATAGTAGGGTCCCTAGGCATTTGTGGAATCCATTTACAAGCAAATTTGCAATAAAAATTGTAACTCCTAACAGCAAAATCCTCATTATGCCCATTTTGAGGGAGGTTGTCATATTTGCATTGAATTGGGTGCATGTGGTTTTGGGTCGTACTTGTGGAAGGTAAGTCTAGAAACCTTTTGTAGTGTTTTGGGTCCTATGAGAATGCAATTTGAGCTTTGACTCTATCTTAAATTGGAAATTATGTTATGATCGGTGTTATATACTCATCTTATAGGTAAATTATATGGAATTTATTTTGTGAAAATGAACTATGGGTCATGTGTTGATGAAACATGAAAGTTTGTGAAGGTATTTAATCCAAATGTTTATGCTAAAATGTTATTAGACATTGATACTCAATACTCACTTACATGTAAATGTAAGTTTAGGTGGGAGTTCCTTAGAAAGGTGTTAATTTATTCTATTGGGTGAGTTATGAATTGATAAAATAGAGGTGGTGAGAAAATGCTAGGATCTGCTAGTTGATGTTTACCATCATATATATACATGTTATATGCATATGGTTTCTAGGACATGAAAGAAGCATTAATAAAATAGTAGATGCAAATTGTATTAGGTCAAGAAGTGGTTCCATGGTTGAAATTATGTATGATTTTTAATTTTTCAAGTGAACCATTATGTTAGCCGTGATATGATAAAATTAGTTGTTGATTGTTAAATTAAAATGTTTTACTATTTTATGAATTTGACTATCTTGACAGAGATGCATAGCAAAGGATATGAGGATTTTACTGAATAATTAACTTTTACAAGTTTATGTTCACCTTACTTTGTATCCAACCTAAATAGTTACTGGATACTAAAATCCATTGGGCTCATGATTAGCATCGAAAAAGAGGCATATCATATTCTATACTAAAATTCAAAGGAATAAACAATCTTGAAATCATAAAGTAGGGTATCTAGATAGAAAAAAAGAAAAGGAGAGAAAACCCAGATGAAAGAGTGACCAGAATTTTCACTCCTACTAGAAAAAACTTATCAAAATTCTCACCCAAAAACCATATTCATGTCCTTCATAAATAGGGAAACCTTGAAATTGTTTACATGCTACACACACTCCCTAAATCCTCTCCTTGAGTTCTTAAAATTGTCATCTATTTATTCACATGAGTCTCCCATTTTGGTATGAGCAAGGTCACTTTGCTCAGACATGTGAACAATTCTCATGAAATCACCAATGAAAAAGGAGAATCTCATGTACAATTCCTTGTCCTATTGGAAAAATGTGCACCTAAAATGTTATAAGTCATCTTGAGAAAGTACCGAAGAGTTTATATAGAACTTCTTGGACTACTGATACTTGAGTTGAGTTGTGCAAGGAAATCCATGGAATTAAATTTGGAGAATTAGAACCAAACTTAAGTGAAATAGTTGGCCAAGGTTGTGTATATTGAGACACAAGACCTCATTTTTAATAGTGTCATATTCTTACACGTATTATTGAATTAGTGTAGTTGTTAATTATTATTTGTAAATGTGTAACTCCTGGGTGGACAATGCCATGTGTGTTGTGATGTGTAATTATGGTGCCACTTGACATATGTGATGTGTATGTGTGACATGTTTACCAAAATAACATGTGAATCCTACCTTGACCATATTATCCTATTAGACTGCCCATATGATCTCCACTTGGTTAGAGAGCCTTAGCATGGGTCAAATATCTAGAAATTTGTATGTAAACTTTAGCTAGATTTTCGAAGGGTCATATGAGCACCTAGGGCTAAGTTAGGCCTGTTTTACCAAGCCCACTTGGTATACCTATAGTAAGGGTCAATTTTTACAATAGGACAACCCTTAGTTGACTTGAGAGGCCTCCCTAAAGTTGGTTTTCCAGGATGGACAAAAATCAACTTTTGGAAGCATGAGCTTGGTTAGACAACCTTTCATTTTTGTGCAAAGGCTTTTTTCCTTTATAAAGCCATTTTTCTAGTTTCTAAACTTAGAAGTTGTAAGGGTTTGGAAAGAGTGACCAATGAGATCTCACACTTTCACCAAGAGGATTATAGGAAATGTGTGGATCTCTTTTAGGGGTTTACTCCATGGTTGGAAAAATCATTGCCCACTCTCCAACTTTGGGAGACAAGCTTAGGAGTTAAAGAATTTTGGAGAATTGGAAGGGAGCTCTTCATCAAACATCTTTCCATAACTTGAACCAAGGTTGGTTCTCTTCTCATGTTGTGTAACTGCTGTTCTTACTACAAAATTGGTATTGTAAATATTGTTGCTTTCCTATAATGGGTAGTTTGGATGACATTTGTTTCTCATTATTTTTCCTTATGTGTTGTTGTGGTTTTTTTTTTCTTGTCGATTGTTATGGATGTTGTTTTCTTCTTTGTGTGTTTTTATGGGTGTTCAAGGCATTACTCACCCTTGGGAGGGAACTAGTGGCCTTATGAGTGAAGGGGCTAGTTGGGCCATCCCATAAGTGTAGAGTTGCATTTAATAAATCCATATGACCAATTTTGAGTCAATGGAATAGTTTAGAAAGTTAGGGAATGCATAAAAACTATAGTTTGAAATTTCAAATTCAAATTCAAATGGTCATATTAGTTTTGGAGGGAAAGTAGTAATTTGGTATTTTTTTGATTAAATAAACCTTTGTAACCAACTTGGTCGGTTGGACAGGTGCATATAATCCTATTTAAGTTGTAATGAACATATGCAAGACATGAGTCATTATTGGTATGGAAAAAATCACAGAAATTGTACGGAACAACAATCATACTTTCCTCTACATCAATAAGAAAAAGAAAAAAAATGATACTTATACATACAATGGGACTCTCTGTGTGAATGGAAATCCCTGATGATCTAGGACGCCAAATCTATACAGGCTCATCGCTAGTAGCCACACCCTATATACAATAAAGAATGTAATTAAATGGGATTACCACAAACATTTTACAAGAATGCATTGATATTTAATCAAATAGAAAACATCTAATTACCTTTCCTTTGTTAGTGCATGTTGGCTCACCCCCCACACTTTGTCCCCCCGGGGCAGGTGGTATCTGCAAGATAAAAGAAATATTATCAACCATATATGCTACAATATCAAATAGAAAAAAAAAATGCGAACACAACATAATGTACCGTAGATGTCTCAAGGCCAAATGAAATGGCCGAGAGTATAGCATCGTCTATCTGTCTGAGCTCCTCCTCAGTCATCAACTAAACATGAATGAAGATCACATACATGTAAAAGTAAGTATGGCTTAAAAATTAAAATTACTCTATTATAAAAATTAACTTTAAATCGCATATGTCATAACAAAAAAATGTATACACGTACTGACACCAAAGGAGTCCATGCCTCTGCATTCCCCTCCTGTCTCGCATCAAGGTCTGTAGCCTCTGCACGTGTGTCTGGTGTATCCTTGTCTAATACAAAATGATACTTAGGAAGATCACCTATGGGACCCAGGAAAATATTCTTGCATGTAATGCAAGTGTGAGGCACACAAACGTGTGATGAGCTAGCCAATGATGAACTGGCACCAACATCATCAACACGAGGAGGCAGGACTGACCTAGCCTAAGATATCATTAGGCTACTTAGCCCATGAATGGCTCTGATGGTCTAAGAGCTAGCCTCTGCCATAATAACTGGATGTTGCACTCGAGGAGGGGGGGAGATATCAGTGGGGGGAACAAAAGTTCCAAGTTTCTTCCACTGGGAAGAGGGTCTATCCTAAGGAGCTCCTAGTCCTAAGCCCATGTTGGGCTTCATGCTCCAATAGTTCACTTTAAGTTTCAACACAAATTCTGCATATAATTTTCTAAGGAAATAAAATGGTATGTCTAAATTGCCATGTGGAGGGATATCAAAGACCATCCACCAACGATCCCAAAAATTTGCACGTATGGCGTCATTTGTGCACCATTTAATCGATAGTTTGGATCTTTTTGGGTCAACTGGTATACTCATTTTTGGGTTAGCAAAAAGGCTAGCCAAATCGTCTTTGGTTATGTTGAGGGCTGCGACCTCATCATAATCCAAACCATCATCAAACATCTGGTGCATTTCATCACGCCAACGAAGAGCAAAATTTTGTTGGTTCGTAAGGGTTTCAATGTTATCCACTATGGTGTTTAATGTGGACAACATAGGAGCCAGTGCAGGTACATTATTATATGTTCTATGCAAACCTCTCAACTTAGTGAGATTTTCATTTATCAAATCCTTTATTCGAGGATGGTTTTGAGGAGGTAGAGGATCATTTGATACATGATTTTGTGGGGGTACTAGATCGTTTGGTGGACGATTTTGTGGGGGTACTAGATCATTTGGTGGTGGGTTACGAGGAATATTATTCCCTACCTCAGTGTCATCATTCTGATTAGCCATTCCTATTGAATTACAAAATGTAATATATATTAAAAAAAATCTAAATTTTAACCATTTTTGTCAAAAAAACCCTAGATTCAACTAAAACAAACAAAATCATCCTAAAATCTATTGAATTTAGGTTAAAAATGAGTTGGGAAAAAAAAAACATACTTGAATATCTGATATTTGATCTTGTATTTGATATCTGATGGATAATGGTAATACTTGCCCCAAATTAATGTGAAATGAGGGCTGGCGAGTCTGTGATTTTATTTTATCCTATGCATAGGTATCGGATATCCGATATGGCCGAAATAACATATTATGACATATAATATATATAATATAATATATAATATATAATATATATAATATAACATATAATATATAACATATAATATATAATATATATTACATTATATTACATTTTATATATTTTTATTTTATATTTTATATATATTATATTAATTTACTATATATTATAATATATTAAATATTATATTATATTATTATAATATAATACATTATAATATTATTAAATTATAGTATAATATTATACGATTATAATATAATAATATTATTATTATTATATTATAGTATAATAATTATTATAATATTATTATTATTATTATTTAATATTTTTTATATTATAAATTGTGGGATCAAAAAGGTACATCAAAAAGGAGGGAGGCAGAGCCTCAACCAACTAATCAAAAAAACAACAAAAGAAACAGTCCACCAAGAGGGACTGTTATCCGAAACACAACTACATCAGAGTAATACAAGGAGAAAGGTGAGCCAAAGTCATAGCAAATGGAAAGCTACGAGATAGCATCTTCAAACTTATTGATCCAGGATGTCCAACCGAGGGGTCCCTCCATCCATATGGCTTTTTTCTGATTTAGCAGCTAGTGAAAGATGTGGAGATTATCCGCAGAGGGGTTCTTGTTGTTCTTGATCTCTTGCATGAGTTTGGCAAGGGCTTCATCAAACGCCACCTGATTTTCTATTATATTGGCCAGCTCATAACCATTATGCATCTCGTAGATAAACATGGTAGCCTGACCATCCCTCAGAAATCTAAGCAACTTCCTTTTTTCCATATTCAACACGCAGCAAACCTATGAAGCAATTTTAAAATGTATGAGATTTCTATGAAATCCAGTAAGAGATCTGGTAAAACCTTGGAACTTAGCATCATTTCTAAATTTCCATTTATGCCAAAGGATGAGCGATGAGAGAATTTGCCAGAACAAATTAGCATCTTTTCTAAGGCCCTCAATAAAACCATAAATAATATCCAAAGTGTAAACATAATGAGTGACACATATACCAAACATGAGCCAGATTTCTCTAGCAAAAGAGCAATCAAAAAATATATGTCTCATAGTCTCAAGAACTTTGCAGATAGAACAAATATCAAGATTAGAATGCTGGTTTCTTATGGGGAGTTTGTCCAGCAGGGGCTGCCACTTAAAACATTGAATTTTAGGCTGAATAGGAGCTTTCCAGAGTTTATCTAAAATTTTATGCCAGTCTGAGGAGGTAAAGGAGCAGTACCAAATGCCATTAAGATGGTGGGAAATAGAGCTATCATGATTAAGAAATCTGTAAATATGTTTAGCTTTGACAAAAGTGAGGAGAGTACCATCTTGCCATCTAAAGGAGAGAAATCAGTGAGAATCCACATCAGTATTATGGGGAAGATTAAGCTGAGAACAAGCAATTTTGATAAGATTGTAAGTATGCTTATGAGAAGCAGGAAGATTATATTTATTGGCAAGGACATCCCAGCTGATGAGTTGATTATGCTCAAGGATGTCCATGATATATTTAACACCTTTGTTGGCCCAAAATCTAGCCGAACAACCTTTGGTCAAAGCAAGAGGTTTGCCCTGATGGAGAAGATTCCACCATAATGATCGCTCACCATGAAGAGTATAGTGATAGTCAAAGGCTGAGTTATCAATATGGTGGCAAATGTTCTCCCACGCTTTCTAAATGGAACGAAAAACCCAGGATCCCTGCATAGAAACGTGGAATTCGCCAAAAATCAGATCACTGAGGGGCAAATGTTTCCACGATTTAGTAGGTTTAGGCACACCATTTTGAATCAAAGATATATTAGTATGATATATTATTTAATATAATAATAATAATAATAATATATTATTATTATTATTATTTAATATAGAATTAATATTAAATAATATATCATATTAAATAATATATCATACTATTATAATAGTATGATATATTATTTAATATTATTATTATTTAATATGATATATTATTTAATATAATTAAAAAAATAATAATATATCATAATAATAATAATAATAATAATAATGCTATAATATTATTACACTAATTATCGGATATCCGATAAGGCTCGGCCTTACCTTCCAAGTTTGGTTCTTGGATAGGTGAAAAAAAGTCAGAGCGGATTTTGAAGTGCTTTTAGGTGTCTTCAAACTCAATTTTTTTCACATTGTCACTTTTTGGCACACTATGATCCTACACATACCCGACACTCAAGACGAATTGCCAAAGAAAATATTAAAGTTCATTTGTGATCTTGATAATTAGTTATTGATGAAGTCAGTTTCATACAAAAAAATTAGAGTGGCTATGTTTTGGTTGGAGGCAAATAAAGCTCATAACATAGTTTGGATTTTTCCACTAACATTGGCACATTATAGGAAAAAGATCTTTGACTTACCAACTTTTATAATTTTGTTTATATAACCTAAAATATTAGGTCAATATTTATATAACCTAGAATATTAGGTCAATATTTACAAATTGTTGGGAAATTGAAAGTATAGAAACATACATGGTTTTGGCATTTGCTCATCCATATGGGTATTTAATTTTCTCTTAGCAATAATGGGGGCAAGCAATGCTACTATTTCCAATGTCCTCTCTGATGGTGTCAGCGACTCCATTTTGCAGCTCACTCTTTTCTTCTCAACAAAGAAATATATTTTTAAATATATAATAACCAGAGGGAGGAAATTCATAAACAAAGCGGGACTATATATATTCAAAACAAAATGGGTTTATATAGAAAAACTAAAATATTTAGGTGCAACTTATTCTACAAAATCCTATGGGAAAGTGATTTTGTGTAGGCAAGGATTGTTTTCTCATTAATTTTTTGTGAGGATTTGGTGCTTTGAAACAAATCTTATTTACTGCCTACTTTCCTATCTTTTTGCTTATGTTATTTGTTTGAAAATATGTTCAAAATAAGGGTACAAATAAATTTATAGGAAATTGAAATTAAGTTTGATTTTCTAGATGGATTTTTCTAGTAAGATTGGCACATTATAGGAAATTGAAATTAAGTTTGGTTTTCCAAATTATTGGAATTTGTAAGTCCAGAGGAATAGAGTTATACCCTGTGTGTGATAATTACTGAGACATTACTAAGGCCCATGATATAGTAGGTTGGGAATTCCTCTGTATACACTACTAATACTATTCATCCCATTAAGATAGACATTGCTAAGGCCCATGATATAGTTGAATGAGAATTCCTCTTAAGGAACCAAACTTTGGTTATCCTCTTCATTGGATCAATTTAATCAGGAGTAAATGTGCAGAGAAAACTTTGTGGACTGATAAAGTTACTGCTAACACTAGTTTTTGTTAGACTCGAAAGGGCATGTCTTTTGGAATAGGGTGTTATGCTTACTTTTGGCTCTCTTTCCTATCCTTATGTGTGTTAGAATGAAAAATATCTACTAAGATATGCATGACTTCCCACAGAGATGGTAGGGGCAAGCTTGTCTTGATACCAATAAATTACAAGAAGGCCAAATTCAAAATATCATTGTTGATATGATGCTATACTCCCAAATTCATCATTATTAATTTGAATGTGGCTTCTTTAGCACTTGAAGTTCTTCTGATTCAAGTATATAGAAATAATATTTTCCAATCCATCAACCCTCAACCTTGCCATATTACATACGTGCCTTAAAAAACCCCAATTGTTATAAATGGGCTGCAAATCCATAGCCCATTCATTTTAACTTTGTTTTCCAACTACTCCTCCTCCTAGCACATACATGTTTCAACAAATTTAAGGTTTTTAGCACCCTCCTTGTCAATATGCCTCCTCACCATTGAAGTTTGAGATCACGAGCATACCGTATGTTGTCTAACCTTCTTTTTGCATTGTTTTATATGTTTTTTGTATTGTTTTGTAGGTTTTATTTCAATTTTTCTTTAAATTTGTTTATTTATTTAGATTTAAATTGATTTCTTATCAAGAAATGTGAATAATGAACCAGAAAATCCCCAAGAAGGTCAAAACCAAAACCCTCAACAAGATCCAAACCAAAACCCTCCACAACAAGAACAAAAAATTTTACAACCTACACCAATTGAAAGACCTCCTATTGGCACACAAGAAAACATAATAAATGAAATAGAAAGAGGAAAACTGAATTAGAAGCACTCAATGCTAGGTTGAAATCTTGTGGACAAACCAATCCAATGAGAGCTCAATTAGCATCCTCCCTCGAGTCCATTAAGACCCACATAGCTTCTATTAGTGGTCAGTTAGATATTCAGTAGGTTAAGAGGTGTAAGAATTTTCCTAAGGGAAAAATTTACCCAGGAACTAAGAACTCAAACACAAGCACACATTAGACCAAAGAGAGAGAGAGAGAGAGAGAGAGTATGATCAGAACAACAATGCAGTCAATATGCCATAATTCATGCAATGTGCAATGTAAAAGTACACTAGGAGTGCCTGTATATAAAGGCCTCAGAGATACATCTAGAATGCCTCATAATCAGCTACATGATGTGTCATACAACCAAGCACATGTCCACTAGATATGGGTTATCCTCCATTAAGCACGAAAGTAAGTGTGGTGATGAGAGGATAAGCCTATAAGGGTGTGACACACAAAACAGTGTTGTAGACACCAGGTGCTAAAAAAGAGTTGAGTACTCCTGTGTTTTCTACATGACAACTCAACAAGGCATGCAAACTCCTAAGTGTCTCACAAATAAAAATAATAAAATAATGCAAAATAATAAACTAATGCATTAACCTAAGTAAACTTAAGTAAGTGTAATAAGTAAATACTTATTTATACCAACACCCCCCCTTAAGTGCAACTTAGGGGAATGCCCTTAAGCTTACGAACTAGGATGAAGATGCATAATGGGTCCCGGCTACTAGGCCATGTTAGGTACCCATGTACATAATGAAGATGCAATCTCTCATAAAGTGGGGAAAGAGGGAAAACATCATGGGAAAAACCCTCCCCCAAAAAGAGAGATAAATAAGGATGCATCAATGTATGGAGTAATCAAGACCCCCCCATTGCGACATATACGACATACATCTAGTAACAAAAGAGAATGAGAGAAGAAAGAGAGACAAAATAGGCTCCCCCCCCCCCCCCAAAAGAAGAATGCCAACAAGTAAAAGCTACTCCGATGAAGAAGTTGGTCTAAGAATGCAAAATGGTGTTCCTCCCCTTAGGAAGAAAAAATGGCAAAGGTACACTCCTGAAGATGTGTTGTGGCCCTGAAACCTACTCAAGTATCCCTATGCTGATGCTGAAGTTCAGCCCTTCCAACTGTGCTGAAAAGAATGAATGCAGATCGGTCAAGGATGTCTGCTGAACCTATTCCACTGAACCATTTGTCTCCTCAACTAACAAAGAGACCTCCACTAATTTCTATTCATAAAGATCCATAATCATGCCAACTTGTGAAGATTGATCATGTAGAGAATGGACATGAGGGTCAGAGTGAGCCCTCGCAACAACTATAGAAGAATCATCATCAATGAGAAGATGTAAGTCCTCAAGTCTGTTTCCCAAGTCAACTGAAGCTGGAGCTGGAAGATGAGATGTACCATGTTGTGTTGGACCTTTCACTGTGGCAATATAAGCATGTGGACTAGACTAATGTGACCTCTCACTAAAACTGTCGATAGAACCCCATGTGTCTAAACCTATTGAAGCACTATTGCTGGTGTCACTATCAGTTTCCACTATGTATGATGTGTGGAGAGGAGAAGAGGATAAGCTTGGTGAACTCTCCTCAAAATGAACATCCTTCTCCACAAAAATCTCGTGAGTCTCTGGATCCATAAGTCTATAAGCCTTCACATTGTCTTCATAGCTAATGAAGGTACAAGGCCTAGGTGTCGGTGCCTTGCAACTCTTGGAAGAAATTTTTTCCCATGCTAGACAACCGAAGAATCTAAGGTGACTCACAACTGGTTTTGTGCCACACCATGCCTCAAAAGGAGTCTTGCCATCTATGGCTAGATGAGGATATCTATTAAGTATGTGAGTAGCACTACTAATGGCTTCAACTTCAAGTGTAGGATCAAGAGACTTGGCCTTAATCATGAAACTTTCCATGGTCTTGAGAGTCCTAATCCTCATAGTTGCAACATCTATCTTGTGTTGACTAAATGCTTGTGAGTTCTGAAGATCAATCCCCTTAATTCTGCAAAAGTTCTTGAGTCTTCTGTCAATATATATGTTCTCATTGTCCACCCTTAGTACTTTGATGGCTTTCCTTGACTTGTGTTCAACATGAGTCTTGAAGTCTTCAAGCTTATGAACCAATTCATTCTTATGATGAAGGAAGAAGATCCAAGTGAATCTTGAAAAGTCATCAACAAATGTGAGTATGTAGCAGCCTTGGCTAACTGAAGTCACTGCAAAGGGTCCTGCTAATACCATGTGAACTAGCTAAAGAACAACTGGAGCTCGAGAAGACTTCCCTTTATCATACTTCCCCTTGATATTTATATCCACTAAACAAGATGAACATTCTTCCTTAGAAAATTTGATATTGGATAGACCTTTGACCATGTGTTTTGAGCAAAGTAGCTGAAGAGAGTGGAAGTCAAGGTGACCGAACCGCTCATGCCATAAGTTGATGTTTGAAGTAGAGTGAGTGAAAAAGGCTTGGGAAGGACTCTTCGGCACAAAGTGGGAGAAGGAATATAACCTCTTGTCATCATTGACTTTCCCCACTGCTACAATGAATCATCTTTTAGACTTTGCACCATCACTAAATCTGGAAGGAACTCAACCTTATGACCATCTCCAAGGTGAGTGATTTGTTAAACTGATAGGAGATTGGAGCTTAGATTTGGAATGTAGAGAGCATATTTTAATTCCCCATCTTCCATTTCAACATTTCCTTTCCCTTCAACTTCCATCTTAGTATCATCTCCCACAAAGATGTGTGGTACCTTTGACTGCTTCAATGAAGAAAAGTCTTGCTTTGAAGAACCCATATGGTAAGAGGCACCTGAGTCAAGTATCCATTCCAAAGAACTTGTGTTTGCCATAAGTGCTTGACCTTTACCTTTTGAAGAGGTTGGAGTAGAATCCTTGGAAGTACCTGGCACTTGAATCTTGTTCTTCTTGAGTAGATTTTCTAACTCATCGATTCTTTTTTTCTTGCAATGATGCTCGTCATGATTTGGCTTTTTATAGTATGCACAAAAGAGTTTGTCCTTCTTTTCATTACTTCCCTTCTTGTTTGAAGAAGAACTGTGTGAGGCCTTGCCCTGACCCATCATAGCATAGTGATATATTACTATTATTTTGATACTCATGACTCGAGATGTCGAGACATTATCTGATGTTTAAAACATACTATATTATTTCATGCTATGTGATGTTACTCTCAGATATTTGATGTTCGTCATTTAATGTTTTATGTATATGTATGTTGATGAAATCAATAAATGTAGGACTGATACTTTGATTTAAGAGATTTTAAATGGTTAAGAATTAATTTAGTTTAAGTTATTTTAAGTTAGTTATAACTTATGTTATTTGTGTAAAGTCATTTGTTTAAATTTTATATATATATATATATATTGTAGTATTAATTTATTAGCATGTTTTAGAAGTAATTATTAAAGTTAGTTTTAAATTTAATTAAGTTTAGATTTAGTTAGTTTTAATATTAATGTTAATTTAGTTTTTGAATATTAATTAGTTTTATTTTAAAAGGTTAGATTTTATTAGATGTAGTTATTTTAGTTTTAAATTAATTTAGTTGTTTAAATAATTTAAAAAGTTTTCATTTAATGATTAGTTAAAATTTAGTAAGAATTATTATGTTAAGATAGTTGTATTGTTTAAATTTAATGAATTTTAGATATATATATTTCGTTTTAATATTAGTTAGTTGTTTTTTTCCTAATGTGACTTTTTGAATATCAGTTAGATTGTCAATTGATAATTGTCTAAGAGATTTATAGTTGATCTTGAATAGATATTTTCAAATTAATCTAAATCCGAATTCATTTAAATTGTTATTTAAATAATTTTCACATATTGTTGTAAGTTAATGTAATAACATAAACTTTTGTCAATATCAACTTAATAACGAAAGTTTCAAAATCTTAACGATGCATTCCTCCACAAGAGTTTTTAAACTTAAGACGTAATGTAGAGAACCTTTACTTAAAATGTGATCACAACCATATCAAACTTAGAGCATTTTAATTATTAATTTTTTTTTTAAAAAATTGTGTCTTTGCCTCTTAGTTTGGGCATGACAAACTGCCTTGTTGAGAGGAGGTTTTTTGTGTCTCAGATTGTGTTTTCTACTTCCACTACTTCTTCTTCTTGTTGCTTTTTCCCCCTTGACTAGATTTCTAATCATCACTAGCCACCAAGGCTTTGGTCTTTGATGACTTGAGAAGTCCAAAATCTACCAAGTGAGATTGTTCAACAATCAACATGTCTGCAAATCCATCAAAGGAAGGCTTCTGGTAAGCAGATCCCATGGTCAACCTATGAGCATTAAAAATTGAAACAAAGTTGGCGTACTCAAAAGGTAGCCACTTTAGGATGTGATGAATCAACTTTTCATCCTTCATGGGATTTCCATAATCTTTAAGAAGTGCCCTATACTCATTGACTTTGATGATGTAATCCTGAATTGTGTCATAATTCTTAGGATCCAAGAGAAGTAGATCATCCTCAATTTGAAATCCCTTTCCTTCATCCACTTTACCATACAATTGTTCCAGTTTATCCCAAGCTTCTTTAGAGTTTGAACAATTTTTAATGTGAAAGAGAAGATCCTACACAACTCTTGATAACACCTAAAGCTTGTCAATCTTGATTTTTCCAATCAATGAGTTCTTTAGCATCAGTAGGTTTGGTAATTGTACCATCAACATAAAGACTATATCCTTTTTCCATTAATCTACTCCATGCAATATCTTTCCATGTAGAATAGTTGCATGAAGTTAGAGGAGGACATTTAAAACCCATGATGCAAAAATGAAAGAGCACAAAAAACACAGTACACACCCCCCCTTTTCACTCAATCAAAAGACCCTCCCAAAAAAAGATGTTGTTGGCACTTTATAAGTAATGCATTTACAATGGGCCACTTGTCAAAATGAACAAAGTGGACTTTCTGATTTTTTTTTTATAACTACCTTATAAGGCTGAAATCTGTCACTTAAGCACTATAGCTTAGTTTTACAACAATTCTAAAAAAGAATCAAAGCTTTACAATGCCAAAGAAGGCCTAATTCTGAAAGTGAGAAATTCGTCGACACAACCCAGAATCTGATTTCAAATTTGGAAAGTAGACAAAAGAATACACACTTTCAAAAAAATGGAACCTGAAAAAGTGACCAGATGTGCCTATACGAAGCTTCTAAAGTTGCAAAATGCAAGATTATGAAGGTACGGTCGCCAAAAAATGCAATTTATGCAAACTCTAGGCACCAAAACTAGAAAACAACACCACCAATAGAAAATTCAAGAAATTCTACCTGATTTCAAAAAAAATTGCACTGAATCAGAGTTCGAATATTTGGGATATAAGCTCGAAAAGTCAGACTGCCAAATTGAAAAGCAATCTATAGAGGGGTCTAGAGGAGAAACTATGATGCTAAATTTGATGGTCAAATAGTCATCACTGCAGTTGTAAGATGCTTGGAAATGATGTTCAAATGGTCATCAATTTTAACCTAGCATTCTATTGACATCAGCAAAAAATTCCCGCCCTAGGGTGACGTGGCAGTTGAGTCATCATCCATACTATACTGATTTGTACGATTTGACGCATGTCAAAATGCCACGTTCCATGAGTGATGTGGTAGTCCTGGATCAGATGACTACATTGACTGGGTCGCGGTGGATGCTGACTGTATAGTCAAGCTATCTGTTCACGTTGGCGATTGAAGAAGAGTTCGCGTGGCAGGTGGGGCAAACTGGGACTCACAACAGGCTGTGGGCGAGAGTCTAAAAAGATAGCGGTAGAGAATGATGGAAATAGTCCTGCATGTGCCAAATATTATAAACCCTCACTAGAATCATGGAAATGTGACACAAATTTGACAGAATGCCACAAAACCACTGCGAGTGAGTGGGTTGGAGAAACCATAGTTTAAACAATGGCAGAATGTCTGAAACCACTACCCGAAGACAGGTATAGTTATCAAAATATTCCTCGCAAGCGAGAGAGACTTTAGTCATGCTGGAGAAACTAGTACGCAGGCCAAAATAAAAATGCAATGGTCGAGGTTCTTCTTACCATTGCGAGAGATAGCAAGGTCGTCAAAAATGCGTGGATCAGGGGTTTTTTTAAGTTGAGCCAGAATGTCCAAACTGCGATCACCGTAAAAAGTCTGTGCATGGGTAGAGCAAACCAGTCGCCAGAGTTTGGGGTTTTAATCCCACATGTAATGTGGGAGAAGGCTTTGGCCTCTTTAAAAATATATGCTGCAATTATTTCACCAAAGGCAAGATAGCCGCAGTTTATGAAGGGATTGCCATCGATGGTCGTTGTCACCATACTTTAGTATGTCGCCGGTTGAAATTGCCAGAATTTTTGCAGTACGGATCACTTAAGAAACCCTACGAAAATATTAAATCTATCTCAAAATACAGAGAGTTGAGTTTATAGTCAATTTTCACCAGTTCAACATTCTTGATGTAATGGCGAGGTCAGATCTAGCTCTAGGCATTCCCAATTTTTGCAGCACTCCAGATTCGGGCTGAGGTGATGAAGCAAGCATGGTCTTGAATGGCTACGTGATGAGAAAATTTCCAAGTTTCTCTGATACCATGTAAAAATTTGCCTAAGGAAAAAATTCACCCAGGAACTAAGAACTCAAACACAAGCACATAGTAGACCAAAGAGAGAGAGAGAGATAGTATGATTAGAATGGCAATGTAGTCAATATGCCATAATTCATGCAATGTGCAATGTAAAAGTACACTAGGAGTGCCTGTATATAAAGGCCTCTGAGATATATCTAGAATACCTCGTAATCAGCTACATGATGTGTCATACAACCAAGCACTTGTCCACCAGATATGGGTTATCCTCCATCAAGCACGAAAGTAAGTGCAATGATGAGAGGATAAGCCTACAAGGGTGTGACATGCAAAATAGTGTTGTAGACACCATGTGCTAAAATAGAGTTGTGTACTCCTGTGTTGTCTACATGAAAACTCAATAAGGTGTGCAAACTCCTAAGTGTCTCACAAATAAAAATAATAAAATAATGCAAAATAATAAACTAATGCATTAACCTAAGTAAACTTAAGTAAGTGTAATAAGTAATTACTTATTTACACCAACAAGAGGAATGAACAAAAAATATATTATGCAAATAAATTATCATATCAAGATGTTAAAAAAAAAGATATACCAAAAGGGAGGATTTGTGCATTATTTAGAAAGCTTGGTGAACAAGATATTGTTAGAGAGGGAACTAAACAACTCCCCATCCATTGGTGCATACATGATGGTATTAAAAATAATTTTTAGGATAGATTGTGGATGGTTTTTTATGCCCCTCCTGGAAATAATCACAAGGTCCCAATGTATTTCTTAAGGAAATTGTATTGTGAGTTTGTCCTTGGGGAGATCCCCAATTATTTTGATATATTAGACTCTCAGGGTAGAGGTGGGGGGTCATCATTTGAGAGGCTAGGGGCACATTGTGACCCTAATGTAGTTAGGGCACCTATGGTCAAGCCACAAGTTGAGCATGTGACTATTCCTTTAGTTGTGAAGGAACATGTAGGGACTAGCAATCTAGGGACTATTAGTGCTTTGACGCAAACCCTCATTCATTACATGAGTCCATTAGTTGAGGAGGAGCCTTTTGCACATCGTGGTCACATGTGCACATCATGCGAATCCTTATGCACATTTGGCAGTCATGCTAGAGATGGTTAGGATGATGGGCTAGTCACTGATAAGTTCCTGAATGAGACATTTGGCATTGACACATAGGTAAATTATAATTATAATAAACTAATTTGATCACATTTCATATATATAGTGAATGACTAATTAATTAGCATTTATTGATATTGTTCAAAATTCAACGTAAGAGTGTTGGTGGCCCTAGTAGTGATCCTCCGGCACCATTTTTTGTCTTGTCAACAAGTCCAAAGGTATGTATCAATTTAATCATTTAATTTAAAACATATATTTATTAAGTAATCATGTGAAGGATTGACAAAAAAATTTATGCATGTGCATCAGTTCTCTACAAGACCATCAACATTCACTATGGACTCTAAGCCTAAATGTGATACGAGCTTCATAGAGGTACATTTATTTCATGTTAATTTAATTCATTTGATTGTATTTTTTTTCATGTTTCATGTTACATGTAACATGTATTGTATGACATGCAGCTCTTGACATTTGAGACTCCTCCTCATCTTCGGTAGTTCATTAATCGTGGAGCGGCTGCAGCTATGGCTAGTTCACAACCACTGATTGAGGTATGAAAGAATTTTTTTGGTTTTAGTTGTTGTTTATAATAGTTAGTATCAAAATTTCTAATGTTATTTATAAGTGATTATGTTGATTGAATTGTTGTAGGGTCTTTTCACACCCAATCATCCATGAGCCTTCGAGGTGGACTTGTAGAGCAACTATATGATGGCGTGAAGAAAATAATTAATTTTTTGTGTACATATATTTGATTTCAATGTATAATAATTATTGATTCATATCTACTTTTTTTTTATCAACTCAAGTTAGAGAAGAGCCTCAACAAGAGGACGAGCAACTGTGTGAGGAAGACCCTATCATCGCCATCATCTCCCTCCACAAGATGACTGAAGACCTCTAGAGATTTGTTTCCTTTCCCTCATGGGAAGGAGAACATATAGTTGATATATATACATGTATAGGCATCAGTGGACATATGTGTTAGATTTTATGTGAGTGGACGTATTTGATATACATTTGATGTATATATGACATTCTATATTTGATGCATGACATTTATTTGATGCATGAAATTATTAGACTTATGACATTATTGGTTAATATATGATATGTTTGTTCATGTATGACATTATTGGCTATCATAATATATTATGTGTTTGTTAATGTATGACATTATTGGTTATCATTTTATATTATATGTTTGTTCATGTATGACATTATCGGTTAGCATAATATATATTATATTTTCCTTCATGTATGACACCCCTGGTACTCGTACCCACATACCCAAGTATCGGGGACATGTATCCCAAGTTTCGAGTACTTGGTAGAGAGCATCATAGCAAGGAACCTTGATTAATATTTTTTCAATTTTTTCAATTTTTTGTTTGTTTATCAGCTCATTGTTTATCAAGCTTAATTCAATGCCTAATCAATTTGAAACTTTGATAAAATATTGATTAACAATAAACTTTATCACTGTTTAAGCATAAGTGTATCATTTCCAATATGTCATCGTCATATGATTTATGATCTTGTTCATGTTTAAAGTTTTCCTTCTCTGTTATTTGTTTATCAAGCTTAATTCAACCTAATTAGTTTGAAACTTTGATACAATATTGATCAACAATAAACTTTATCAATGTTGAACCTAGAAATTTATCATTTTCAATATGCCATTTTCATATGATTTATGATCTTCTTGCTCATGTTTAAACCTTCATTTTATGTTATGCATCTAAAAATTTATCATAAATTATTATTACAAACATATAACAAATCTGAAACTGAAAACAATACATTATATTTGTAAACTTTATCATTGTTCTTAATTTGAAAAATCATTGTCATGACTCATAAATTTAGGTTTTCTATAAATATAAAAGTATAATTAAAAATAAAGTTTTACATACCCAAGTACCCCCATCCCCTATTATAAAAAATAGCTATACCCATACCCGTACCCGTACCCATACCCTAAGTACCCCAAGTACCCCTGTCCCCATGCAACCTTGTATATTATATGTGGATCTTGGATTTTTTTGTACATCTATGTGGTCTATAGGATATCTTGCTACTTAGAACATCTCCTAACCTTGTCCAACCTCCTCACTAGGTTAATTGATCCAAACTTGCAGCATCACTCCCTTACTCTTCTAGGAACAGTATCCCTCCAAAGGTTTTATAGGTCTACTAGAGTATCATAGAACTCCCAAGTTCAAACAAGGTTTCCATGATTTTGTAAGGTGTTATTGGAACACTTTTATTATTCTTTAATGGATAACAACAATGGGTTTGCACCCGAAATCATTTCAAGATTTCTTCACAAAAGGGCTACAAGGAGAGCCCTTAATTATGCCTCCACCCAGATTTCTAGGGCCAATAGCTCCTTTGTGGTGCAAGAGCACCCACTCTATCTTCAACAAGCACCATAAATATTTAAAACTAAGGTCCTTGTGGCCTTTAATCATGCTTAGGAATAATAGATTTAACAATGGATCTCATTGTAAGACCATAGTTACAAGATTGGCATTTTATAAGCCCTTTTCTAACTATTGGTCATTAATGATCCGAGGCATAGGTATTTACATTTTTTTCATGTTTTTCATGTTAAAATCCATTAAGGATCATAAAAATAAGTTTAGGACCAATTTTGGTCACTAGATATGCAAATTTGCAAAATATACAAAAATTGCTCTAAAAGTTGTCAAAGCAACTTTGAGCAACTTCTTAAAAAGTTGCTAAAACTTATAAATTCATCTCCCAAATGTCTAGTTGGTTCAAATAACTCATATAAACATTGGGATCATCCTATATAAGCCGTTATAGGTGGGTGATAGGACAGATATGAAATTTTGGCATTGAAAGCAATAAAATCAACATTTTTTCTTGCATAAACACGTGTTGCAGACCCTGGTACGGACGTGTAAAAATGATTAGAGATATCTCAATGGACCTAAAAGTTTGGTAATTTTATTTATTTCATTTTTCAACAAGTCTCATGTTCTAACTCTTCATAGTTTGAAATTTATTCAATTTTTATTGCCAACTACCCAAAAATCAGCCTACAAATTAGCAACTTTCTAGGGCTAGGTTATTTTGGCATATTCCACCATGGGAAATTGATGCCCTTTGGTGGAATAAAAGGTTTAATAATTTAATTTCATATTCTACAAATTTTTTTCCAGAAGATGCAAGGAGGTGAGTTTTCCGCCATACCCTAGGTGTGCTTCATGAAGAGTACACCAAATCAGCATTTACAACAGTCCTAGATTGAGTTCTTGCATTCACTAGAGGCTAAGATCATAGAAATTTGTCTCATTTACATGTCCCCACATGTTCTAATTTTTGGATTGTATTTTCTCTTTGTAGAAAGTTTACCTCCAATGCAAATGGAGCCCTAATTAAGCCTTCAAATCTGGTCTAATGTTGCAATAGCAACAACCTCCATTCTTCTCCATGATTGGTTACTTTGGCATGTTTCATAAGACCCAAAAGGGTATCCAAATCACTGGTCAAGTCACCATTTCCTTTGGAAGAATCCAAATTTACACATCTTCCTCATTCTAGGAGGGCTACAAACCAATTTAGTGGTTTTTCAAAGAAACTTCATACTGTAAGTTGTCTTTGATGAAATGAATCATGTATTCAAGTTTATTAGGACCTAAATAGGCCATATCAATTATTGTAGTCCACCCCTAGTCTTTGTATTCAGTTTTTGGGGTTTGATCCCTCTTTTGGCTAAGGGAATCCAGTAGTGCATATTGAGTTTTTGGTACTTGGTACTTGGGTAGACCTAGTGATTAGGTTACCTTGTCTTGTGGGGTTGTGATAACCTTTCATTAAGCCCATCACCATACCTGTGATAGGTATTTGGCACTAGGACCCTTCACTTTGGATGTTGAGGGAATTTGAACATTTCCACCATTCTTTGTTGTTTGAAGACTTCTACTATGTACTGCTACATCACTTTGTCTTAGAGTTTCAACACCTCTGGCCTTAAGAAAAATTGATACATAGGACCCATTCTCAAGGATTTTTAGGGTCTTAGGGTGCGTACAAACTGTACAACAAAAATAGAAAAATTGAGGATTTGGTAGGGCTTTCTTGACTTCCTGTTGTCCCCACTTTTAAGACACCTTCCAAACTTCATCAGGACTCCTCTTCTACAAGTTTGAACCTCCTCATACCCCTCTTCAATCCCTTAGAAGGGAAAGTCTTCAAGTATTTCCTCGTGGTCTGACTTGCAAACTTTCCAAAGAATCTTATTATGTGGTTTTCCACCATATTTTATCAAGTGGGCATTTGATGCAACAACAAGGTTTGAATAATGAAGAATCTTCCTCTCTATTTTCCAATCCTCGAATAACCACAAGTTAGGGTTCTTCATAGAATATCATCTAAGCCATGTTCTGTTTACAACCACCACACCGACATGGTACTCTAAACCTTCACCATTTATAACCGAGTGATCCAAAAACAATTTGGCTTGGACATAATAACACAAATAATAATATGTCCCTTCTTCATTGTCTTTAGGTTCAATAATAGAAAAAACATGGCCTGTAGTGACAAATGTACAAAATGTGGTCATTAATTAAAAAAATACTTAGGTAAAAGTTATAAAGTTACATATTGAATTTACAAAGATATATATATATATATATTACCAAGTTGCACTAGATCAGACAAGCGGTCAAAGTCAATAGAAAAATCCATCTCTACCATTTCCAGTGCTTGTGGGGGATGATATGTGTTAATTGGGTCCAAAACCCATATATCCCATTTGTCCACCCATTCAGTTGACTCACAGTCATCCCAATTTTCTTCTGCACATGATGGACAATAGCATGCCATTTTTCATATGTGGATACTCCATGAACTTGCATCAGAGCTTCTAAAAGAGTGCAACTTAATGGATCTTTTTAGTGTGCAACAATCCTCATATCGTGCAATGATAGTATTATCTATCAACCAAAAAAATCTACGAACCATAGACTCACCTTCCTTACTTGGACCCATTATAGAATTACACCACCAGACAATGGATTTTGCATCTATCAATATTGCTCCATCTTTGTACTTTAGATCTTCATGAGCTAAGGCTCTTTTGATGCATGTGCTTTCACCATAGTACTCTCCTTTTCCATGACCAACCTCTGTGAAATTCCACATATATTGAATTCTACACAACCTATGCATCTTGCTCAACCAATAGAACATCCATACATTCTTGAATTGACATACACAATTGTTTGACCAAATAATGTGTTGACAATATGTTATGCCCCTGTTAGCCAAATCTCCATAAAATAGTTGAAAACAACCATATACAAACTCCGTAGAATGTGATCGATCATCGTTGATGTAAAAATGGTACTCCCTCAAAATCTTCCTGTCATCCTCTATACTTGTAGGTGAATGCATGAATGTTATGTGAACAAATATGAAAACCGATTGAGAAGTATAATACTTTTTTTTCACCTCATTTTGTGGTTGTAGTGTGTAGTTCTCTGCAAAGTCTACAACCGAAACAATGGTATCCAGTGGAAACATATCCTTGCACAATTTGAATTGCAAATCCAGCCATCGAGCTCTATGTGTATGCCTTGAATACTCATAAATAATCTTTTCACAAAAACTCTCCATTAACTCATACGCTAGAATCTTTTCAATTACTAAATCACATCTTTTACCCTGTTTCTCATCTTTTAGAGCATATGTCACTATCTTAAATTTTTCATAATCTACTATTTCAATTTTCGATTACATGTGTACTATCCATATGTTGACAAGTTGATAAAAGTTGCAAAGAACCACAAAATAAGCATGTACCATCCAAGCATGATGTCTTGTAACATTGTTGGTCGTCCCCTATCTCACATAAAATGTTGGATATGAATTCCCTTGAAGATCTTGGTGGCTCATTCATGTCACAATCCTACAAAACAAACTCAGAATGCAAAAACACACATCTATGCCTAAAAACATCAAAATGGTTAGAAAATTCAATATGTATCCTACAACAAGAATTTGTGTGTGTGTGATTTATCTTCACATAAAAAGGTTTACCCATCTCAAAAAATCTTTGACTTATTCGAGTTTGAGGATACATACCAATAAATTTTACAAAAAATTGTGCCTAAATTGAGTCCAAAAAATTTTCCGCATGTGGGTCACAATTTTGGCTACCAATCCTCCTTACAACATCTCTTTGATTAGGAGAAACACGTGTGTTATTTTTTTAGAAATCTTCGATCAATGATTTCAAAGCTTCACTAATTTTTTTATCCTTTTGCGGTAGTCTACCGCTAAATGTCCATAACTCATTTTTTGTTGGATCTTCTAATCTCTCATGCCTTAGAATGGCTCTCCTTATAGTACCTCTACCAATTTTCAATGTTTTGCTTGTCTTTCTCATGAGTCAAGCTTTGTGATTTATCTTCACATAAAAAGGTTTACTCATCTCAAAAAATATTTGACGTATTCAAATTTGAGGATACATATCAATAAATTTTGCAAAAAATTGAGCCTAAATTGAGCTCAAAAAATGTTTCGCATGTGGGTCGCAATTTTGGCTACCAATCTTCCTTACAACATCTCTTTGATTAGGAGAAACATGTGTGTTATTTTTTGAGAAATCTTCAATCAATGATTTCAAAGCTTCACTAATTTTTTTATCCTTTCATGGTAGTCTACTGCTAAATTTCCATAACTCATTTTTTGTTAGATCTTCTAATCTCTCATGCCTTAGCATGGCTCTTCTTAGAGTACCTCTACAAATTTTCAATATTTTTCTTGTCTTTCTCATGAGTCGAGCTTTCTTCATTTGGGTACTTACTATTGTCGATGTAAGTATTCATCTTGTGATATTACTATCTTTGGTGTGTGATTTAGAACCCACTTTGTCATAATCACTCATTAGATTCTTTATAATATTTTTTTTCATTTGAATCGTCCATCATTCTTAGCCCAAAAATCTTCATGATAGGCCTAAATTTCAAATTTTTCATTATTTCAAAAAATAATTGGCATTGACCTATAATATTTAATTTATTAAAAAATAATCTCCACATGATTAACTTTTCTTTGACAAGTACACTTGCTAATCTTGTCAAGCATTGATTTCTAAATGTTAGTATCAATATCAATCAAATATTTTGGTCTTCTAAAATAAATTCTAGAAGGTGTATAATCTCTTCCACTCCCTCAAAATTTTGAACATCAACATAAGGTTGAGTGTATTTTGTACCTTGAACCAAAGATTTTATGCCTTCGCAATAAGACGCAAAAGATGGAATATCACCTACTTGATATGTTGATGTTGTGCCTTCAACATGACATAATGGAGTGTGTACATCATCAGATCTACAAATTAGTGTCTCTTCAACATGAGAGGATGATATAACTCCAACATTGGAAAATGGCATAGCTTCACAATTCAATTTTCTTCTTAAACGTAATAGTTTCATTCATTCTCTTTGTCTTTCCAATTCTTCCTCTTTGT
Source organism: Cupressus sempervirens (assembly GCA_028749045.1). NCBI lineage: Eukaryota > Viridiplantae > Streptophyta > Pinopsida > Cupressales > Cupressaceae > Cupressus > Cupressus sempervirens. Next base: position 341,241,984 of record CM053787.1, on the reverse strand, counting down.
TTCTTTGTATCGGTGGTTCTTGATCCTCTTCAAAATTCAATTCTTCATTATTTCTTTGCAATTTTCTTTGTTCACATAGTAGTTTCATTTTATCTCTTTTAATTTTCAAATCTCTCTCCCTATCTTAATTTTTTTGAGTTTTTGGTTTCTTCCTTAGCATGATGATGATTTCTACATGTCAAATTATTCAAACATCTAAATTACTTACAATGTGTAAATTACAGATCATTCAAATACATATAAAAATTATAATTATTTCAATGAATACACAATATATATCAAACAACTTGTCAAATTTCTAACCATTTCGAAATAACATTTCATTCAAACATAAAAATTTCAATGAATTCACTATATATTAAGCAACATGTCAAATTATAATCAAATTTGTATCTATATATCAACAAACAATATTTAAAAAGGATTGCACTAACCTTTTCTATAGAAAGAATATTCAAAAAGCCTTCAGATAGCATATCCAATGATTGAATTTGGTGTTTGCTAGCTTCAAAAAGTCTTCAAATAGTGTTTGCTAACTTCCAACAACTTGAAACCTGTGTTTTCTGTCAGAACAACAGAATGCACAATAGACAAAAACTAGAGAATGGATGAAATGGGACCCAAACTTGCTTTGTGACCACTTTTTGGGTGGTTTGGCATAGTTTGTATGCACTATAGCACGTATGCACTATGTCAAAACACATCTCTCTCTATCCCACCATCCCCCATCCCATACTCTCTCTCTCTCCTCTCCCATCCCCTACTCTCTCTCTCACTCTCCCTCTCCTACTCCCTCTCCCATCACCTACTCTCTATCACACTCTCTCTCCCATCCCCTACTCTCTCACTCTCTTTCCTCTCCCATCCCCTACTCTCTCTCACTCTGTCTCTCCTCTCCCATCCCCTACTCTCTCTCCTCTTCCATCCCCTACTCTCTCTCTCTCTCTTTCTATCTCTCCTTCTCCCACCACCTACTCTCTCTCACCCTCTCTCCTCTCCCATCCCCTACTCTCTCTATCTCACACACTCCCATTCCCCCTCTCTCTCAGGCTACTCTCTCTCCCATCCCCCTCCTCTCTCTCTCTCTCTCTCCCCCCCTCTCCCATCCCCTCCTCTCTCTCCCTACTCTCTCTCTCTCTCTCTCTCTCTCTCTCCCCCTCTCCCACCACCTACTCTCTCTCTCCCTCTCCCACAGCCTACTCTCTCACCCTCTCTCCTCTCCCACCCCCTACTGTCTATATCTCTCACACACACTCCCATCACCTCTCTCTCTCTCCCTCTCCCACTACCTACTATCTCTCTCTCTCACTCTCTCTCTCTCTCCCTCTCTACTCTCTCTCTCCCATCCCCTACTCACTCTCTCTCCCATCCCCCTACTCTCTCTCACACTCTCTCCCATCCCCTACTCTCACTCTCTTTCCCATCCCATTCTCTCTCTCTTCCACCCCCTACTCTCGCTCACTCTCTCACACTCTCTACCATCCCTAGCTCTCTCTCTCTCTCTCTTACACACACTCACATCCCTCGTTCTCTCTCTCTCCCCCTCTCCCACTCCCTCTCCCACTACCTAGTCTCTCTCTCCCATCTGCTACTGTCTCTCTCTCTCTCGGGCTACTCTCTCTCTCCCCTCTCTCATCCCCTAAACTCTCTCTTTTACATATACACACTCCCATCCCCCCTCTCTCTCCTCTCCCATCCCCTACTCTCTAGATCTCTCACACACACTCCCATCACCCTCTCTCTCTCCCTCTCCCACTCCCTCTCCCACTCCCTCTCCCACCACCTACTATCTCTCTCTCACTCTTTCTCCCTCTCTACTCTCTCTCCCATCCCCTACTCTCTCTCACACTCTCTCCCATCCCCTACTCTCACTCTCTCTTTCCCATCTTGTACTCTCTCTCTACCACCCCCTACTCTCTCTCACACTCTCTTTCATCCCTCTCTCTCTCTCATACAAATTCTCATTCCCCCTCTCTCTCTCCCTCTCACACTCCCTCTCAAACCACCTACTATCTCTCCCCCATCCCCTACTCTCTCTTTCACAGACACACACACAGCCTACTATCTCTCTCTCTCTCTCTAGTTCTCTCTCTCCCTCTCTACTCTCTCTCTCCCATCCCTTACTCTCACTCTCTCTCTCTCTCTCCCATCCCCTACTCTCTCTCACACTCTCTCCCATCCCCTACTCTCTCTCTCCCATCCCATATGAGCTCTCTCTGCCACCCCTACTCTCTCTCACACTCTCACACTCTCTCCCATCCCCTACTCTCTCTTACACACATTCACATTCCCCCTCTCTCTCTCCCTCTCCCAGTTCCTCTCCCACTGCCTACTCTCTCTCCCCCATGCCCTACTCTCTCTCCCCCCTCTCCCATACCCTACTCTCTCTCTCTCTTTCATAGACACACAAACTCCCATTCCCCCTCTCTCTCTCCTCTCCCATCCCCTACTCTCTAGATTTGTCACACACACTCCCATCCCCACTCTCCTTCTCCCTCTCCCACTCCCTCTCCCACCACCTACTATCTCTCTCTCTCTCAACTATTGTCTCTCCCTCTCTACTCTCTCTCTCTCCCATTGCCTACTCTCACTCTTCCTCTCCCATCCCATAATCTCTCACGCACTCTCTCCCATCCCCTACTCTCACTCTCCCTCTCTCCCATCTTGTACAAGCTCTCTCTGCCACCCCCTACTCTCTCACACTCTCACACTCTCTCCCATCCTTTAATCTATCTCTCTTATACACATTCTCATTCCCCCCCTCTCTCTCCCTCTCCCACTCCCTCTCCCACCACCTACTTTCTCTCCCCCATCCCCTTCTCTCTCTCTCTCTCTCTCTCTCTCTCTCTCTCTCTCTCTCTCTCTCTCTCCCCTCTCCCATCCCCTAAACTCTCTCTTTCACAGATACACACTCCCATCCCCCCTCTCTCTCCCTCCCACTCCCTCTCCCACCACCTACTATCTCTCTCTCTCTCTCACTCGCTCCCTCTCTACTCTCTCTCTCCCATCCCCTACTCTCAATCTCTCTTTGCCACCCCTACTCTCTCTCTCACTCTCTCTCATCCCCTACTCTCTCTCTTACACACACTCCCATCCTCCTCTCTCTCACTCTCCCACTCCCTCTCCTACCATCTACTCTCTTTCTCTCACATCCCCTACTCTCTCTCTATCTCTCTCCCCTCTCCCATTCCCTACTCTCTCTCTTTCACACACATGCACTCCCATCCTCCTCTCTCTCGCTCTCCTCTCCCACTTTGTCTCCCACCACCTACTCTCTCTCTCTCCCATCTCCTACTCTCAATCTCTCTCTGCCATCCCATACTTTCTCTACCACCCCTACTCACTCTCTCACACTTCCTCTCTCCCATCCCATACTCTCTTTTTGCCAACCCCTACTCTCTCTCACACTTCCTCTCTCTCATCATGTACTCTCTCTACCACCCCTACTCTCTCTCACTTCCTCTCTCTCTCATCCCCTAATCTCTCTCTCCCCTCTCCCATCCCCTACTTTCTCTCTATCTCTGTCTCTCTCATACACAAACACACAACCATCCCCCCTCTCTCTTTCTCTTTCTTTGTGTCTCTTCTTTCCTCTCTATGCACTATTTAGCTCTCAATAGTGTGTGTGCACTATAGCATGCATGCACTATTGAGGCCCAAATTTAAAAAGCTTTAAATAGCATGTGTGTGCTATAGCATGCATGTGCTATAGGGTGTACACGCTATTCAAAGTTTTGCATTAAACCAAGCCTAAGGATTGGTTTTGCCTTGGAGATCTAACCGAAAGGTTTAGAGTCTATAAACTAGTCTAAGACATGTTTTGCTGCAAACATACAAAAAATGATTGATTTTTCTTGTGTACTCTCCTTCAAGATTCCTCGTGGTTAAGCATCGATAAGATCAAGTTACATGACATTGTAGGTCTCTGTGTTAGCTATAGAACCATATAATTAATTTATAATTTGAACTATTTCAAGCCTTTCATCTATAATTTATTTTAAATGTATGTCCATTTGTTGTTAAAAACTAACATGTACTAATTGGGTTGTAGATTTTAGCTCGTTCATCAAATTTTGCAAGAACTTAGTTTTTTAGAAACTAGACTCCATTCTACACACTTTGAAAAAAAAAAAAAATTTGATTTTAGACTAGTTTTCAATAATTTTTATGGGAAGCACACAGATATTTCACATTTTTGGGATGTGTCTAGTTAAAAAATTCATTTAAAAAAAAAACACATTATAAAATTACCCAAAAAATCTGGGATAAACTACATAGTGTTAACTAACTTTTGACCAGAGTGATAAAAGAATTTCAAAAAAAAAGTTAAAATTTTTGGGGGGCCACACTTTGTACTATGTTATGTTTTTTTGGAATAAACAGTACCACTTTCTATGACCCCCTTTTTTGAGTGCCTAAAACTAAACCATTCTAAAAAAAAATTAGTAGTTTAGAAACTAGATTCAAAGGACTACTACTTTTTTTTGTCATATCTTAAAATTTTGAGCGTAACTATCTTCAAATTCTTGTTGAAGTTCAAAAATTGCTGATTTCAGTAAAAAGGTGTCCACTTATACCCCCCTTTTGGCACCACAACTTGTTGCACTTAGCCTATGGGAGGACTATAGATCTCAATATTAGTTGATCATTTTACTTGCATTGATACATTCTACTTCAATTTTGAATAGCTAGAATACTGCATTGACACTTTCTATACAATGTTCATTCATTTTGATATATGATTCAACATTTTGTAAAACTGTGATAGTGATTCAACATTCTATAAAGCTATTTCAATATTGATTTCTTATTGTAGTCCTACATATGGTTCACTTATTTGTATTATGTGTATTATTTCTTTAATGGCTAGGTTAATTAGTCTTTAGTTTATTATTTAGTTTCTATTTCTGATCTTAGTTACCGATTGTTTTGTTAATAAAATTTGTCATTGCAAATCAATCCAAGGAAATTTCATCTCCATTGTTTAATATATCAAACTATTAAGTTTTGTAACAAAAAAACCATAGATCATGTTAAGTATAATAAGTTATTCAATTTAACCAGCCCAACAACACAAATCAAATCTGCTTTTCTACTTAACCAGTCTATCATTCAATCACTGCAAACAACTATCCTTTTCATTTCTATTTCTTATCCTCCCTATAATACCTAATCCAATTGTCCATATTGACATCCATTATTTATAGCGTCATTGAATCTATGGCCTCTCTCCATGGTTGGATGAATATTGCAGCAATAGGCCTCTTTTTCATGTCTTATGTGCATTGAAGGAGTTGTTAATTGCAGTAATGGTGAGAAGGTCTATAGAAGGGTACTTCAAAGCCAGACCCAATATATCAGCTATGTTATTTTGGTAGTAGATAGTGTTTCATGCTCAATATCAGGTCAATCATATTACAATTACAATGCTTCCAATCCACAAGCCAATCCTTATCAACCTTCTTGCACTTCCATTACTCTCTGTGAGAGAGATACCAGCTAGTTTTAGATCTTAATTTCCCCTCTCTTGCTAAATTATGTACTCTCATTGTCATAATACCATGTTTCTATGTTTCATTGGTTTGGTCTTTTGTATGTACTTTTGTGAATGGAAAAGTGGACATTTGATCAAGTGTTCTTCCAAATGTTGTGTCTTCTCATGAATTTCTTATCATTAAATAGTTCATCCCACATTAGTTATTGTATCACTTTGTCTACTTAGTATGGGACATTTTTAGTGGTAGAATAAGTAATTTTTGAGTCATATGATATCCATTCAATTTATTTTATTTATACTTTACAACTTCCTTATACAGTGCATCATTATGTCTCCTCATTTCAAGTTGGCATCCTCATTTCTTGGTAGCACTAAATTTTTTAATTGTACTGTCCTTTAAACATTAGAATGTGGGAAATAGTAAGACCCTGGTCAACACATGCTACTAAAGCTTATTGCATTTGTATCTACTTCAGCAATATTGTCGAATGGTCCAGCACCCAATTTTATTCTCCTGGGCCATTGTTTTTGAAAAGTTGTTTGTGATTTTCAGTGAACTACTTTTACATTTTGTTGTTTATTTGTTTACATTGTCATTACATTTTATTTTCTAATATGACTTAAACAATATATATAATTTGCACTTTTATTTTATGGATATTTTCCAACAATATAATAATTGCTTATTGCAGCAATATGTCTTTCACAAATCTTTTGACAAGCATACATGAGGAGGTTAATATGCCCCCCATTGCCACCCCTATTGCTACACCTATTTCTACTCCTACTTTAACTTCTTGTAGAAATCCAAAAGTTGTATGGCCTAGAGAAATGAAGGGAAAACTGTTGGATTTTCTCCTTGAGCAAGTCAACCTAGGAAGGAAAGGTGAAGGAGGTTTTCGTAGAGAAGCATGGAGTGCTATTGAGAGGAGATTCAATCAAGAGTTGAAATTGAACCTTGGAAAGGAAAATTTTAGAAATAAGTTGAAAACATGGAAGATGGGGTATAGAATAATGAAGGAGTTACGAAATACTAATGGCTTTTCTTGGAATGACGTAACTCAATGGGTGGAAGCTGAGGATAGTGTGTGAGATGAACTTCGGAAGGTAATGTCCTCTTCAAAGTTTTTTTCAATACTAATGTCATAAAAATATATAATTATTTAATTTAGGCAATGTGTATAGAGAAAAGAATTCAAAACTGCAAAAGTGTATAGGAGGCAACCATTTAACTATTTTAATGATCTACCTATCATAGTGGGAAATGACATGGCAGAAGGAAGTGTAGCTAGAACACCACAAGATATTGAAGATGGCAACCTTTATGATGATGCTATTGATTTGGATGATGATGATGATTTGAATACACTTGTGAACAGTGCTACTGATTTGGATGAAGATTTTCTTCAATCAAATCAATCCATTGCATCCGCTAGAAGTATTCCTTCAACACCAACGACAAGGAGACCGAAGAGGAGGAAGGCAAGCATAGTTGCTTCTTTGGATGTAATATCTAAAAGAATCCATGAGATATAAGAGGGAATCAAACAGTCTCACAACATCAAATTTGATAAAGAGGATACTAGGAAAGATGTTCCAGATTTTTTTGCTACCTTGAAAGCCATCCCCAAAATTAGTCGACTGACTATGACTGTCGCATCTGATAATTTTATGCAAGAACCAACAAGAACTATTTGGTTCTTAGAGATGGATGACACAGCAAGGGAAGATTATATTAGATATAAATTTGGAAGATTGTAATATTCTCAGGGATAAGAAAAATAGTATTTTATATTATATTCAATCTTGTTTAGAACTATTTAGCACTCTATATTGAGTGTTTACATTTTGTTGAGCAGTTTGGTAACATTTATACTTGAACATTTTGTTCATGTTTTAATACTCTGCTCTATTTTAGAATTTGTAAACAAAAATTGTGTATTGTGTATTATGTTCCAGATGTATCAAGTTTATTGATGTTGCATAATTTATGAAGCAATTGCATTCTTTCCTTTGAAACAATTGTATTTTTTCCTTTTCTTGTATATGTATCAGCTTGGATGATATATGACTCAACCTTGTATTTTTTCCTTTTTTTGTATATGTATTAGCTTGAATGATATATGATTTGACATATATAGCCATACTAGTTGTTCAACCTCTTAAATTCAATGGCTCTGTAATCCCTGGTAAGTTTGTTTGATCCATACCAGCAAAATGAATTCATTTGAATTCTATTTAACCTTTATATGTGGAGGCATTCTCAGCTATGGAATCACACATGTGCTGGTCTCACTCCATTTGATCTTATCAAATGTAACATGTAGGTATATACTTTGTTGATCAATGATAGAGTTTGAATAGTCGAAGATCTTGTTATTTTGAAATTGAGTAGAATGAAATAGTTCATATGTTAGATAATGGAGTTTTTGGAATTGATTATATTTTTATAATAGTGCTTTCGGATTTCAGTATATTTTAGAAAATTTAGATATGACTCTGTGAAATTGAATCTAACTTTGTCGAATTGTTGTGTAATGAAGTTTCTGAACTCAACTTGTGTAATAAAGTTTAAGATTTTACTGTGATGAAATGCTAAATAATAAACCTTTTTATTTGTGTTATAGAGTTGTTATGTAATTGAGTTTCTGAATTTAGCCATGTTTAAGGAAGTTTCAAGATCTGGCTATGACAAATTGTTGTGTAACAAAATGCAATAAAGTGTCTTAAGCTTGTGAGTTTTCATAAATTATAAAAATCCTTTAAGACAAAAATAGAGTTCCTTCTTCTGGTTGAAAAGTTTATAAAAGTACTAGATAGACTGTTTCTTTCCATTTGTGGCATTTGTATTCTTCTTATGCCTAGGTGGCAATTCACAGCTCTCCAACATTTGTTTATGATGTTGTATGCTATCTTAACTTTGAAGGTACTAGCTGATAGGCTAAAGACTACCTAAGCTACATAATTCATGGATCCAACAACATAGCATCATAGACCAAAAAATGAGTTCAATACAATTACATACCAACTTCACCTTTAGGCTTTAATATTTAGTTTCTTTTACAAGATTAAAAATGTTTATTTTGAGGACTACTTGATGATGATTATTAATGCCATTACAACAAGGAATACCAAAACATTTTTGGGTGGAAAACATTTTCAAAATGGCCTAGGCATTTTTGGACTCCTTTGATTCCTATTCAATACTTAACAGCTATAGGGACATTTGTAAATAAATCATCATCCTTGCTAACTATGCAATTAATCATGACGACATGATCAATCCCTTGCTTCACTGGAAGGATTTAGTAATAATTAAATCATGCCAGTTTTGAAGTAGATGGTGAGAGGGAAGAATTATTGTTGTGTAAGAAGGTTTATTTTCCTTCGTTGTAACAATTTTTAGTTGCTCTATAACAACCTACTTGTTGCTGTGTAACAAGTTTTTAGTTGATATGCAACAAGTCTATAGCTGCAACAATTATTTTTTCATATCTTTAGCAATTCTTATTGTGAAAACACTGTAGTTCACATTCATAAATTATGGAGAAGGGAAAATATTAGACAAATAATGTCTCAGTTTTGTAAGTGATGTTGTAGTCATTTGTTGTGTTTTTAACTATATGAGATTGAATTCAGAACATAAAAGTTGTCACCCTTATCATTATTTGATGTATATTATTTTCTGCTTCTACATTCTAATTCAACAGCATTGGCAATAGAATCTATGTTGAACAACTTAAAACAAATACACACCTTGTACATTTGTAGCCATATCTTCACATAAGGTGCACCCTCATTACTTCCTCCAAAATATGCAACTAATAAATGGTTGGGCTCAATCTGTAGAACCAGTCTGAAGCAATGCTAGAGGCCAATGGAATAAATGACATGAATAGACTAAAAATTACTTCACTTGCCTCAACAATAGTAGATGCATGGTAACTATTAAAAAGAACAGTATGAACTTAAAATTTATATTCCTCTTTCACAATAAGTGGATTTGGAGTAGGGAAAGGCTCCCTCGTTGAATTTTGGATTAAGTTAACACTCTGTGAGTATTTCCTGTCCATCTTCCTACATAACAACATTCACAATTGCATTACATACAATATTTTACTTGAATATTCATTTGTTCTAACCAGCCTCAATCCCATTAAGGTACAGGGATTTTGTATAGCTTGGTTAAATGTTCTTAGAACATATCACAGTTTATGTACTTGTTTAGAATCTTAGATAATTGTTCTCACTAATGTTCAGCTCAAAAAAATTTTAAAAATTGTTTGACTCTCTTGATTTGAGATCTTATATGTCAGTTCATGACTGCCATTATTTGGCTGTTGCGGATATTTTTGAAATTTGGTCGAAATCTAAAGACATGTCAACAAGTTTGGACAAATTTGTATAGAACAACAAATTTAGTGGTCAAGTTTCAGGAGCTTTACATAATTTGAATTGAGATAAGAAACCTTCAGTTATGTAGAGCTTGTTTGAGATCATAAGTTTTCCCAAGATAATTTACTCATATGGTAATGGCTATGGATCTCCTCTAAATGTCATTCTTCAACCATTTATCCTCACTATCCTTATTATAATACTTGCTAATTGAATATTTCATTTTATTTGTATTTGTTCATATTTTATATAGGTTTGATGGATTTAAAGTTGCCAATGTATGAGTGTGGCATTGGCCATGTAGTATTGAAGACCTCGCACACAAAGGATAATCTAGAACATAAATTCTATTGTTGTCCAAATGCAAGAAAGTTTATTACTAATTTTTGTTGTATGAACTTACATTTTTATACTGAAACTAATTGTTTTGGACACTACTAATTTAGAATTCATATTGCAAGGGGATAGTGGTTGTAGTTTCTTTCAGTGGGTCGGTGAGGTGCCCCCAATATTTTTCATAGCTAAATCCGTAGCACATGAAAGTACTGATTGCAAGTTGTGCAAGATCCGAGAGAGTGAAAACATGTTTCTTCGAAGCATGTTGGGAATTATAATTGTTTCAATCGTACTAGTCTTTTGGGACCATATGCATAAATGTAGTTAAAAACCAAAGAAACTATTGTAATTTATTTTATGATTTTGAATAGAAATGGTGGACATATTTAATAATGATTTGGCTATTTTGTTGTTTCGAACTTGTTTCTGATCGTATTGTGGTGACTAATTCTATTAAAATGATGAATAAATTATACTAGTTTCATTACTATTTCAATTGATTGACTAATTTTTTAATTTTTAAATCCATATTTTAACTTGTTTCTTCATGTTTCCTTATTTTGGAGAGTTGAGTTTTGATTAAGAATTTGTTAAATTGGAAAGAACGATTTTTTATTAAAAAGAATTTAATGAAGGATTTTATTTTTCATAAGGAACAAAAAGGTTTCACGTTGAATTTAATGGAAAAATGGTGTTTTTAAAAATATTTTATTAATAGAAGAATTTGGCTAAGGATTTCATTGTTTTAATATAATTACTTACCATAATGCGTTAATGAATTTTTACTTACAAAAATTATGACATTTAAACATTAGACTAATGATCTTTTTTAAAAATATTTAAACAATTTATTCATTAGCTTGATAATATTTATTATATTATAGGTTGTGCACAAATGATAACGCCATAAAGTTCTATTTCTAAGTTCAGGGGAGCTATGTTTGAATCACTTAAATTAAAATTTGAAAAACATAAAAATAAAAAATCTATAAAAATAACAATTAAAAAAAACTTATTCCAATTCCGCTTTTGCACAACCAAACATAGGTTATACATATTCCCTATCAAATTTTGGTTGAACCAAATAGAGAATAAGAATGTATATCCCATTTTTGTATTCCCCAAATAACAAACTTGAAATAGTATTCATATTCTTGTATTCCTGTTCCACTTGCCAAACGGGCCCTAAAAGATTGAAAAGTAGAAAAAAATAAAAAATAAAAAAATTTAAAGTGGAGACAATGGATAAATTACAGAGTCAAAGAGAAGGCGTCTGATTTTGACAAGCTTTGTATATGGTGAAGGGCTCCACATGATTCAAGAAACTGAAAAGTATCTTATACACATCCTTCAACCTGCACATGATTAAAGTGTTGGAGGAGATTGTTAACACATTTTGGCAACAAATTCAGTGATCCATGTGAGTTTGAAGGTGCCACCTCTAGCCCAAGCATAGTTGAGACCATGCTCCCTCAATTTTTATTCGCATTTCTTCTCCGCTGCGCAATGCAAACATAGCCACAGATAAGGTAAAAAGGTAGAGAGCTTGGTGGAATAATTCGAAGTCTTGGAAGAGCATGCACAATGATTCACAATGGAATAAAAAAATTAGTTCTGCCCACAAACGAAAGGCTGCGACACGGTAGCTGCGCTCACCCGATTTGAACATTTCGGCCAACAAGAGGTGTCTTTTTCTCAGGATTCATTGAGATTAGGGGGTTGATTTTCTATACTCTGTGTTGGATTAGGGAATTGCTCGCTCCAGACAGTTGTCAGCAAATTGCTCAATGTTTGTACTTTGTTAGGATTACACTGAAGTAGGAGGAAGTCTGATTACCTGCTGTGGTTCAAGTCTACAAGGTTTGGGTTTGTGCTTTTCCTTTGAAGCATGTCCAGAATACAATAACACAAGGGGTTCCTAGTTATTTTTCCCAGATAGCTTCTTTGGATCCAAGCCTATAAAGATTGGCTGGAGACGACAGACAGTAAGAGCTACAGGCAAAGTAATGGTTGTTGCTGCGCAAACTGTGAAGGATGCTCCTAAGAATAAAATTATTACCAAGCAAAGAAGGGTTGTTGTGACTGGAATGGGTGTGGTCACTTCCCTTGGTCATGATCCAGATACTTCTACGACAATCTTCTTCAGGGGAAAAGTGGTGTTAGTGAAATCAAGAGCTTTGACTGCAAGGATTTTTCAACTAGAATAGCAGGTGAAATACAATCGTTTTCAATAGATGGTTGGGTTGCACCAAAGCTGTCAAAACGAATGGATAAATTTATGCTTTATATGCTCACTGTTGGAAAGAAAGCATTGGCAAATGGAGGAATGGATGAGGAAGTACTCAAAGAATTGGACGAATCAAAATGTTGAGTTTTGATTGGTTTAGCAATGGGTGGATAAAGGTGTTCAATGATGCAGTAGAAGCACTAAGGATTTCTTATAGGAAAATGAATCCATTCTGTGTACCTTTTGCAACAACAAATATGGGATCTGCAATGATGGCAATGGATCTGGGATGGATGGGTCCAAACAATTCTGTCTAATAGCTGCCGCAAATCACGTCATTCGAGGAGAAGCTGATTACATGCTATCTAATTGTTCTGATGCTGCAATTATTCCAATTGGTCTTGGGGGATTTGTAGCTTGCAAAGCATTATCAGAAAGAATCGATGATCCCACTAAAGCATCATGGCCATGGGATGCAGATCGTGATGGATTTGCCATCCGGGGAGGGAGCTCTTCAATAAAGTTTCATCCGGATTTAATGTTCCATCATCATACACATTGAATATGAAAAAATGGTAGGAGTGAAGAAGGTACAATACAAGAATTTGATAGCATTAATACTGTTTCAGTGAAATTTGGGTGGATTTCTTCAAAAATTATGTGGATGCATTATTATTTTCTCTTCAGGTGAAATATTCGGTCCCATAAGGGTAACTGTCAACGTTTGGAAAGGATTGTGAAATAGTTGCAAAGCGTCTTCAATGTACACAGATCTTGAAGCCATAATAGGGCTCTATAAACATCTTATCCTTCATATGATGTAATGGTTTTCATCTTCTATCTCTCTAATCAATGATCTTTATCAGTTTGGGTTAAAGATTGTAGAGGTTAATTTACCTCACCCAAATCATGTATATTGAAGGTAGTTATTAACCACGAAAGAGTAGTTCTTAACTTCCATGTCTATATAAGGAGTCATTTTTGGCTTGGTAAAGAGACTTTTTTTGGACTAGAAAAAGGGAACACTATGCTAAAATTTTGATCCAAAATAGCACTTAATATTTGGAAAGTGCTTACAAATTTTGTCTTTGTAATAAAAAATTCCTCTCAGATTCTTGGGGCAAGAAAATAAAGGAACGTACAATTTGAGTTATCTTTTTATGAATATGAATTGTTAGAAATATTGATTCTCTTTGCAGTGAGCATTTTTATGTTATTGTGCGGATGTTTATGAATCTTTGATCAATATTGCACTAGTGATAATTCTCAAACGTAGATCTTGATTGTTGTAATTAACCAATTTAAGTTAGTGCAGGAAAGCTTTGAAGTTGTCTAGTGCATTTGTCATCGATGGCTCTCTATTGCTCTTTTAGAGTTTAATTTATTTTTAAAAAAACTTCAAAATTATATCATACAAAGGAGCTACCCTTCTAAATGCAAAAGAAGGCCACATATCAAAGGTCTATCTAACTATTGTGAATAGTTTACCACATACACTCAATTAGGTCAATTTTATAGTGACAAATCTGTTTACCAACACACTCTCACTCAAACATATAAATTTGTTGAAATTTACATAATTGTATAAATTTGGTCACACATAAAATACTTTTACAACTGTAAACCATCCTCATGCTTGCAAATGATTGTGTTTTATTATGAACCCAAATTTCAGATAATCTTAGCAAAGCCCATTTCAATCTTATAATCAATTCATATCATAACCACTAAAAAGAACACAACAACTGATAAATTTAAACGGATGACCAGGGAAGAAATCTTTCCTAATTACCCACATCCAGACATGTATAAAAAAAACCACGCTTTGTATTCAAATTAGAAAGTTCCAAAATAGAAAACACATACTGCTAACTTTCCATAACCTTAAACGCAAAGTCATACAGGTATAACACAACAGAAAAGTGAGCTGCATCTTATTATTATAGTGTATACGTATATTATGCTTTATCTTGCACAACATCATGCAGCCTATATATACTAAGTATCACAGAATGTATTGAGATCATTTATTGCAGGTGCAGTTGTCACAGGAGCAGTTTGACCCACACTTGCAATCATTTTCTCCTCCCACTGTCATACTTCCATCCACATACCTTCATACAATACCAAAACAACAACAACACAATCAGTTAATATTCAATCTTAAATGAATAAATCAGAAAACTATAGCAGTTAAACTTAAACCAATGGCTTTGATAGCTTACCCCATGTCAGATGCAGAGCTGGCCAACAGAAATTCCATTGAAACTGATCTCTCACTATAACTGAGATCAGGATACATGCCGCATCTGTACCACCACAATAAAAAATAACAGAAACCCTTCTACAAATCAATTTATTTCCATCTATAAAAATCAATTCCAAAATAACTTGATTCTTAGCGTTAAGCTCTGGTAAGACCAACAAAGCCATAAAACTATAGAAAAGCAATGGAATGTACAGAATTGAAAGAGAAGTATGAGTTACCCATTGCACCCACTGCCACACTTGCAGTCTGACCCACAACCACATTTTCCTCCACAGCAAGACATGATTATTACTCTTTGCAGATGAAGCTCAATCAAACTATTGTTAATGAGAATGAGAAAATCAAATGCAATTATGAAATTTACACAAGATGGGGTGATTTTATAGAGGAAAATGTGTAATGCAAACAATGTTGTTTCGTCAGCAATGAGGTCAAGAAATGGGGAGAGGGAACAATCAAATAAAGCAGTCACATTCATCAGAGGGGCCCGGCTTTATGATATTGAAAAAGAGATGTTCCTAAACATGCTATATTATAGCTTTTTCTTATATGCTCGAGGAAAGTTGTGTTATTTTAATGGCAGATGAAAGCAATGTTTGGCATAAGGCTCTCTAATAAAAATTAAGAAGTCACTTTCTTTTGCTCAAATAATTGAAGGCAGGCGAAATGAGCAAGGGAGGAGATTATTTTAGCTCAATAAAGGCCATATTGTAGGGTGGAGAACCCAAGGGAAGCCTTTTAATAAGTGGTAGTGGTTGTCTTTCTTTCATATACAGTGAAATATTAATCATTATTCTATTAAAGTTTTAAATTGTGTAAATACTGAATAATCGATAATAACTTGGTATTTTGTTTTTCTGTAAAAATGATAAATGCTTACTTTGCTTTTATTGATACAATTTTAATTATTAATTTTAATATTTAAGAATTCTGAAATGTTTTGAAAAAAATTAATTTAGTATATGATTTAAGGTGGATTATAAGAAATGATTTATTTCTATGAATGTCTTGGTCTAATAAGAACAGAGAGATTATGAATTTGTTACTTCAACAAAAAATTTGAATCAAAGAGTGAAATTATTTTCAATGGTGATTACTGAACATGGCCTCAACCAAATTGTGATCTGAACAGGGGTGTGAAATTTTCAAAACAGGTAAGTTATTTCTTCAAGTTTTATTATTCTATATTTGATTAGATGCTTCGCGTTGGACGTTCGAATTATTCTACTTAGTAAAGAGGTGATAATGAAATGATAGAATATGGGTATTTGTGGGCTCGAGCTTTGTTCAACATATGCGTTTCCCTTAAACAAAGGAAGAAAATGCCTGGATGTGTAAAATATAATCTAGGAAGAAAATGCCTCGATGTGTAAAATATAATCTATGTTTCTTACTCAATTATAAAGTACTATTCAAGTATTCATCATTATGGATGATGTAATTATTGTCTAGTCTCTAGCTAAGTGATATCTTGAGTATATTAAATTTTAGTTTTTATTAGAGAGGTATTTTTTTTAAATGAGAGTTTTGAATTAGAAGAGGGTTAGAAGAGGGTTTGAAAGGGTTAGAATTATTATTTTTTAAATATGAAATATATAAATTTATAAGAACTAAGAAAATAAAATAAGAATAAGAATAATGGTATTAATTCAATAATGATAAAACTTAGATTTGTTGTGATATTGCTATCAAGTATTTAACTATTCTTAGTTTTTGAGTTAAACTCATTGACTCATATTTTATGAGTAGTGATTGACAAATGAATTCATCTCTCATGAGAATAAATGGAACACATATTACTCATTGGATCTAGGTGATGGTCATAGATTTTAAAGTCAAACCTCCCCTATAGATTTTGGTGAGTAGAGTTCTCATCTTTTGAGTGTCAAGCTAAAAGGGGGAGCAAATGTGACCACATGAGACATAGTATAGCCTATATACAATCTTTCTCTACAAAATTGAGATGACATATACTTAACATGTAAATATACAATAGTTACATATTAATTGGTGTAAATACACATGCAATTATCACTAACCAAATATGATTGGAATAATAAATCATAATGACTTTAATCATGGATCAAAGAAACTTATTTTGTCGTCAATCTCAACACAAATACAATGTCTTCAAAGTAGCATTTGCCCAAATATTAATCATTGTACAAATTAGATAAAAAGGAAAAAAATTAAGGCAAGAGCCTGCAACACAATGGTAAATTCAGAGCCTCTTATCTAGGAGGTCATGGGTTCTAATCTACTAGAGTTTAATACAAAATAATAATGATCTTAACAAATAATAATAACTAAATAAAGGGCTCCTTGCTGAAGGGTTCGGGCTGTCTGAGTCACCTACCCAGCTTGTCAATGGGAGCTTTTTTGATGACTCCTCCTTCACTCTCATTGAGGATGAAGAAAATGTTTTCAATTCTTTGAAATGCCTTGACACTTTTTTTCTTGGTCTCTAGTTCATCTATTCAATGACACAAAATCTTGTGTTACAAGTAGTCTTTTCAAGTCTAGCCCTGCCATAGCTTCTGTAGTGTAAATGGAAATGAATTCAACATGTAGAGGGTCTCTACTTTTTGGGTCTCTCCTTTTCCATCCAAGCTTCAGTTGTGGAGCTTTGGAATGGTGTCCCTGCAAAGATTGGGAAGAAGCTCAACTACTAGATTACCAAGCCTCTTTCTTTGGCTAGAAAGTTCTAGATTTTCTCTAAAGTTATGGCTTCCACCCATGTTTACTATTCCTCCTGTTGGGCTCCTTCCAAGGCCTCTTACATGAAGTTGGAAAGTCTCCTTTAGGGTTTTCTTTGGGCTTCTAGAGCTGATCATCATGGATTTCACAGAGTTGTGTGGGAGTGTTGTGGTCTTCCCAAGGATTCTGGAGGCCTTGTCCTTATTTCCACTCAGAAGCGAGTTATTGCGTTATGTGCCAAATGGGTTATTTTTGTTCTAATTAGAGATGAGGCCTAGGAAATTATTCTCAAGAATTGCATTTCTTGTTGTTTCCTAATCAACAGACCTTCTTGGAAGGGGATTTTTGTTCAAACCCTTTTCATCACTCCTAAACTAGTGCAAATCCATGGTACCTTTGTTGTCAAAAGGATCTGAAAATCCTAGGAAGCCATCAAGTCATGAATTTGTTGGGCTAGTGATGGTTTTAGGGATGGGCTCTCTATGAACCATCATAACATTTTTTGGTCTCTCCTTTTTTCTATGCAAGGGGTTTCACTTGTTAAAGTGCAAGGTGGTAATGCACTACATTTTTTTTAATGTGGCATCAAGACACCTACAAATTTATTTTACCAAGTTACTATGAGCCTCTAAACTTGGGATGACATGCAAGTCCAGTTTCTTTTGACTTGTCCAGATCATTAGACATTTACCCATTGGTCTCTCCTTTTCCTCCTCACATGCTTCACAAGATGGGTATTCAGCCTATCAAGCCATGGTGGAAGAATTTGAAATCGTATCTATGTACTCCTCTTGTTCATTATAAGGCCAAGATAGGATACCTAGGGACACTTTCCTATGGTTTATACTGTCAACCTATAGTGGCACCTCTAGTTTTCTTGACAAAATTGGAGATATAGATTTAACAATATGGACCACCATCGCTAAGCCAAATATTGCAAACTTTCTTTGTTTGTTCTATTCTAGGGGTAGCTCTTAAGCCCTCAACTCAAGAATCATGAAGTTTCTGACCCTCAATGTCCTTTTGGTGGACAACCTAAGTCTTTTTACATATCTTTCGATTATATCAAAGGGGCCAAAAATATTGGCTTTGAACTCATGATTTTTCAATTCCTTTAGGTTGGAGCCTTTTTCTTGGCATATGATCTTGCTAGGAGATTCACTTATAATTCTCTTCAAGTATACCCTAATTTGGCATGTTTTCAAGGTTAAGATTCTATTCATGCTATGAAAAGATAGAAATGTTGTTCTCTTTACTCACATATTTCTTCATGTAGATATTTCTATTGTATACTAAAGCTTTCATATGTAACAACGTAATGATGAAGATTCAAGTATAGATGAACAAGGTGGCCCTTGAAGTGGCTCACCTATAGGAGTTGTTGAGTCATTGTGGAAATGCCCCTTGTATAGTGGTCAAAATGCTACCAGTTTTTGGTTTTTCTAATTGCACTTCACCCTATGGCCATACCTAGGCCGCAGTTTATCTACCCACTGCTATCAAACTCCTCGGTGTCATGCTCTCTGCTTCTCTCCTAGTTATGGGAATGATGGTTGGCATTGTCACTAAACCTCTCTATTCTGATGCGGATCTAGATGGTCCTCAAGTGCCCTTGCTACTACTCATGTTGTTGTTGATTGGTCCACCCCTAGTGGTGGCTCAGCATGACCCGAGAAAACTTCTTCTAAATGGTCTTTCCTTCCCCTAGCTCTAGAAATATTTCCTCCTAGGAATGAGAAAGAAAAAGATAAAGAAAAAGATGCTAGAGATGATGGGTGATCTCTACCTGAACTACCTGTTAACACTGTTGATCTATGGGGATCAGATGATCACCATGATCCTCCTCCTGTAGTTGGCACTACCCTTGTAGCCTGATGTTTTTTATGTTATTTTTTTAATGAATAGCTTGTAAGTTGTCTAGCTTTGGTACCATGTGAAATTTTATAAGGTGATCTTATACACCCTAGACATTTTTTGTGAATATTTAACTTGAATGTTTTATATAATAGAGAAGGGACTATTCATCAAAAATAACTAAATAAATAGTTTAGGCTTTGGTCCAAACTGATAATTAAAAAAGTGGAAAGAAAAGACATACATATAGATATGAATATATTACAATAAAGAATTTGAAAATATTTAATAAATTTTAATATGAAGACTTGATTAACCATTAATTACTTTATGTTAACTTTAAAAGATGTCAATAACAAACCTTTAAAAGAGTGAAACCCATTTTCAAATGGCTCATGTTTCAGTTTAAAATTACCTAGCCAAAAATTAATAAATTGGAAGTTGTGGTGGAGGTAGATCACATGGTTAAAGATCGGATGAAAGCTAAGAGAGATGATACTTTGTGGGAGGTTGGAAAGGATTTTGGGGGAAAGCTGAATAAAAAGGAAATTATTGAAGAATAATTTTGTTGAGCTCAAAGTCTAGGTGCCCTTAGAGGAGGAAATAAATGAAATTATGCATGCTTTGGCTTCCATGAATGAATCTAAGACTCAACTAGGTGCACAATTGCTATAAATGGATACTCATTACATAATGGTCCAAGATAAAATAGGGAAGGTTATTGGGGTTATCCAAGATGAACTAGAGGAGAGGATTCGTAGAGGAAATACAGTGATGAAAGTCATGGGAGAGAAGAAAGTCTTCTTATGGTTGCTAAAAGATAATTGACTTCTAAGTATGTGGTTTTTTCTAGACCCTCAAGTGGGCCTCTTTCCTAGACAAGCTCAAGGAATTGAACAAGTAGTGATCCTACTTCCCTTTAACATATTGTATACTAGTGTTGGTGGTTGTTGGTTGTTAGTTGCTAGTTTTTTTATTGGTTTTTTTTGTGCTAGTTATTTGTTTTTTTGTAAGTGTTTCTTACTTGGTTTTAGTTCTTATAAACCATCCCCTTGACTTGATGAATTTTTGTTAAGGGTTTGAGCCTGTTCAAAATGAGGAGTAACTGGGGGTGAATCAATTACTACAAAAACAAATCGAAGTCTCTTAAGATGTCAACAAAACTTTAAACTAAATCTTTACTGATACTTGGTTAACACCAATTTTTTTGTTGTAACTCAGTTAACAATGGATTTAATATTGTCACCTAGTAAGCATAGAGATAATTAGTGAATAGAAAGAAAATAGGACCTATACTCAACCTGAATTCTCCAAAAATGATCCAAATTGATTAAGTGCAAGAAAGTGATCAATCCACATATGGATCAAGCAATGGGGAATAGGAAGAAAGGAGATCTTACAATCTTTCTATTTGAGAAGTAAGTCTTGACATCTGAAATAAATATAATATAAATTCTTACCTTGAAGTAGGATAAATCTAGAAAATGTTGATGTCTGATGTTTATGTAAAATTTCGGGGATCTCTGCAACCTATTTAAGACTAGAAATGTCAAGACAGAGAAAACCCAAAAAAAAATTTTCCTTTTGAAGGGAGGTTGACCTTGACCCAAATAGAGGGCCATAATCTTACCCTAGGGCACAATTGTACCCCAAAAATTTAACTGTGACCTGCACTACTCTGACAAAATTTTTATTTATGAATCCCTCAAGTTCGATGGAATGGGTATCCAAATCTACTCCTTAATTCACTATTCCACACTTGTATCTACAAGAAAAATGATTTATTTGTTTGAATGGGGAGTTTTCCTTGGTCAAACCCTAGTTTAGAATCAACCTTAAAATGTAATTAAAATTTCAATATGCATAAACAAATTAAATGGAACTATTCACCTTGCTTATATTGAAATCCTTGAATCCAAAGTACAGATGCTCTAAATGCATGTAGGATGTCTCAAATCAATGAAATTAGATCTTCAATACCAATCTTTAATGTATCCTTGCATATAAAAAGGCTTGGATGAGTATGGATGGAGAAACCTTCAACAAGAGGGCTCCGTAGAGATTGAATCCTTCAATAGCTAACAATGGACCTCCATGATGAGTTGGATGCTTCAACACTTGAACACTTGAATGCTTGAATTCTTGATAGATAGAAGATCTTCACTTCATAGAATAATTATTTTTTTGATATCTCTTGTGTGCATAAACTTCATAATAGGTGGATGTCAAAATGAGGGAAGAAGACTTCCTTATATAGAGATCTAGGGAAAAAACTCCTAGAGAAGCCCAACATGGGAGCATTAAATCCCAATTAACCTTGACCCCTAGAAATGGACCTAGATTAAATTTAATTTAAGAATCTACCATTCTAACACCCAAAACAATTGACCTAGAAGTGGGAATAAGAAACTTTTCAAAGCCTGATGTCCCGAAACTCCCAAAAATTAAAAAATGGACCTGGGGTCATGGATGAAGTTGAACCTACTCTAGCTCAAGGTTGAGGTCATCTATGACCTAGGTTAAGGTCAAGGTCGACCTTGACCTAAAGTTCATCCTTGGCCTAGAAAGTCAAAGTCCTTAGTTTCACAAAGAAAGTTGTCAAAAATAGGCTAGAAATAGAGAGAAAGAGAAGCAAAACAAGGGGAAAATAGCCAGATCCATGAAAGACCCATTAAAAGTTCTTAACATGACCCTAGACCGCTTACTCAGAGGGCTATACACTCTTAACATGGAAGTGCTTCCATTTTAAGATGATACAATTAGATCTTAAGATATTTAATGTGTTTTTTAAAAAAATTAGTTACAGAAGCATAAAGGAAATAACATGAACACAAGAGACACCAAGATTTAATGTGGAAAACCAATTTGAGAAAATGACCAATTGAAACTAGTTACTATTTTTCACTCTTATGAAGTGAGCCCTATTAGGAGACAACCCTGTTAAAGGTTATAAAACACACTGTTAGCTGTGACCGTGTTAGAAGATTTAATTCACCTTGTTAGGAGTGGCCTTGTTAGAGGTCTTTAGACACTTCAATCTAGAAATGCCACGTTGTTAGAGGATTTTCTAAATAGCTATTAGGCTAACTCTATTAGATCATTTGATTCAAGTCTACAATTATTAAAGAGTAATAATGACTTGACTTGATTGCTGATGCAACTAACTTTCCTAATTCAAATCTATGTTCTGGCTTGATTACTTGATCTTCCTTGATTAAAATGTTCTTTATAGATCTATCAACTTGGACACTCTGTCCTCTTACAGATATCCTTTCAAATTTTATTCCTTAATTCATCTTCTTCAATTCCACATTTCAATCCTCAACTTGAAATTTCATTTATATGATTTACCTTGTCAAGTCAGCTTGAATACGCTTTTACTCAAACAATTATCATCCCTTAAGTCAGCTTATATTAATCAATAAATTTATTAGACTTAATATGTTGATAGTTGACTAATACAGAATTGAGTACTCAGTTAACACTGAAGTTCTAATGTTAATTGACCCAAATTAGTCAATACTAACTTCATGTTGAATTTCCTTTGATAACTAAATGAGCTCGGTTAATACAAACTTTTCTTCATTAAACGACTTAGCTCAATCAATACTATCTTTGGATTTGGTTATAACTGAATGCTTGACATATATAGGAAATTATCTTTGATGCCTGAGTGAGCTCGCTATCACTGAATACCCAGTAAAGGCTTGACATTTTGTATAACATCAAAGACAACATACAATTGAATAATTCTTTTCAACAATCTCCCTCTTTGGCATTCATGAAAACGCAACATATCATAATATAAATAAATTTTAGAGAAAAATAGAAGTAAGGATAATATCATTAGTTTTATTCTAATTTTCATCCATGAGAACTCCCTCTATCAATGAAAACTAACTCTGACATCAATCTCTCCCTCTAGAATGATTTATTTTGACTTCTTTGATTTCTCTGACTACAATCTCTCCCTTTGACTTACTAATAAAAAATTTCTCTACTATGACAAAAAACTCTCCCTCTTTGACATCTCATGCCAAAGACAACATACAATGGATTTTCCATGTACCTAATATATTGATTCATATGCAATCTATTATGAAAATACTACATCAACTTTATTGATATTTAAATGCTTAGTTGATGAATCACTAATATTTGTGTAGTGAGTTTCAAATAGGGGAATGACCCCTATCTTACCTCTTAGATACAAAAATGCATCCTTAGGTAATGGTTTGGTGAATATGTATGCAATTTGTTCTTTTGTATTCACATATTCCAATCTCACCTCTTTTTCTTTTACTAATTCTCTCAGAAAGTGATATTTTATTACAATGTCCTTTTTCTTGGTATGCATTGCTCAAATCTTGGATATTTTAATTGCATCAGTGTTATCATAGAAGATAGCTACTAGATCCTTGATTATTCCTTCATACCTAACAATAGTTGTTTGAACCAAATGATGTTGGAGTAATTAACTATTGCTACAAGATATTATGCTTCTCCTGTAGACTGAGAGATGCAATTATTCCTCTCACCTTTCCAAGACAATAGCCTCTTTCTAAGAAAGAATGCTCCACCACTAGTTTTTTTCCTCTCATCAATACTTCCCACCCAATCAACATCAGTGAAGGCTTTTAATTCAAACTTGTCTCCTTTCTTATACCACAAACCATAACCTTAAGTATCTTTTAGATACCTCACAATTATTTTTATTGACATCGTATGATTTTCCCTTGGATTAGCATAAAATCTTTCCACCATACCAATTGCTAATGCAGTATCGGGCATTGTGTCTACTTGCAAGAATTTGGTATAGCTCTGATACCATGTAAGAATTTTCTTAAGGACAAAATTCAACCAAGAACTAAGAACTCAAACACAAGCACAATTGTAGACCAAAAATGGATATGATCTATTAATCAGAGTATGTCCTAATACATTGCTCTATTCAGTATGTGATATGTATATGCTAGGAGTGTCTATATATAAAGGCATCTCAAGAAGCACCTAGAATGTCTCTAGAAGGAACCAGGAAATAAGATAAGTATGACAACTAAGCACATGCCTTATCCATCATTCTAGATGAGTGTATAAGAATGACAAGGTTGTAGACACCATGTGCTTAATTAGTGTGCTAACTCCTATGTTGTAGACACCATGTGCATAAAAGAGGTGCGGACTCCTATGTTGTCAACATGAAAACTCACAAGAGTACGCATACTCCTAGGTGGCTAATAAATAAATAATAAAAAATATGCATTAACCTAAGTAAACTTAAGTAAGTGTAAATAGTGAATAATTATTTACACCAACACCCCCCCTTAAGTGCAACTTAGGGGAATTCCCTTAAGCTTACAAAAACTAGGATGAAGTGCATGATGGGTCCCGACTACTAGGCCATGTTAGGTACCCATGTACATAATGAAGATGAAATCTCTCATAAAGTGGGGAAAGATGGAAAATCTCATGGGAAAAACCCTCCCCCAAAATGAGAGATGAAAAGGGATGCATGGATGGATGGAGTAGTCAATACCCCTCCATTACAAAATACATCCAGTATATACAAGAGAGAAATGGAGAAGGACAAAACCCCATAAGAGGAAAAAGTCCTCACCACACCCCCCCCCCAAAAAAAAAAAAAGGAGGAGACAAGGTAGTTCTCCCCTTTAAAAGTAGTGTGCCGACCAGTGAGAAATGCTCCAATGTAGAAGCTAATTCATGACCTTTGAATGATGTTCCTCCCCTTTGGAATTAAAAAATGTAAGGGTACAAAGGAGATGCATCCCCTACATGGAGAAAGAATTTTGATGATGTAAGGTATCTCTGAAACCTGTTCAAGTGTCCCTGTGTCGATGCTAACAATGGTTTCCTTCAAAACTGCTGAGAAGTGCATAATGGACAAGGAGTGATGTAGAACCTATTTTAAAAAATCAACAATCTTCTCAAATGATAAAGAAACCTCCTGCAAATTCTATACATAAGTATCCACAATCACATTAGCCTAACAGATTGATCATGTAGAGAATGGACATGAGGATCACAGTGGGCCCTCGCAACCACTATAGAAGGACCGTCCTTAGCAAATAGAAGTGGTAGATCATCAAAGAATTCCTCCAAATTGGTTGTGTGTGACTCCAAGAATAGATTTGAAATGTCTGGCAAGAAGTCATCGCCTGGAAGACAAAGTGTACCCTATTGTTCAATGAAGTATATGTATCTGTCATTGTGGCAATGAATGTACTATTCAACTCAAAGAGAAGATGAATATCATCTAGGATGTCTCCCACATCTTCAATGTGAGACTCCATGAACAAGCTTGCAATGGAGAGAAGGAAGTCGTCGCATTAAGGTAAAGTAGGAAGACATGAATGGGTCTGTTGCACTGAATCTGAAGCATCTATGGTTGGAACAGGATCAGTAGGAGCAATAAGAGCAGCTAGAGGTGTGATCTCATCTAAAGAGGATGCAGCTACAACTGGAGGTAAAAGATCTTTTTGGAATGGAGGAATGTGCGGGTCTTCATATAGCTCCTAAAGATAGATCCAAAGATCATATGGATACCATAACTTGGCAATGACCTTATAAAAATTAGAAGAAGAGAGACTATAATAAATGGTATCCAAAAGTCTATTAACAGATGGTTGTTCTTCAATGTTAGAGATCAATTTGTTGTAACATAAATAATGAAATACTTCCTTATGCTCTCTTCTTAGATGATCAAGGAGTGTATCACTCCATTTGTGATAGTTTCTTTTTGTCAACTTGGGTCTAACTCCATGTCAACATGTGTGACAAGCCTCCATGAGATCAATGAATGTATGCACCCCCCAAAATATAGAAATAATCAATCAATACACACCCCCCCCCCCCCGCGAATGTATGATTTGGCACTTAATGCAATATCCACATGCCAATTTAGGGCCTATTTTTGAAAGTAGTATTTTTATCCATAGAACCTATAATATGATTGCAAATCTAGAAAGTCGACAAAAAAAATGCACTTTCAAAAAAAATTGAACTTGTTTTGGAGTCCAGATGAGCCCATACCAAGCATTTGAAGTGGCAAAAAATGGGATTTACGACTTGCAGAAAAATTCAAGAATAGAGATCTCAAGCCATCTGCACCAATGTGTAGATCATGAAATTCTACCCCAAAACGAAAACAAAATGCTTGCAAAAAGGAGTCTGTATGAGGAAGATATCGTTATTTGAAAATCTCTACTATTATTATTTTTCCTAAATCACTGCCATGCCTCCAAAAATTAAAAAGCTCTAGATTTTGCTTCAGATGTCCAATTTGGATGAAACAAAATCTAATTTGGGAATTTTTGACCTTCTAAATATGATGCAAATATTTGATTTGCACTAGCAAGCACCAATCTTCACCTGCAAAAAATCTCTCCTATGGCCTGATGGCCAAAAAAAATTCAAAAACTAATGTAGATCCAAAAAAATAATAGAGATGCAGATGAAAATAATACAGATCTGAAAACTAAATGTATAGATCTGAAACTATCATACCAATTTCACAAATTAGTCCTTCGGATGCCGGTTTGCAAAAATATTCTACCTTACAATTGACTTTGGCCTAGAGTAGCTGAGTTTATAGTCGATCTTCACCGAATCAACATTCCAAACAGAATGACGAGGTCAGATCTGACTCTAGATGCTCTCAATTTTTGTAGTATTCTAGATTTGGGCTTACACATTGAAGCAGCAATGGTCTCGAATGGCTATGTGATGAGAAAATCTCCAAGAGCTTTGATACCATATAAGAATTTGGTATAGCTCTAATACCATGTAATAATTTGCCTAAGGAAAAAATTCACCCAGGAACTAAGAACTCAAACACAAGCAGAACTATAAACCAAAAAATGGACATGATCAATTAATTAGAGTATGTTCTAATACATTTCTCTATTTAGTATCTGATATACACACACTAGGAGTGTCTGTATGTAAAGGCCTCTCAGGAAGCACCTAGAATGACTCTAAAAGGAACAAGGAGATAAGATAAGAATGACAACTAAGCACACACCTTATCCATCATTCTAGATGATTGGATAAGAATGAAAAAGTTGTAGACACCATGTGATTAATTAGTGTGCTAACTCCTGTGTTGTAGACACCATGTGCATAAAAGAGGTGGGGACTCTTGTGTTGTCAACATGACAACTCACAAGAGTATGCATACTCCTAGGTAGCTAATAAATAAATAATAAAAAATATGTATTAACCTAAGTAAACTTAATTAAGTGTAAATAGTGAATAATTATTTACACCAACACTACTACATACTGAATTTTTCCAATCATTGATCTATATGTAGTCTAATCTACCTCTTTGGAATCATCATTTTTCAGAAAACTTATGTCTAATAGACATAGGTGTTCCAACTGTTCTAGGATCCACCATTCCAAATTTTTTCAATATATCTTTGATGTACTTTCATTGAGTAATGTAGATGCCATCCTTCTTCTATTTAATTTGCAGGCCAACAAATAATTTAATCTCTCCAAACATTGACATTTCAAATTCTTTGCTCATTTCTTCTGAAAAAATATTTTCATAAGTCATCATGTCTAGTGAATAATATATCATCTACAAAAAAAATTGCCAACAATATCTTCTTTTCTGGACCTTCCTTGATGTATAGGTTGATGTTGTCATTTGTCCTTTGAAAACCAATTCTTATCAGATAGCTATGCAATCTTTCATACCAAGCTCCGGGGGCTTGTTTGAGACCATATAAATCTTTGTGTAATCTAGAAACCATATCCCTTTTGTTAGGATCTATGAAACCTTCAGGTTTCTTAATGTAAACTTCTTCTTCAAAGATTCCATTCAAGAAAGATGACTTTACATCCATCTGGTGTACTTTGAATCCTTTATGCATAGCATAAGCAAGTAGTGTCCTAACACATTCTACTCTTGCAATAGGAGAAAATGTTTCTCCATAATTAATACATTCTTCTTGAGCATAACCTTTGCATACTAACCTTTCCTTGTTCTTTGATACTTCTCCATTTTCATTCAACTTATTTCAGAATACCCATTTTGTGGGCAAATTATATTCTTGTCCTTGGGTATAGGAACAAGAGTCAAAATTTTGTTTCTTTCAATTTGTTCAATCTCTTCATTCATTGCCTCAATCCAACTTTCATTATCTAATGCATCTTTAATAATTATAGGTTTAAATTCAATAAGCAAACTTGTACCTTTTAGTTTGTTCCTTGTCATTGTGCCTTTTGATTGATCTCTAATGATTTTCTCAAGTCTATGATTGCGTCTAACATCTCTAGCAAGTACAAGTTCCTTCTTTATGAATTTTGTACTTGATTCACTTAGTTCACCATGCTCAAAATGATCTTTTGAATCATGCTTGGGCCCTATTGTCTATAAATCAAGTCCTTTAGACTATGACTTAGTTTGCACTAGCTGAAACTTAGGTCCTTCTAACTGAGGCTCGAGTTCTTCAAACTGTGACTCAAGTTTCACTAGCTATAACTTGGGTTGAAATGGAGATTTAGGGGGCTTAGGTGGTAAAGATAGCTAAGTTCTAATTGTATTCTCTTAAATTTTAGGTAAAGTATCAGGTTCAAAGTAGACAAAGTATATGTACATTTTAGGTTCTTTTCTTCTTTGTTCTTCACTCTTTTATGCAAACTCATCAATTTTTACATGTGAACTTTCTATAACCTTGTGATTAGTAAGATTCAAACATTTGTATTCTTTTCTTTTGTTGGAGTATCCTAGAAATATGCCTTCATCACTTTTCACATCAAACTTCCATTTTCCTGTTTCTTTTAAGATGTAACATTTTTTTCCAAATATTTTGAAATAACAAACATTAGGTTTATAGCCATGCCATAATTCATAAGGTGTTTGATCTATATCTTTCTTTTGTTGAACTCAGTTTAAGGTATGAAATGTTGTACTGATTGCTTCCTTCTAGTATTTGATTGCAACATTTTTCTCTATCATTAGTGTTCTTGCACAATCCATGATGAATCTATTTCTTGTTTTTGCTATGTCATTATATTAAGGTGTACCAAGTGTAGATGCCTATATTTTGATTCCTCTTTCATTGCAAAATTTATTGAATTCATTTGAGATTAATTCTCCTCCTCTATTTGACCTTAAAAAATTTAGTTACTTTCTTATTTCTTTCTCCACTCTAGCTAGATACCACTTAAATTTTTGAAAAGCTTTAGATTTATCTTTCAAGTAAATCACTATCATCATGCTAGAATAATCATCAACAAACAAAATGAAATATTTATCTCAACAATAGCTTTCTATGCCAATAGGTCCACAAAGATCTATATGAACCAGCTCCAAAACTTCTTCAGAATGATAATTCTTTCTTTTGAAGCTTGTCTTTCCCATCTTCCCAATTTGACAATTTGTGCACATGCCCATATCAGATTTCCTTAGACTTGGAATGCATCTCATTCTTTTATTATTTTTTATATTGACCATGTTATCAAAATTCACATGACACAATATTTTATGCCATAACCAACTTTCCTCTACTTGAACTGGGAAACAAGAATTTTTAGTTAGATCTAGGTAGAATAGATTACCTTTTGTTTGATTTCCAGTCCCAACTAGATTTTCTTTCCCACCCAGCAACTTGGCCTCTCCATTCATGAATTCTACCTTGAATCCAATGTTGTTTAACTCTTCTACACTAAGTAGATTGTATTTTAGTCCTTCAACCTAGTAAGAATTGTCACATCTGATTTCATTAGTTAAGGTTGTTGGATACAATTGTTCAATTATGTGTTGTCTTCAATTTGATCAGATGAGGATGAGAGAGGATGAGAACATTGCCAAATATGTTGAAAGAGTAAAAGCAAGTGTCAGTGCAATCAAAGCTTCTGGAGGAGATATTAAAGAAGAAATAGTTGTAAGTAAAGTTTTTAGAACATTACTTCTCATTTATGCAATTAGGGTTTTTTCAATTTAGGAAAGAAGATGTGAAGCAAATCATAGGATAAATTTAGAGGCCATAGTAGGAATATTGACTACGGTTGAGCTAGATAACTATGACAACTACGTTCCAACTTCCAAGAACATTGAATCAAGATTTGAAGCTAAGCTTTCACTCAAAGAAAAGGGCAAGAAGATAAAGAAATGTCAATTAGAAAGTGAAGAAGAATCATAACAGAGTTCTAACAGTGATCTTGAGGTGGTTGAAGCTCTACTAGCAAGGAAATATTCTAGAGGGAAAGGAAAATACAAAGGTAAGATTCCTTTGATCTATTTTTCATATGAGGAAATTGGTCATATTATTGCTAGGTGCCCAAACAAGCAAAACAAGGATGAGAAGAAAGGTCGCAAGTGCAATGGCAAGAAAGACATCAAATCATTCAAGGACAAAGGTAAGAAAACATGTTTCATGGCTAAAGATTCTAAGGATTCTAACAATAGTGAAGATGAGATTGTTTACATTGCTGTAAAAGATGAATCTGATAATGATGAGGAAGATAAGATAGCACTTATCTCTCATGTGAGCAAAAATGATACATGGATCATAGACAGTGGTTGCTCTCATCATATGACTAGTGATAAAACTAAGTTTGAACATTTTGATGACTATGATGGTGGCAGTGTGAGATTTGGTAATAATAAAACTTGTTGCATAAAAGGAAGAGGAAGAATATCACTAATCAAAGAGCTTGTATGTGATAGTGCCTATTGGGGTGAAGAACTAAAACTCAATCTATTGAGTGCAACACAACTAATCAATATTGGATTCAAAGTGGAATTCATGCATGGAAAAGAAAGACTATTGGATGACAAAGGAAAGCTAATTGGATCAGGCATACAAACAAAAGGTAACTTGTTCTATCTTGAATTGGTGAATAATCATGTTTTATTGCTCAAGTTGAAGAAAGTTGGTTATGGCACAAAAGGTTATGTCATGTGAACTTTGATAACTTGGTAAAAATAAGCAAATTCAAGAAAGTAAGAGGCATTCCTAGTATAAAGAAACTTGAACTTGGTCTATGCAAGAATTGTCAGATTGGTAAGATGGGAAATACTAGCTTTAAAAGTAAGAATTACTATTCTGAAGAAATTTTAGAAATTGTGCATATTGATTTGAGTGAACCTATTGTAATTGAGATTTATACTAGAGAAAAGTTCTTCATTCTTTTTGTTGATGAGTACTCTAGAATGATGACTATCATGTATCTGAGAGAGAAATCAAAAGCATTTGAGAAGTACAAATGGTATTTGGCTAGAGTAGAGAAGGAAACAGGGAAAAGACTGAAATGCTTGAGGTCAGACAAAGGTGGTGAATTCATCTCCCATGAGCTTAATAACTTTTGCATTGAAAAGGGAATCAAAAGACAAGTATCAACACCTGGAACTCCTAAGCAGAATAGAATAGTTGAAAGGAGGAATAGATCTATCATGGACTATGCAAGAACTCTAATGATTGAAAAGAACATTGCTATGAAATACTGGAAGGAAGCTATCAGCACTATAGTTCATACCTTGAATTGAGTACAACTGAAGAAGGACTCATTCAAAACCCCTCTGAGTTATGGTATGGCTATAAACCTAATGTAAGTTATCTAAAAATATTTGGAAGTAAATGTTACATTTTCAAAGAATCTAGAAAAGGAAAATTTGATGTGAAAGGTGATGAAGGCATATTTTTGGGATATTCTTGCAAGAGTAAGGCATATAGATGTTTGAATTTGTCTACTCAAAAAGTCATAGAAAGTGCACATATGAAAGTTGATGATTTTGTAGAAAGGATTGAAGAAGAAAGCAAAAAGGAACCAGAAGATTACAGGAGATTTGTTTTCATTGAACCTAATATAATGCCAGACATATCTGTCAATCAAGAAACTTCTACTCCTGAGTCTTCAATCGCCAAGTTGCAAGAAGTTCAAACCAAGTTGAAGGAACCTGAGTCACATTCAGATGCTACCAAGCCAATGCCTACCAAGTCTGAAGGACCTAAGCAATAGTTAGAATAACCAAAACCTGAAATTGAAATTCAAAATGAAGACAGTGGAACTTAGTCAAAAGGCAAGGAACCTGTATTAGCAAAGTATGTAAGGAGACATCATGCACTAGATCAGATTATTGGAGACAAATTTGAAGGTACTATGACAAGAAGTAAGTTAAAAAGTATTTGTCTACTTGCTGATTTTGAACCTAAAAATGTCAAAGATTCTTTAGAAAATGAAATTTGGATTGAGGCTATAAATGAAGAGATAGAGAAAATAGAGAAAAACAAAACTTGGACTCTTGTACCTAGGCCTAAAGATAAAAATATGATTGGAACTAAGTGGGTATTCAGAAATAAGTTGAATGGAGATGGTAAGATATCAAGAAACAAGGCTACTCTCAAGAAGAAGGAACAGACTATGGAGAGACCTTTTCTCCTATTGCAAGATTGGAAGGTGCCAGGATCTTACTTACATATGCTAAATATAAAGGATTTAAGGTATATCAAATGGATGTCAAATCTACATTTCTCAATGGTATTCTAGATGAAGAAATCTACATTAAACAGCTTGAAGGTTTTGTTGATCCAGACAAGAAGGACATGGTCTGCAAATTGTACAAAGCATTGTATGGTCTGAAAAAAGCCCCTAGAGCATAGTATGAAAGATTTCATAACTATCTTATTCAAATTGGTTTTAAGAGAACTAATGATAACAGTAGCTTGTATATCAAGCAAGGACATGACAACAATATTGTTTTGGTAGAAATATTTATGGATGATACTTTTTTTATAGGAAATGATGATCTATGCAAAAAAAAATTAGAGCAAATAAACAAGGAATTTGAGATGTCAATGTTTGGAGAGATTAAATTCTTCAATTGGTCATCAAATTTAGTAGAGCAAGAATGGTATCTACATCATTCAATCTAAATACATCAAGGAGATACTCAAAAATTTTGGTATGGAAGATTGTAAACCAATTGGGACTTCCATGTGTATTGGACTAATGCTTACCAAGGATGATGAATCAAAAGAGGTAGATCAAACCTTATATAGATCAATGATTGGAAAGTTGCAGTATGTAGTTCATACAAGGCCTAATATTGATCTTGTAGTTGGTATTGTGGCAAGATTTTTAGCAAAAACAAGAGAAAATCACATGATGACAATCAAGAGGATCTTGAGATACTTGAAAGGCAATGAAGATTATGGATTATGGTACAAAATTGAAGGTAATCTGGATGTGAAAGTGTTTACTAATGCTGATTGGGCAAGAAACATTGATGACAAAAAAAGTACAAGTGGAGGAGCATTCTTTCTTGGAAAGAAGTTGGTTTCTTGGACAAGTAATCTCAGTCTACAGCAGAAGCTGAGTATGTTGCAGCAGCAGTGAAATGTTCTAATATTGTTTGGTTCAAATAGTTATTGGAAGGCATGAAGGTTGAGATCAAAGAACCAGTTTTTATGTTTTGTGACAATACAAGTTCAATCAACATATCTAAGAATCTAGTGATGCATTCAAAAACCAAGCACATTGTAATAAAGTATCACTTTGTCAGAGAATTGGTGTAGGATAAGGAGATCAGATTGAATATGTCCATACAAAAGAACAAATTGCTAACATATTCACCAAGCCATTGCCTAAGGATGTATTCTCATATTGAAGAGGTAAGCCAGGGGTCATTCCCCTATCTGAAGATCACTAAAATGAAGTTTTTAGTGATGCATCAACAAGAACCAAGTTGAAGATCTATCAGTTGATGCAACATAGTTATGGAAACATTGCATATGAATCAGTACTTAAGGTACATTGCTACTCATATGATTTGTGTTGTCTTTGGCATGTGTTGTCAAAGAGGGAGAGTGTACTATCATATTTATGAAATTTGAATTTTTTTGTGGAGAGTTTTCTATGTAATTCCTTCATAGAGGGAGATTACTGTATTTGAGAAATTTGTGGCTTAAAATCTAAGAGGGAGAAATGTTTTGTTTGAAAATACTTATTTTCAAATTTCATCTGCTATGACATGTTGTGTTGCCATCAATCCAAAGAGGGAGATTGTTGGATACAATTGTTCAATTGTGTGTTGTCTTTGATGTTACACAAATGTCATATCAATTATTATACAAAGTCTAGTGAGCTTAGTTGGTCAACAAAGCAAATTACAAAGTCTACCAAGCATTCTTGAAAGTTATTCTATGGAAACAGTTTCTACTGAGCTCACTTGAGTGTCGAAGGTTTTTGTGGCAGAAGTCAGTTTCTACCAAGCTCACAAGGTCAGTGAAGGAAAGCTAGTGTTTACTAAGTTCACTCAGTCTCCAAAAGATTTTTCAAAGTTCATAGTGTTTATCGAGCTTCAGTTGGTTAACATTGGAAATCATTTCTAGAGCAATGTTTATCGAGCAGGGTTGGCCAATGAAGGATTTCATTGTTTTGAGAAATAAAGTTTAATTTTTTCATGTAATGATTATTGGTAATTGTAAGTTGTAAATGAGCTAACTGGATAATTTGTAAGGTATAAATAAAATGTCAAGTTGTGAATTCTAAAGTATAGATGGATGAATGTGAAAGCATGCAAGTGTCAAGAGGAAAGTGTGAGTGAAGTTTGAAGAAGGATCAGATATCCTTGAGGAGCAAAAAAGTTGTATTCAATCAATGAGGATCTAGTGAAGCAGAATAGAGATCTATATCAGTAAATTTAGTTGCATCTCATTCAGGTCAACTCATTGTTACTTTCTCACAATTGTAGCAATGATTTCTAAATCTCTTAAAAGAGTTGGTCTTATAGCCATTTTTGTAAATCCTCTAACAAGGTGCACAATTCTATTGAATTGTTCTAAAGTCCTCTAGCAAGGCCACTCATAGTAGGGTGATTAAATCATTTAACAAGATCACACCTCATAGTGTGCTTTTGTAACCTTTAATTAGGTTGGTTCCTAACAAGGCTCACTTTAAAAGAGTGAAAATTAGTAGCTAGTTACTTGGTGGTTTTTCCCATATTGTGTTTCCACATTAAATCTAGTCTCTTGTGTTCATGTTATTTCTTTTATGCATGCATGTTAAATCTTTGTGAATGTTTAAAGATTAGTAATAACTTATAGTACATCTACCGAGTTATAGCATTTTTTTGTGTGGCTACCGAGTGACAGCAGTAACTAGTTTTTAAGACATCTAAGGGATCTGTGGATTTTTTTTTGTGGTAACTGATTCACCCCCCCTCTCAGTTACTCCATCTATATTTCTAACAAAGGCAATGCATCATTTTCCTTTTATATTTCCAAATTTGACATTCCCACCATCATAATATTCCAAGTGCTCAAATTTTGTTTTACCACTAGTCATGTGGTGAGAACAATCACTATTTATGATCCATGTGTCATTCTTGCTAATATGAGAAATGAGGGTCATTTTATCATTTGATTCATCTTTAATAGATATGTAAATCATTTCATCATCATCACTACTATTAGAGTCTTTAGCCATGTAACAAGATTTCTTATCGTTATCCTCAAGTAATTTGTGTAGCTTTTGAAATCTTTCTTTCTTTTATACTTGTCATGCTTCTTTTCTTCTTTGCCTTCTTTTTTTAGACACCTTGCAGCAATGTGGCCTACTTCTTCACAAGAAAAAAAAATTAGAGGTATTTTACCTTGGTACTTTCCTTTAGCTTTAGGGAATCTTCTTGAAAGCAGAGATTCAATGACTTCAAGGTCATCATTAGAAATATCTTCATCTTCACTATCAAACTTTTTGCTTTTAGATTTTCCAAATTTCTTTTTGAGTGATAGTTTAGCTTGAAATGCAAACTCAATACTACTAGAGTTAGGATCATAGTTATCAAATTTTTCTAACTCAAAGGTTATCAACCTTCCTACTAGTGCATCCAAAATTATATCATTTTTTGGGATCACATCTCATTTGTTGAATAACTAAAACTCTAATTTCATAAATAGGAAGAAGAGTTCTTCGTACCTTGCTAACCACTATTTTCATCTTCTCTCATAGTCATTTGATCAAATTGACCTCTTAGACTTTATGCCTTAGCTCTCCTCACATTTTTATCTCCTCCATAGATATCTTTTAGCTTGATCCACATTTCATGAGTAGTAGGAAAATCTTTGACTTCATCAATCATCATTATGTTGTGAATCTTATTTTCCATAATTTGGTCCACACTCAAAGGTCCAACAAGTGCCACATACTTGTTCTTTAGATATTTTAGGCATGTGTCTCCAATGGTTTCCAAATATAGCTTCATGAGTTACTGCAATGCTTGGAATTTATCTCAGTTCAACTTAGGAATCTCCCTTATGTAAGACATCTTAATCTTTACCTTAGGTCATTAAAACCTTATCTGCAATTTTCAATAGATCTAATACCAATTTTTGAAAATGAGAAGGAGTAACTAATAGGGGAGGGGTGAATCATTTACTACAAAAAATAAATCCAAGTCCCTTAAGATGTCAACAACACTTTAAACCAAATCCTTACTAATACTCAGTTAACACTAAATTTTTTGTTGTAACTCAGTTACACTGAATTTAATATTGTCACTCAGTTAGCATAGAGTTAACTAGATATTAAGATATTTAATGTGTTTAACCATAAATAACTTAGTTAGAGAAGCATAAAGGAAATAACATGAATACAAGAGACACCAAAATTTAACATGGAAACCCAATTTGGGAAAACCACTAATTGCAACTAGTTACTATTTTTCACTCTTCTAAAATGAGCCCTATTAGGAGTCAACCTTGTTGAAGGTTAAACACTGTAACAATTTTCCTAAGGGCAAGATTCACCCAAGATCGTAGAACTCAACACAAGTACAACTATAGACCAAAAATGGATATGATCTATTAATGAGAGTATGTCCTAATACATTGCTCTATTCAGTATATGATGTACAAACACATTAGGAGTGCCTGTATATAAAGGCCTCTCAAAAAGCACCTAGAATGTCTCTAGAAACAACTAGGAGATAAGATAAGCATTGACAACTAAGCGCACACCTTATCCAACATTCTAGATAATTGGATAAGATTAAGAAGATTGTAGACACCATGTGCTTAATTAGTGTGTTAACTCTTGTGTTGTAGACACCATGTGCATAAAAGAGGTGTGGACTTTTGTGTTGTCAACATAACAACTCACAAGGGTATACATACTCCTATCTGGCTAATAAATAAATATTAAAATAATGAATTAACCTAATTAAACTTAATTAAGTGTAAATAGTAAATACGTATTTACACCAACACCCCCCCTTAAGTGCAACTTAGGGGAATGTCCTTAAGCTTACAAGAACTAGGATGAAATGCAAGATGGGTCCTGACTACTAGGCCATCTTAGGTACCCATGTATATAATGAAGATACAAATCTCTCATAAAGCAAAGAAAGAGGGAAAAACTCTCCCCCAAAAAAGAGAGATGAAAAGGGGTGCATGGATGCCTAGAGTAATCAAGACGCGCCCATTATGACATACATCTAGTGTATATAAGTGAGAAGGGGAAGAAGGAGACGAGGTATTCCCCCCCCTAAAAGTAGTGTTTCAATCGGTGAGAAATGCTCCATTGTAGAAGCTGATCCATGACCTTTGAATGATGTTTCTTCCCTTTGGAAGAAACAAATGCAAGGGTAAAAAGGAGATGCATCCCCTATATAGAGAAGGAATCTCTAAGATGAACGGTGTCTCTGAAACCTGTTCAAGTGTCCCTATGTCAATACTGATGATGGATTCCTCCAAAACTATTGAGAAGAAGTATAGATCAAACAAGGAGTGATGTAGAACCTATTTCAAAAAACCAACAGTCTTTTCAAATGACAAAGAGACCTCCTATAGATATTGTACATAAGTATCCACAATCACATTAGCCCAAAAAGATTGATCATGTAGAGAATGGACATGAGGGTTGGAGTGGGCCCTCGTAGCAACTATAGAAGGATCATCCCCAGTAAAGAGAAGCAATAAATCATCAAAGAAGTCCTCCAAATCTACTATGTGTGACTCTATGAATAAACTTGAAATGTTAGTCAAGAAGTCATCACCTAGAAGACCATGTGTACCCTGCTATGCTGAAGTACATGAATCTATCACTATGACAATGAATGTATTATTTTCCTTAAAGAGAAGATGAATATCTTCAATAGTGTCTTCCACATCTTTAATATGAGACTCCACAAACAACTATGCAATATCTAGAAGGAATTTGTTACATTAAGGTAGAGTATTAAGACATAAAGGGTCCTACTACACTGAATTTGAAGCATCTATGGCTGGAATAGGATTAGTAGGAGCAACAGAAGCTAGAGATGTGATCTCATCTAAAGAGGATGTGGCTACAACTAGAGGTATGATATCTTCTGGGAATGGAGGAATGGTTAGATCTCCATACGTCTCCCAAAGATACATCCAAAGATCATATGGATACCATATCTTAGTAACCAGTTTATAATAATTAGAAGAAGAGAGACTAGTAAGAATGATAACAATCAGTCTGCCAATAGGTGGCTCTGATACATTAGAGATCAATTTTTTGGAACATAAATAAGGAAATACTTCCTTATGCTCTCTTCTAAGATGATCAAGGAGTGTATCACTCTATGTGTTATAGTTTCTTTTTGTCAACTTGGGTCTAATGCCATAGCGACATGTACTAGAACAATACTCCTCTTCTATGATGGACTAATCAATGTAACCTCCAAAGAATGAAAGAACACCACCCCCCCCCCCCCCCCCCCCACCACAAAATGTGTGATTTAGGCACTTGATAGCCACTTGCCAATTTAGGCCCTATTTTTGAAAGTAGTATTTCTATCCAAAGAAGATATAATTTGATTATAGATCTAGGAAGTAGACAAAAAAATATGCACTTTCAAAAAAATAGAACCTAATTTGGAGTCTAGATGAGCCTATACTAAGCATTTTAAGTGGAAAAAATTAAGATTTGTGAGTTTCAAAAATAATCAAGAACAGAGATCTCAAACCACTTGCACCAATGTGTAGATCATGAAGTTCTACCCTAAAACAAAAAAAAATTGCTCGCAAAAAGGAGTACATATGAGGGAGATATCACTATTTGAAAATTGTTGTTGCTATTATTTTTTTTTGAGTCACCACTACGCCTCAAAAAATCAAATGGCTCTAGATTTTGCCTCAGATGTCTGATTTGGATGAAACAAAATTCAATCTTGGGGTTTTTTGACCTTCTAAATGTGATGCAAATGTCTAATTTGTACCATCAAGCTCTAATCTTCACCTAAAAAAAATCTCTCCTATGGCCTTATGGCTAAAAAATTTATGGAAAATAATGCAAATCTGAAAAAATTTGTAGAGATACTGATGAAAAAAAGTAGATGTAAAAATTAAATGTACAGATCTAAAGTTATCATACCAATTCTGCAAATCAGTCCTTCGGGTGCCAGTTTGAAAAAAAATTGCCTCACATTCGACTTTGGCCTAGGGTAGGCAACTTTATAGCTGATTTTCACCAAATTAGTGTTTTGGATGCAATGGCAAGGTCAGATCTGGCTCTAGACACTCCCAATAATAGCAATACTCTAGATTTGGGCTAAGGTGTTGAAGCAAGAAGATGGTCTCGAATGGCTATGTGAAGAGAATCTCCTTGAGCTCTGATGCCATGTAAGAATTTTTTCTAAGGGAAAGATTCACCCAAGATCATAGAACTCAACATAAGCACAACTGTAGACCAAAAATGGATATGATCTATTAATCATAGTATGTCCTAATACATTGCTCTATTTAGTATATAATGTACAAATACACTAGGAGAACTGTAAATAAAGGCCTCTCAGGAAGCACCTAGAATGTCTCTAGAAACAACCAAGAGATAATATAAGAATTGACAACTAAGCATACACCTTATCCAACATTCTAGATGAGTGGATGCAATTAAGAAGGTTGTAGACACCATATGCTTAATTAGTGTGTTAACTCTTGTGTTGTTAAAACCATGTGCATAAAAGAGGTGCGAACTTCTATGTTGTCAACATAACAACTCACAAGAGTATGCATACTCCTAGGTGGCTAATAAATAAATATTAAAATAATGCATTAAACTAAGTAAACTTAAGTAAGTGTAAATAGTAAATACATATTTACACCAAAAAACACAATGTTAGCTATGACCCTATTAGAGGATTTAATTCACCCTATTATGAGTGGCCTTGTTAGAGGTCTTCAAACACTTCAATCTAGAAATGCCACCTTGGTAGAGGACTTACTAAATAGCTATTAGGCTAACTCTGTTAGGAGATTTGATTCACTACTACAATTATTAGGGAGTAACAATGACTTGACCTGATTGTTGGTGCAATTGACTTTGCTGATTCAAATCTCTATTTTGGCTTGATTACTTAATCCTCCTTGATCAGAATATTATTTGTAGCTTCGTCAACTCAGATAGTCTATCATCTTACAACTATTCTTCCAAATTCACTTCCTTAATTCATCTTCTTCAATTCCACATTTAAATCATCAACTTTACCTTTCATTCATATGATTCACCTTGTCAAGTCAACTTGAATACTCTTTTAATCAAACAATTATCATCCCTTAAGTTGGCTTGTATTAACCAAAAAAATTATTTAGACTTAATATGTTGACATTCGGCTAATACAAAATTGAGTACTTGCTTAACACATAAATTCTAATGTTAACTGACCCAACTCGGACAATACTAACTTCATACTAATTTTCCTTTGATAACTGACTAAGCTCAGTTAATATAGGCTTTGTTTCATTAACTGACTGAGCTTGTTCAATAATATCTTTGAACTTGATTATAACTAAATGCTCAAATTATATAGGAAACTGTCTTCAATGCCCAAGTGAACTCGACTATCATTGACTGCTCGGTAAAGGCTTGACATTAATAATTATTTTCAACAGAGCCCCATCTCACTCTATCTAATCAAAACTTATGACTTCAATGAAAAATAATATAACAAAAAAATAGTAATTCTATGTTAAAAACAAAAATCCTATCAATCTTCATCGTGTTTGTACACTAATAAAAATAGAGCTCAACAAATTAAGTTATAAAATATCAATCTTAATCTATAAATTGTTATTCAAACTTCTACCCACATATTCATAAAAGGGAGAAAAGTTTTACATTTTTGAATATCCTTAGTAGAATTTCATATGGTCTTCTATCAATTGTGATAAGGAAAATCAAACTTTAAAACATATAAATTAAAGGTATTAATGGTTTTGTACTAGTCAAGAGGTACTCAGTAGTTTGATTATGTGAGGAAGACAATTTGAACTTGGTTTTAGTGGTGGTTAAATGATAAAATAATCAATAATGGGTCTCATGTGTCTAATAACATTTATGAATTTTGACAGAGTGTTGATTACAATATTATCTCTTTAATTAATATGTAAAAGGATATACTTTTATTTTTCCTTATCTATATTATTGTTTATATCTTCAATGAATGAGTAAGAAAACTTGATGTATTATTTTTTGAAGTGTAATGATTCATAACTTTATGAAGCTTAACCAAGTCTTATCATGGTTCATTCATGATGTATGTCATTCATCCTTACCAAAATGTAAACATATTATTTTATATCAATGTGCGAGGGACAAGACCACATCAACCCATGATATTAAGTTATGTCACTCTTGGTCTCTCTTTGGACTAATAAAAGATAAATTATGGGTCATAATTATAGTTAATATATAGTACACTTAATTATTATAATCAAGCTATGACGATAATTTTAAATATATGTATATAGCAGCCAAAAAGGGGGTTTGACCCCGTTGTACAGTAGGTTGGAGACTAGTTGAAAGTTACCCTCCATTATCTAACCAATCCCTTTTCTAGTCATACAAAACATCAAAAACATCTTAATTTTAAACCCCCTAATATTAACCTTCAAAACACTAGTATCCACTTTACTACCCTTAAAATTAATAAGTATATGCCAAAAAATGGTCCAACAGTTGATATTACAAATGCTACTACTAATATGATAATCCATAATAACTAAAGAGACCACCAAGGGCATAGAGTTCATAGTTAAACATAACATTAAAGAAAATAAAGAAAAAGAAATAATATGGCCTAACTCCCCTCCTTCTCCTCTAGGTCCTTTACCTTCTTTTCATTCAGATCCTCCATGGCTAGTTTCTCAACCTTTTCCTTGATAGGTTTCTCCAATAGATTCTTGATCCAATCATTTGCTAGGAAGTTGTAGAGGGAGTAGGAAATCTCACTCTTTTTTCCCTCATCCTTCTCATCCTTTCTTACCCATAGAAAATAAATAGTGGTGGCCATTGTGTGTGTGACTTTAGTGGAGAACTCTACTAGGGTTTCAACCTTTGGGCATAGGGCTTCATGGCTGTAGGCTAGGTCATGCATCAAATTCTCCAATATGTCCAATCGAGTTTTGCTTTGATCCTATCCCTGGCTATGACACCCATTCTCCCCCTGCTCTATGTTGCATCCTTTCTTTGGGAAGTAATATCTTACCCTAAAATGTTACCCAAGGATGGGTTAGCTTCCAGGGTATTCAAAATGTGAGATGAGCTAGGAATCTCATTTCCCCCCAAACCAAGGTGCATGATCTTCCTCTATCTTTTGGTGGACCTCTTTTCACTTTGTATGGACTCTAAACTCATCTCTTTCTTGGGTGGTATCTTAAATTTTTCTATTTTAAGCCTTTTCCTAGACCTCCTTGAAGTTTAATTACTCCACCTAGTATCTGTATCAGACTCAATAATGTGTATGTCTTTCCTATTACCTAGGGGCTTATTGTACACCTTCTTCAAGGCTGAACTAGGGCTAGGGTTTGTAGAGACTTGAGGAGTTATGATGGTGATAGGGTTAACCAGAAGAAGTGGGTTAAAGGAAAACTGTAATTTTTAAAGTTTGAACATGAAGACCTAGTGTAGGATATAAAAGGATCTACCTTATTCTCTCTTTCTTTGAATCGTAAACACATTATCCTCCACTAGATGCAAAATAAGTTGTCGCATGGAAATTAGGTCCTAGTTACTAAAATGGTTTAGAGTAGGAAAATGGTAATAATTAAATATCTAATTTCGATCTTCAAGATTTATATAGCGGATGATGGCATAGCATACAATGTCCCAGGGTATGGATAGGTCCTCCCTAGAAAATCCACCCCTCATGCAAACAAGCTCCTCCTTAGAGTGAAATTTTTTTCTCATGCTCATTTCACCAAAAACCTTGGTCTTCTTGTTCCAACTCCTACCCTTCAGAGACAACCCACCTACTATTGCAATGAATTCCTCTATTATTTTGAACATCACCCCATTAATGTTCACCTTCCTATTATTCTAGGTATCGATGAATTATAGGGATACATGTTCATCATACCCTTCAATGCCTTGCATGAAAAAAAATAATCCACCTTCACATAGATAAACCCATGACGCCTCACTCTTCTTGATACAATTTTTAATCTTTTCCAGTTGAATGTAGTTGTTGGCATCCATGTCTTCCCCAAGTTCTATCACTAAATCCATAGTGTTATTTGACATCCCCTTGTTGCAAAATTGGAAACCAAGGTCATTTAAAGGTTTAATGTTAACAATGAATCAAAAAAAGCAATTGATTCTCATCATAAATTCACAAGGCTTCACATTTCTAATCCACTTCTAGCTTTAACATGTATGAACTGTACCTTTCCAATCAAAATTAACCATTGCTAGTTGTGTATTGATTGAAGTATAATGTTACTTCCATTATTATTGTATACATCTCCCACCTCTATTAGACTTATTTTTCTAACTAAATCCACTCGAATCTTCCTCTCACCATAGCAATAAATGTTCATGATGATGGATCCCCAAATTAACATATACACCAAATCCTTCCAAATATCAACTTTATGATTTTTCACTCTTGGGTTCTCCCACTAACCTAGATTCACATCAATATGCCATTTGTTTTACTTTATTACATTGAACAAGAACACATTCTCTTTCAACCAGCATTTGTCTAGATGGCCTAGTTTGGCTAACATCATCATGTTCCTTTATTCCTTAAACATTATGACCCACTTTGGAAAGGTCATCCACAATACTATTTCCTTCCTGATATATGTGCTCCATGTGGACTTCAAGTAGCCCATTCAATAGGT
Organism: Cupressus sempervirens; assembly: GCA_028749045.1. Lineage (NCBI taxonomy): Eukaryota > Viridiplantae > Streptophyta > Pinopsida > Cupressales > Cupressaceae > Cupressus > Cupressus sempervirens. The sequence continues at coordinate 341,197,589 of CM053787.1, read as the reverse complement.
TGCAGATTTTCTCAATTACCACTTTTATCTTCTAGTTATACCTGACAGCTCCATCCTTCACAATATTAAAAATCAACATCAAATCTCCCTCAATAGCTAATTTATTAATACTTCTAGCTTGTGATATCCTTAGTCCCCATAATACGGTCAAGCCTTTCACTTCATTGTTCACTCCCCCCTCCCCATACACGTAGTTCCCAACAAATGCAACCACCACCTTTTCATTAATATCCTGTATAACACCTCCAACCATCATCCTCCTAGCAATAGTTGATCCATCAAAGTTAAGTTTCAACCAGTCTTCAAGGGGGTGGGGGTTGCCAAACCCTTTTACGTCTAGCATTGGCTTTAGAGTCATTAAATCTTGTTACTTTAGACCTAGGTCTCAATAATTATCACATCTCATGTCTTGGTCTCTCAGGGGGTTTAGAGGAGATTTCCACTACCATATCCCAATACATTCTTTCAATGTCTTGATCACTTGTTGGGTTACCACCTTTCTAGAAGTAGCCTTGTCCCTAAAAATGTGATTGTTTGGTTCCTTCCATATTTTCCCAACCACATAAGAGGGGATGACTCTCTAGAATATTTTGAGGTATGGTGGTTAGAGGGACCATCCCAACAAAAAAATTGGTGAATTTTCTCATTGAAGCACCATTGAGTCTTCCATAAGGAGAGAACCTCCCTCTAAACCTCCATAGCAAAGGGATAATGTATGAGGAGGTATTGTATGGATTTAATTGCATTATAACATAGCATACATCCATTAGCCAACTGGAATCCTCTCTTTTGTAGATTATCAATGGTGAGGATGACCTTGTGTAGAGTCGTCCACCAAAAGAAATTTATCCATGGTAGGATCCAAGGGTGCCAAACTTTCTTCCATTCCTTTAGGGCTTCACCACCCTTGAGACAACAAGCATTAGAATATTTTACCATAAACTCTCTAGAGGGGGTAAGTTTCCATATAAAATAATTCTCCAATGGGATAGAGGGGATACAATAATTCTGTAACATCTCCTGAATTTCTTTAAACACCTTCACTCCTAGATTGTCCTAATTGTAATTTTTTTCCATTTGTGCTCAAGGTCAATATAGCTGCAAACCAGAGTACCATGGAGCTTGGTACATGACTCTCTTAGAGGTTAGAACTTGGTATTCATAATGGGGCCATCATGTAGCTAGTGATCTTCCCAAAAATCAACATTGTTCCCACTCTCTACCACCCAATGAGCTCCCTTCTTTAATATTTTGTGTGTTTTCAGAATATGGTTCCAAATTTTTTATCCTATCAAGGGTACCATAGTTCAAAGTTTTTGGTGCAATGCTTAACCCCTAAGATACTTAGCCCTAATAATACTACACCAACTACTCTGAAGGCACAACAATTTCCAACTAATCTTAGCCAGGAGGGAATTATTCAAATTCCCAAACCTCCTAATGTCCAGTTACCCCATTGACTTAGGTTGGAAACCTTTCTCCTAGTTGACTAAAATTATTTTGTGCTTGTCCTCCATTCCGGACCATAGGAAATTTCTCTAAATTTTTTCAATAATCTCTTTACATCTTTCCAAGAGTTTAAAGAGTGAAAGGAAATAGATAGGGATGTCATGTAATGAGGTCACAAGAAGCTAAAGTTTTCCTACATGGCTTAGAATTTTACCTGTTCAACTTGCAAGCTCCATCTGTAAGCATTCCACTAGCCCATTCCAATATTGTGAGGTTACTTCTTTTAGTGTGAGAGGGAGACCAAGATAGGTACTTGTTAGAATATACTCCACTAATATAACTGAGAGGAGGAGGGGCGCTGAATTAGTTATCCAACTATTATCATAATTATCAATCCTAAGAAAACTTAACCATATGTATAATATAAACTAAAACCACAAAAAGATACTCACACACAATAACACCAAATATGTTAACTAGGGAAACCCTTGATCAAAGGGAAAACCCTAGTGGGTATGGTAACCACAAGATGATGTACTAATATAAATATTCCTTGTTAGAGGATGGACCCCATTAAGAGTCTATGAATAGATTCAATACATATGAGTCCCTATTAGGAGACTTTGAATCCCTATTAAGAGATTGCAACCCTATTAGGAGTTGTGCCAATCCTATTAAGAGTTGTGGAAGACAACTAGACCCATTTCCCAAAAAACTTCAAGGGAAACACCAATGAACCCATTGTCCAAATGATCTTTGTATTATTCCTTGCATAATGATAGAATGGTATTGTACTATTCCTTCCTCTTTCTCTATCATGTATACCAAACCTCTACTCCTTTTGATCTTGTAACTAGATCACGAAACTTGCATCTAATAATCATGTGGATTTCTTACACACATCCAATAAGCAGTATGCTCCTTTTCACACTTCTCACTTCATACAATGATCAAAAATACTTTTTTAGACACTCACAATCAAGGAAAACATATTTCCTTTATACCACATCTTCATAATAATTCCTTGAGTCGGCCTTGAGGCTTTCCTAATTAATTATAATAAGATTATTAATTAATTATAATTACAATAGCACTATCAGCTCACAATCTATACAAAACTTCACACGTGCGATACTAGTGCTTATGCACTCACTGACATCACCACCTAACTATCCACTATCACTGCCTCACTGCACATCTCTTCATTACACCTCAGATGTAATTGTAGACACCTAAATTTGATTACACCACTTTGGTAATCCTATTTAGTTATCTCTAAAGGCATCATTAATTAAATTCCTATTTAATTAATCCTTTGCCATCCCCTAGCAGATTAATTTAATTAATCATCTATAGTCCTAATTGATAAATCAAATAACCTATCATTTATCAATTAATCCTATTCTTCTATCTAATTCCAAAATCCCCATTTATTAAATAAATCTATTTGATAAATAAAACCCTCAAATCTAATAACTCCTAACCTATCCCTAACCCTTCATTTAACCTAATCCACCCCATCCACCCATACTAACCAAGCTTAGCCACTAACTCACCCACCATCATGAATGCCATCCAATTGCAAATCTCTAACAAGCTTAGTCTAATCCTAAACCATCTCTAATCCCCCCCCTAAACTTGTCACATTCCCTAAGCAAGCGTAAGACTTTCCTAAGCTAAGCAAAGTCAACAATCTCAACTCTCTCCAAAATATCCCAACCACTTAGCCATGAATGCTCTTACAAAGGCCATAAAGACTCTTACAAACCCATTCATTGCTCTTACAAGCCATAATGAAGGGTATTTATGAGGATATTATCCCTTGAGCCTCCTTTGTTGACTCATCCTTCCCCTTTCCTCCATCTACTCACCTTGTGACATGTGTCACTCCTTGGTTGGTGCTAAACAAACACAATCCATGTGCTCCCCTTTGAGTGCATCCTAGCCCTCCTTAAGCTTTCATCTCTCCTTTCATCTTAACCCTCCATCCCTCAAGCCCTTAGCCTATAAATTGAATCCCCTCCCAAGCCATTTCATCACAACCTTTGAGCTAAAGTTATAATGCTAGTTTGAGAAATAAAGCCTTTAAACCATACCCTTATAATGCCAAATTGAGAGCTCTCAAGCTACCAATTTTCCATTTCCATCTCCATTGAAGCTATTTTGAGAACCTTGAGCATACATCCTACATCCACATAGTAGACTCATCCCTAAATCAAGTGACCATCCTCATTGGGAGAGCCATTCCATGGTTCATATTCTCATTTGAGGGTTTCACTTTGTCTCTTATATATGTTATGATTTTTATGCTAGTTAATGCTTTGTTCTCTTGATAGATTAGTGTTTCTTGCTAACATATTTCTCATATACAGTAATATAGTCAACAAACATCAAGAACTGCTTTCCTAGTTCTTTGTCTTTGAACTTCTCTCTATAAATTAGGTACAAATTTCATTTATCTTTGACTTAGAATCTGTGTACTTGACCACATCATTAGGACACTATGTTGAACATGTCCATAACAATGCATCACTAGACAATCAAACCATTTTATGTACCATCAAGACCTCTGTCTACTACTCAACCAGTCTTTATAAAAACTATACTATGTAGACATCAATGAAAAACATAGTCATTAATGCAACATGTCAATATACTCCAATGCTCAGGATACTCCCCCAATGTAGTATCATTAGGATTCATGATAACAATATCCCCCTTTGGCATTGATGACAACATAGATGAAAAACATCTAACTTCCAAGAATACCAAATAGTTTATGTTGTTGTTGACCAACATTAGTTGTCCACACACTAAAAAGAATCTCAAACACAATAGATGCACAATAGGTGCATACTCCTTATTAGACATCAATTTTTTACTTCACATTAAAAAGTTCACAATACATCAGGTGCCTATTTCTTCTTCTTTTCATGAATCTTTCTAAATCTCTCTAAAGAGATGTATGATGAAGGCACAACCCAAGACAAAACAAACACAATAGGAAAAGTGAATATTATTATCAGAATTGATATGATATTACATTCAGTACAATGAAAATAGACTCAATGACATGCCCTAGGGGCTTACAATGTTGTCTAATTCTAGAGAAAACCCTCCCCATAGTACCTTCTCCCAAACTGCACCAAAAACTATGTTTAAAATGCCAGAAATGACCTTAAGTAACCCAAATTCCCAACATGGAAATCCTTAGGTCTCCTCTTTTGATTTTCTCTAACCTTATACTATAGGTTCATCTTGGTAATATGTGCATGTACCTCCTCATGTAGGTTCTTGACATGTTTAGCAAAGTCTTCTACATGAGCACTTTTCCTATCTCCTTGATCCATCTTCCTCAGCTCTGGTGCAGTCCTTGGACTACTCCCACACACAATTTGGAATAAAGATCTACCAGTACTCCTATTCATAAAATTGTTGTAAGAAAATTTTGCTTATGGTAGAATCAAATCCCATCCTTTGGGCTTATCTCCTACTAAAAACCTTAACAAATTGCCTAGACTTCTATTCACTACTTCTATTTGTCCATCAGTCTGTGGATGATGTGTAGAACTAAACTTCAATTCTGTCTTCAACTTCTTCCATAAAATCTTCTAGAAATACCCAACAAATTTAGTATCTCTATCAGAAACAATACTTTTTGGGAGACCATGTAGCCTCGCCACTTCTCTTTAAAAAAAATCTATAATATGCACTACATCATGAGTCTTGTGTCATGGAATGAAGTGTACCATCTTGGAGAACCTATCAACCACCACAAATACAGAGTCATTGCCCCTTTGTGTCCTCAAAAATACATTAAAAAAATTCATACTTATGTCCTCCCAAGGCTTCAATGGAATAGGAAATGGCTGATAAAGTCTAGTATTTTGACTAAAGCATTGGTTTTTTGACATACTTGGCAATTGTGAAAAAACTTCTTGACATCCTATGATAGTTGAGGCCAAAACTAATGTTCACTAATAATGGAAATGGTCTTATCTCAACCAAAGTGTCCTACCATCCCTCCATTGTGTTTCTCCTTGATCATGTTCTCTCTCATGGAGCTCCTTGGAATACACAATTGACTTCCTTTAAACAACATACCATCCTAGATTATGTAATCCAGTCACGTGGTCCTATCTTGAGTAACAGATTCTTTACAAGCCTTCCAAGCTTTTAAAAAGTTAGGATCCTCAAGGTATAGATTCTTGAGTTCATCAGACCCAACCACTTCAACCTACATTTATGTTAGAAAAAACTATCTTCTACTTAATGCATCTGTAACCCTATTAGACCTTCTGCTTCTATGTTTCAAAACAAATGTATATCTTTACATAAACTCTACCCATTTCAAATGTCTCTAATTCAAATTACCTTGTCTATTTAGGTACTCCAATGCCTGATAATTAGTATACAAGACAAATTATTTTGGAAACAAATAATGCCTCCATTTCTTTAAGGCCTAAACTATTGCATAGAACTCCTAATCATAAACAAAATACTTCTTCTTTGTATCATTAAATTTTTCACTAAAATAGGAAATAGGCTTTCCTTCTTTGCTCAACATAGCCCTATTAGCACTGCCACTAGCATCACAATCCACTTGAAACACTTTTTTGAAATTAGGAAGTGTCAACATAGGTTGTTTTGTCACCTTCTTTAGCAATTCAAAACTACTTGCAACTCTTGTAGTCCACTTGAGCTCTTTTCTATCCCCCCTCATTTTTTCAGTTAGGGCTACACATATACTACTGAAGTTCCTAATGAACTTACTATAAAAAATAGCCAAACCATGGAATGAACTCATCTCAGTGGCAGACCTTGGAGTAGACCATTCTATGATGACCTTCACATTCTCTAGGTCCATTTTTAGACCTTCAAATGATACAACAAACCCCAAATAGAATAACTTCCTTTTGACAAAGCTACACTTCTTTAGATCAATCAACAATTTCTCTTCCCTCAACCTTTCAAGGACACTATGAATGTGTAATAAATGTTCATCCAAAGACTTACTAAAAATCAAAATATCATCCAAATAGACAATAATAAATTTTCCCAAAAATTTCTTTAGTACCTCATTCATAAGCTGCATGAAGGTGCTTGGCACATTGGTCATTCCAAAGGGCATGACTAACCACTCATATAGATTGTCCTTGGTATTGAATGTAGTCTTCCACTCATCTCCTTCTCATATCCATATCTGGTGATAGCCACTCTTGAGATCTATCTTTGTGTAGTACTAAGCTCCACTCAAGTAGTCCATAAGATCATCCATCCTTGGCAAAGGAAATGGGTACTTGATGGTTATTTTATTTATATCCCAAGATTCTATACACATTCTCCACTCTCTATCATTCTTTGGTGCTAGCATTGCAGGTACTTCACATGGACTCTAGCTCTCTCAAATTAAACCTTTCATCAATAGCTCCTGAACTTGTTTATTTATCTCTTCAGTCTCAGTAGGAATAATCCTATGAGCAACATTTTTAGGCACACTAGCTCTAGGGACTAAATATATTTGATGACTAATTTTACTTATTGGTAGAAACCCTTCTGGAAAATCATCAAAGGTGAAATCTCCATACGCACTTAATAGACCTAAAATTTTGAGTGGAACTTCACTACTACCTTCCTTATCCTTTCTAGGAATTAAATCATAACACATATGCTAATTTTTCATGTCATCCAAAAAATTTCTTCTATCAACAAGACATACCCTAGCACTACTACATACCTTGTCACCCTCCTTTATCAAGGGCTTCAATTTTGTAGCAAACTCCATCCTCTATTAGAGAGTGTTTATTTGCATGACCATCATGTATAGCACACCTATCAAACTACCATGGTCTTCCCAACAATAAATGGTAGAAATCCATTAGGATGATGTCACAGAGAGCCTTGTCATGGTAACTCCCAATCTTGAACTTTACCAAACATTATTCACTAACTAAGACCTTATCATCATCCTACACCCAAGCAATCCGATAGGGATGGGGGTGTTTCTCCCTCTTGAGTTTTATCTTTGAGACCATCTCCTCTGACACCAAGTTTTCAGTCCTCCCACCATCAATAATCACATCACAACATTTACCCTTAGACTTACACCTAGTATGAAACAAACTCCTCTTTTGTCTAGGTTCAGTCTCACCACTCAATAAGACCCTCTCATTAACCATGACCTCTTCTCTTTTTGTATCCTCTAAATGTGATGACTGTGCATCATCATCAACATGAGCAACCCTTGCTTGTTCATTAGCTCTCTTATCTATCCTTCCCTTGCATTGAGGGCATTCGTAGGCACAATGAGCTTCTTCATTGCAATGAAAATAGGTACCATAGAAGCCTTCTCTTCCTAGACCTTTTCCACATCCTATACCTCTTCCTCTCTAATCTTTAAATTTTTTATACGGGAGCGGTTAAAACCCTCATTCCTCTAGTTTTAGCTAGTACCCAAATCTTCATTTTTCTTTCGGTTCTCATTTTGGCCTCCAAATGACTTGGGACTACCCCTTCCTCCTTGACTATGCCCTCTTTGCCTTCCATCAAAATTTTTGTTTAGCTTCTCCTCAACTTGCAAGGCAAACTAGTATGCCTCTTCAATTCTAGTCATTCTAACAAGGCATAACTCCTCCTAAATGCTAGGTTTTAACTCATTAAGGTAATGGGAAATGTTCTCCTTGTTTGCTTCGATATGCCCTACCCTAATAAGGACTTGGTAAAATCCCTATGTGTATTCCTGGATAGATTTTCACACTTACTTTAACCCTTGCATCTTTTTGAACAAATCAAGCTCATAATCAACAGGAATGTACTACTTCTTTAGTTTGTCCACCATGTGATCCCATCTTGTGATTTTCTCCTTTCCTCTTCTATTTCTTTCCAACTAAATCTCTTGCCACTAGATTTTTGCATGGACTTTCATTTTGGCCTTCACAAACTTAACCCTATCAAGGTCCCTAATATCCTCATACTCAAAATATTTCTCTAGCTCATTGATCTAGTTAATCAACTCATTCGAGTTTAGATTTCCCAAAAACATACCAACTACAATTTTAATTCTTTTTCCCAGCTTGGAAATGGCCCTAAAAATATTCTCTTCTACTTAGTTCAGGACTTCTTTGTCTCCTTCACTTTCTTGCACAATATTTTCTTCTTCTTTATTTTCTTCCTCACTTTTTTCGCCTACAGCAACATTCATCCCTCTGTAGATTTCCTCTTGTAACGCCTAGACTTGTCTCTAGAGGGTTGTACGCTCGGGAGGATCAACTATAGCCCTTCCAAAATTCTCCCTTCATGGAGGAATCTTCTCACTATATCAAAACCCATAACCACACAGTCCTGGTGCAAACTGTCTCATTGTTGGTGCTCTATCTACACACTCAGAAAAACCTGCTCTAATACCACTTGATGAAGGCACAACCCAAGACAAAATGAACACAATAGGAAAAGGGAACATTATTATCAAAAGTGATATGCTATTACATTCAGTACAATGAAAATAGACTCAATGAGATGCCCTATGGGCTACAATGTTGTGTGATTCTAGAGAAAATCCTCCTCATAGTACCTTCTCCCAAACTCTACCAAAAACTATGTTTACAATGCCAAAAATAACCTTAAGTAACCTAAATTAGGTTTAGAATTAGGAATAAATTTTATAATATTATATTTTGCATCCAATTCCAAAACAAAAGGATCTAGAAAACATGTTAGAAGTTAGTGTAAAATTAGAAGAATCTAGAAATGGTAGTCCAACTTCTAGGAGGCATAACTTTTGATCCAAGACTCCTATTGACGAATTGTTTACATTTCTCAAAAGCTCTCCAAGAACCCTATATCCATATGCACAATCCTAGCTTGTCACCCATTTTTTTAGTCTATACAAGGTATTTTAGTGCCTCAATTTGACTTTGAAGCGCTCTTAGGGGATCTCCAAGAAACTTAAAATTGCAATAACTTTCAAACCATAAAGCCTTTTGACCTGATTCTTTTTCTAGAGTTCTTTAAATTACAAGTATAACCATATATCCAACTTACACCCTTTAACTCATCATAATTATGGCTCAATTAAAAAATAACTTATTTTCTACATTGGCACATATCCCAAGGTGCTCAAAAACTCTAACCTAGAAAACCGATAGTGGAACTATGAGAGTTGGGATCTCTATTTAACCCAAATTGGTATCTAGAAATAAAGACACATTAAATAGAAACTAACATTAAGCATATTTTTGGGTGATATAGGATTGCCCTTGCACCACTAGATGCTCTTGCATCAATATCTCTCCCCCATACCTTATGAGATGTATTTTTCTTGCATATTCTCCCCCATTGACATCAATTTCAAAGACCTCAATCTCAATGTTACAACATACCAAGTGTTAAATAACAATTTCCAATATGTTGCACCAAATCATCAATAGACTTAAGTGTCCAAAGATATTGTTCAATACCAAATACCAAGATTCCTTAGTGACTTAGATCATCATAAATACTCCCCAATATGGGAAGCATCAACATTTAGTTGAGGCTAAAAATGGTACTCTATACTACTGGATTGATGCACTCTCTACATCATCTATTCATAAGTAGCTAGGGGCATAACCCCAAGCATACCTCTCAAATACTCAAGAGTATCTTTAGGAAAAGATTTTGTAAAGATATATGCAATTTGATCTTTAATACTCACATACTCTAATTAGATCTCATTTTTTGTTTCTTTCTCTCTCAACACATGATACTTAATACATATATGCTATTCTTAGAATGCAATACAAGATTCTTAGACATAGTCACTGTACTTGTGTTATCACAGTAAATGATAATAGGTTCTTCAAATTCATTTCTGATACCCTTTAGCATCTACTTCATCCACATAACTTGATTATAGTTATATTTTGGTACAACATACTCTGCCTCAATAGTACTCTACAAATTACAATCTTGATTCTTGCTTAACTAGGAAACCAATCTTCCTTCAAGAAAGAATGCTCCACCACTAGTGCTCTTTCTGTCATCCATATTACCTACCCAATCTGCATCAGTATATACACATAGAGTGAAATTACTCGGCCTATCATACCAAATTCCATAGTCAAATGTCCCTTTCAAATTTTTGAATATTCTCTTCACTACTATAAAATTATACTCCTTAGGATTAGCTTGAAATCAAGTTACAATTCCAATTGCATTTGCTATATCTAGTTTGGTGTGAGTCAAATACTGCAAACCTCCAATCATGGATCTGTAGTTCTTCTACTCTATTGCAAGTGGGTCATCTTTGTTGGATAAATTGTGACCAGTTATCATATGTGTACCAGCAAGTTTACAACTTTCCAAACCAAATCTTTTCAACAAATATTTCAAGTATTTAGCTTGTGAAATGAAAATACCATCATTGTTCTATACAATATGCAATCCTAGGGAAAAAATTGTTTCTCTTATCATGCTCATTTCAAAATCTTTTTCATCTCTTCAGCAAACTTATCAATTTCTTCATCATTGCCTACAAAAATAATGTCATCAAAAAATATTACAATAATCAGCAAACCATTTTCAACTTCCTTCAAATATAAGTTATTGTCTAGCATACCTTTAGCAAATCCAAGCTTTTCCAAATAGTTGTCTAACCTTGCGTACTAGGTTCTAGATGCTTTCTTTAGACCATATAAAGTTGTCTTTAGTCTACATACCATGTCTTTTTCTTCTAATAAAGGAAAACCTTTAGGCTACTCAATATATACCTCTTCTTCAAGTTCTCCATTTAGAAAGGCTTATTTAAAATCCATTTGATAAACCTTGTACTTAACAAACTTATTCATATCACGAGTCATGTGATGTGAGCAACTATTGTCAATTATCAAATTAGATTTCTTTTCCACTTGGGAAACTAGAGATTTTTCTTCTCTAATTTCTCTATCAAGATCATCTTCCTTGATAGCCACAATTCCCAATTCATCATCACTTTCACTTTGACCTTTTTCATCAAATTGTTCATCTTCATATGCATAAAACAATTTCTATCTCTATCTCTTCTAGGCTTGAACTTTCCCTTATACTTTTTCTCTCTTTTAGGATATTTAGATGCATAATGACCAAATTCATTACAAGTCCAACATTTAAATATTTTCTTACCATTTTTTTCTCTTTTCACAAGAAGGGCTATGTCATCCTCAATCTTCTTGTCTTCATAAGATATTTTGCTACGACCAAAATCTCCATCTGTGCTTGCACTCCTTGTTAGATTAGGTCAAATGTTTAGGGCACTGAATCTATTTCAACTCTTTCTAGATCTTTATACTATCTTAGATCTTCTTCTATTGATTCTAATCTTCCAAGCAATGTTTCCTTTGTGAAATCCTTAATGCATGGCATTACTAGCTAAATCATCTAAGCTACTAGCTTGAATGATGGTATCAAACTTTTCAAGATCTTAACTATAACTTCATCATCTTCCTTGGTTCCACCACGAGACCAAATTCCTATAAAATTTTTTGATATTCTGCTAATATAACTTCTTACAGATTCATATTCCATCATTTTAGCATCTTGAAATGCACATATCCAATTTTGTAATCTCATTCTCTTTGCATGATCATTGCCTTCAAAAGTATATTCTAATGCTTTCCAAATTTTACAAGATGTTACAAGTGAATTTACTTGACTATATCCATTCTCTAAAAGAGCTATTAGTAGAGCTTCTCTTTCTCTCATGTTACATAGGAATATATATCTCTCTTGTTAACTGCATCCTTTAAGCTTTTCTTCTTCAATGATTGTCTTCTTACCCTTTGTCAAGATACAATATCCTAGACCCATGCACAAAAGATGAATCTTCATCTTCTCCTTCCAACTATCATAGCTGGCCCCACCAAATCGAGGACTGCCCTTTCTGAAAAGATTCTCCATCGATCTCCCAAAGATATTAAGCTTATCCTTCAAGGACCTAATTTTTTGATACCAATTATTAGAATTAATAGTCCATTGATATAACTCAGAGGGGGAGGGGGGTGAATCAATTATCCAACTATTATCACAATTATCGACCTTAAATAAACTTAACCATATAATTAATATAAACTTAAACCACAGCAAGATACTCATACACAATAACACTAGATATGTTAACTAGGGAAACCCTTGATCAAAGGGAAAATGTTAGCAGGGATGGTACCCACAAGATGATGTACTAATATAAATATTTTTTGTTAGAGGATGGACCTTGTTAAGATTCTATGAATATATTTAGTACATATATGAGTCCCTATTAGGAGACTTTGAATCCTTGTTAGGAGATTCCAACCCTATTAGGAGTTGTGCAGATACTGTTAAGAGTTGTGGAAGATAGCTGAACCCACTACCCAAACAACTTCAAAGGCAAGACTAATGAACCGACTATCCAAATAATCTCTATATTATTCCTTGCACAATAATAGAATGGTATTGTAGTGTTCCTTCCTCTTTCTTTTTCCTATCAACTAGACCTCTGCTCCTTCTGACATCGAAACCAGATCAAAGATCTCACATCCAATAATCCCTTGGCTCACTTACATGCATCTAGTAAGAAATCTACTCCTTTTCACACTTCACACTTCATACAATGATCATAAAATACTTTTTCTTACACTCGCCATCAAGGAAATATCTTTCCTTTATACCACATCTTCATAATAATTTCTTGAGTCAACCTTGAGGCTTTCCCAATTAATTATAATAAGATAATTAATTAATTACAATTACAATAGCATTTCCATCTCATGGTCTATAAAAAAATTCACACGTATGATACTAGGGTTTTCTCACTCACTGATGTCACCACTTGACTATCCTCTTTCATTGTTTGACTACACATCTCTTCATTACATCTCATATTTAAGATAGCCAACAAGCATTAGGAACTGCTTTCCCAATACTCTATCTCTAAACTGCTCTCTATAAATCAGGTACAATTTCTATACATCTTTGACTTAGACTCTATGCACTTGACCACGTCATCAAGAAATTGTGCAAAACATTTCCATAAATATGCATCATCAAGTAATCAAGCCATTCTCTATACCATCAAGATCTCTATGTTCTACTCAGCCAATCTTTACAAAAACTATGCTATGTTGACATCAATGAAAAACACAGTCATGAATGCAACATGTCAATACCCTCTAGTGCTCAAGATACTCCCCCAATGTAGTATCATTAGAATTCATACTAATAGCATCTGGTAAGCACAACTCCTAGCATTGTAGAATTCTGATAACTTTCCCACTCAAGTCCTTGCCTCTATTAAAGAAATTCAATTTTCTTTTTTGATAGTCTATTCATTATCTCAAAACCCTATCATACTGGTTAAGAATGGTCTTGAAAGCTCTAGCTTCATGAATAGAATATTGGCCAAATAGGAAGGTGTCATCAGATCATGTATTATCTCAAAACCCTATCATACTAGTTAAGAATGGTCTTCAAAGCTCTAGCTTCATGAATAGAAGATTGGCCAAATAGGAAGGTGTCATTGGACAAATTATTGGATCGTGTGTGTGTTGGGGGGTGGGGGGGTGTGGATGTGGTGGTTTTGTGCATTTTATCATGCCACTTCCAACCAAGAATTTTAAGCTTCTTCCCATCACCTCCACTACAATGATGAATAAGTAAGAAGAGAGTGGGTCCTCTTCCCTAAGCCCTTGAGAGGAGGCAAAAAAATTACTAGGGGTCCCATTCACCAGGACTGAGAACTTAACGATATTAACATCAGCCTAGATAATACTATGAAACTTCTCCTTGAATCCTAATTTGATCAAAATCTCAAATAAAATTTCCCTCCTTATCTTATAGTAGGCTTTGGAAATGTTGAGTTTTAGAGCTATACCTAGGTTCTCACACCTTTCCATAGAATGCAACACATCATGGGTGGTGATGATTGCATTTAGAATATGTCTACTAGGGATAAACCCATTCTTGTATGGACTTATAAACTTATTGAGTAGGGGCTTGATTTAGTTCACCATGACCTTAGAGAGGATCTTATAAATTATGTTTTAGAGGCCCATGGTTCTGATAACCTCAAGACATATCAATCCCTCCTTCTTAGGTATTAACACTATGAAAGTTTGGTTGAGTTCCTTAAGAAGCCTTCTTATTCTCACAAAATCACCTATGACATTTGTAACATCATACTTGAAAATATCCCAAAATTACTAAAAAAAATGTAGGATGAAATCGATCCAAGCCTGGTGCTTTGAACTGGTTCATAGTGAAAATAGCTTCCCACACTTCCTACTCCGTAACTTTGGGAGTCAAATCATTTTTTATTTGATCATTCACCACCAGGTGTATATCCCTTAACATATCCTCTTGAGTGTTAATACTAATTTGATTTGGTGGGGTACAATGATAGTTGTTATAATGTCCAATTGCATGTTTAATACTCCTTACATTCCATTTCTTTTTATTATGATGTATGTAAAAAATGCTCACTATTCTAAAATGTATACATTTAAAAAACTCATTTTGGAATGATTATCTTATTTCCATTCACCACTTAGTGTGATGGTTTAAGTGCTTGTATAGCTGTAATTCTCACTTAAAGGTTAAAAGCTTGTGCTTTTGTTAATCCAATGTATATTTTCTAGAAAATTTGAAATAAACAAATGACTGTCTTATTTAAATAATATTCTAATCATTTAAATTATGCACAATAAATATATGTATAATTTTTTCAGATGTTCATTAGATCTACAAAAAATATTTTATGGAGGGGCAATTAAAATGTTGAGAATCTCTTGACGAAAAATAGATTTTTCATATTTACATGTTAACTATTTGTGGTTGAATTATTTGATTTTCACTACAAATAAGGGACCTCCAATAGATTTTATTTTATTGAATAAAGAAAAATGATTAAATAAAATACACTAAAAAAGGTAACTAATTATTGCACAAATAGGACTGCGGTGTGGAGAGAATTTTATAGGGAACTGTGGCCTTGAATTATCAATTTGAAGATGTAAGTTTAAATGATTTTTCCAAACAAGGCCAAAGTTATTAAAGGATGGGTTCCTAAGTAAATATTTATCAATAAAATATAAAAAGAATCATCTTGAGATTATATTAAAAAACTAGATAAACAATTTGATAAAGATGGAGCACTAAATCTAGGCCTACATACATGACTGCATTATATAGCATATTTTCAAATTCAAGGTCAATATATATAATTCTCTAAAAAATATAACTCTAGAAAGACTAATGTTCAAGATTTAAATGGATTAATTTATGTGTGTTGGAGAAATTTAAGTGTTTGGTTAATCATAGCTAATATACCAATGAAAGGAAAAATAATTGATATTATTTTAATATATCAAGCTAAAGATTTATGGATGCTTATTGGTTCTTTTAAAAGAAGAAAATGATTCATGAAGAAATTTATTTCACGAAGTTACCATGAATAAAGTGATTTCATCAAGTTGCCCAAGCTCACATGTGGATTAAAAAAACATTTAATTATCAATTAGTTATGTCACTTTGCAAGATCCACTTGCTGTAGGAGTGCCTAGACATCAGCCTCTCATTTTGGTTCTAGTTACTTTTTTTGATATGTATTGACTCTAGAAAACTCAGAAGTGTTAGTTTGGACCTTTCAAGGTCATCTTTTATTTTTGGAGTTTATTCCTAGGTGAAGTTTCATTTTGAGGAGTTGTTGGTGTTCTTGTTTAGTGTTTCTTGTATTAGGGGTTATGGGTCTAAGACCATGAAAACATGAGGAAATATCTCGTAAAAATGGAAAATATCTTGCTAATGGATGACCTAGAGGCTAAATTATGCCTTAGCATTATTAATGGGTCAAAGTAGACATTCTTGGAAGTTCCCAAGTCAAGGAGAGACAAAATTTCTCAAAGATGCAAAAGTTGTCAAAATTATGCAATTTTTGGAAAAGTTAATTGACAATGTTTTGACAAAAAATTGCAAAATGCAACAAAGAGGTTGGTGGTTAGTCCAACTTCATGCAACATCTTTGGGAGCTTATAAAACCATGAAATAAATACATCCCAAGGGTTGGGATTTGTAATTAGCAATTTAGTAAAATTAGATTCATAATTTCTAGTTTAATTTTAATAGTTTTATTAGGTTTTTGACTACCTATATAGAATAATGGATTGAATCTTTCAATCTGGTGTTGGATATTTCATTTTCATGTTTTTATTGTACTTTTCTATTCAAGTTTCAAGTTTATAGCTATTCATTTGAGCAGGTTTTGAAAGTCTTTTATAAATTTCCTATGTTGGTTAAGTTTTTTCTTTATGTGTAGTAATAGCTCCCCCATGAGTTTTTCACAGTTTTATGAAAAATGGGAGGGATTTACTATACATAATGCACATAGTTTTTGGAGCCCTAGAAAGTGTGTTAAGAAATTTAAATGTGATTCCCTCAGCAAGTCTTTGATACTTGGTTAGGCGATCACAATAGAGAAAGGAAAGACTTGAGGTTTGAATGTGAGGAATACTTCAAACCAAGTGTTGTAGAAGGAGGAGGGGTGAGTAATGGCACCATATTCCAAAGGAGAAGACTTCATGACAAGTTTTTTTGAGGGAATGACTAGACCCTAGTTAGCCCTGCCATTCATGTTATGAAACCCTTAAATATAGGCATAAAAGTTGGTTTCAAGTGTATAGACAGTTTGGAAACCTGAGACCTACAAAATCCTTTAGATTTTCTAAAAGGTTGTTCAAAACCATAATTTTTTTTCACCTTATACAGATAAAATTATGGTTAAATTCCAAAAGCTCAAGTTGGAGGGCTAATTCTAGTAGTCCTATTTTTGGCAGTTTTGGAGTAGGAGTAAAGAATTTGAATGTAACTTGTGGAATTTATGTTCAGAAGTGTAGGAGAATTTTGACATCAATTGTAAGATCCCCTGACTCTAAAAGGTTGAGAAAAATGGTCAAGAAAGAATAAGGAAGGAAGTCATCCAATTAGCTTGAAGAGGCATTTGGAGAAGGAAGGAACCAAAACCATTGTTGTAACTAGGTAGTGAGTAGTTAAAGGATAGGTTAGAGATCCTCTAGAAAATAGGCCATCAAAGTAAACACAATAAGCTAAGAGAAATCCAGAGCAAGCCCTTGAGAAAGAAAGGACTAAAGAAGTAAACTACCCTATCATTACATTAGAATGGTATTAGAGCCAAAAGATTGGGTAGATGTTTCAGCTTGCAGAGTCAATTGAAGAATCAAATATGGAAACCAATGCAAAATTGGACAAAGAGATGGGTGAGTAAAAGGAGAGGAATTAAATTCTTGAAGAAGCTCTAGAAGCAATGAAGAGTAAATTGGAAGAAGTTGTTGAGGTAGCCAAGAAGAAAGACCAAGAAGGATAAAGTAGCAATAAGGGTAAAGAAATGATGGATGAGGAAGATCTTACTCCTAAACTAGACCCTCCTATAAATGAAGATCCATTCCTAAAAGACATCAAATAATTAGGGGGAAATGCCCTAGAAGGAGTCCCTTTGTTTAGTGGTAAGATGGACCATGAAATGGAAGTGGAGTGGATTGAAGGGATGGAGAACCACATTGAGTGTGAAGGTGTGAGTGAAGCACAAAGAGTCAGGGTAGCCAAATTGAGGCTAAGGGAATCAGCCCTAACATGGTGGAAGTACCTCCAAGAAGAGAGGGGAAAGGTGGTAAAGAAGCCCATTGTAAATTGAAAATCCATGGTGACAAAAGTGAAGGAACAATACTTACCAAAAGACTAATTACATAAGAAGAGGAAAAGTTTGAAATAAAAGGACATGGATGTGGGAACTTACACTAAAGAGTTTCAGAAGTTGTGTTTAAGCTCAAGAGTATGAGAGGACGAGGCTATCAAAGTGGCAAGGTATCTAGGAGGCTTGAAATGGAGCGTACAAGAAGAGATCAATCTATGGACTCCTACAAAAGTTCATAAGTTCTTCCAACTTGCTTTGAAAGTGGAAGAGAAGAATATGAAGAAGGAAAAAAAAACTTTAAAGGTAGAGGCAAGGGTAGAGATGGAAGACATCAAAGAAGCTATGGTGGAAGAGGATCAGATTCTAGGCCACAAGGAGACAACACATTGAATGAATAGAAATAAGGAAGTTTAGAAAGAGGAAATGAGAGGATCCTATTTTTCCATTATGAAGGTCTACCATTGCAATCAGCTAAGACACCATTCCTATAGGCACCCTAAGAAAGGATCAACTTCTGAAGGAAGCACAAAAAGGGTCAATAGGGTATGTGTAGGATCATGGTCAACCAAACTATGCATTTAAGTGGTAATAAAAAGTCTACAAATTAGGGCTATGTCTACTTGACATGCAATTTTCAACTTGTTATAAATTTATATCAAAAAGTTGAGAGAAAATAATCTCTAGGAAATTTAATTTAGTTTCTAAACTACTAGGCCTTATCTGAATATATATATATATATATATATATATATATATATATATATATATATATATATATATATATATATATATATATATATATATATATATATATATATATATATATATATATATATATATATATATATATATATATATATATTCATTGGTCAAAAGTTTGAATTTTAATGCAATAGTACAAAACTTTCAAGACAAAAATAAGAAATAAACATATGTCTAACTACCTTAATCAAAATAAAATTTAATAATATTTTTTAATAATATTCTAGATATAAGAATTAGAATCATGCTAGGATGTGACACATACTTTTAGTATTTTTATTCTAAATAAATAATTAATTATGAATTTTATACTATAGTATTTTTGGAATAAAAAAATCTCATTTATAACCACCTTAATTAATTCAAAACTCTATAAAATTTATTTTTTCTTTCTTTCATTATAGTAGAAGAAGCATTGAATGTGATGTACATCTTTGTCTTTTTAAAATGTTGTACCATTTGAAAGTTATAGTTGTTTTTCAATCAGTGTGTTAATCAACACTTTATTTGTAACTCCATTATAAAATAAGTAATGATGACTATTTGAACTCATAATTTGGAAAACCTTACTTTTATGGAAAGATAAGAATATTCGTAAGAAACCCTTTTCATTTCATCAAAATTAGGTGGAAAAAAGGTCTTCAACTATATGTTTGAAGTAAAAAATACACATTGAGAATAGGCCAAAAACACATTTTTCAAACATTTTTAAAGTTGACCATGTAGAGTTGGTATCCAAAGATATTCTAGGCCTTATAAAGGTATTAATTTTTTGGTTTGGTATCAAGGTGGGTGGGAAAAATGTTGGAATAGATTTTGAAATGCTTTGAGGCATTTTAGAACTACATATTTTTTAGATCACCACTTTTTGGCACACCATGATCGTGCACATACCCAACTATGTGCAAGAAGAATATAGTAGCAACACCAAGCACTATAAGGTACCTTTAGAATTAGAAGAAGGGAAGAACTTGATGGGAAGGAGAAAATTGATCAAGAATCCAATCAAAGAAGAACCAAGTCAAAGAAGAGAACTCTTTAGGATAAGATTGAAGATCATGGGAAAAGTGCGTAGAGTAATCATTGAATCGGGCTCAACTGATAATATAATTAGTGAAGAGGTAGTTAGCAAGTTGAAGCTAAAAATAATTACACATGCCAACCAATAAAAGGTCACCTAGTTCAATAAAGGACAACATATTCTTGTTGGAGAGAAATCATGGGTAGAGTTCACCATAGAGAGATATAAGTATAGGGTGTTATGTGATATCCTTCCCATGGATGAATGCCACCTTCTACTTGGAAGGCCATGGAAATTTGATAACCGATCCATACAAGATGGAGCCAAAAATTCCTACTCATTCAAGAAGAATAGGGTGTCTTTCAAGATCCAATCCTTGCTAGAAGAAGGAGAGTTGAAGACCTCATGTCCAAGTGTGCTTATGGTTCATGAGAAGGAGTTCTTGAAGACCTTAGAGGATGGAGATGGAGTTGATTTTGTATTGGTTTTGAAACCTAAGGATGAAGTTGTTCTCAAGAAAATAGAGATAGCAAGGGAGGTACAAGAGTTGCTTGAAGAGGATGAATCCATTATCAGTGATGGACAACCTACCACTCTACCTCTTAAGAGACTTGTTGGCCACCAAATAGACTTTATCCTAGGAGCTACCCTACCCAAACAATATTGCTATAAGATGACCCCTGAATAAAATGAGGAAATTGCAAAACAAATCCAAGAGCTCCCAAACCAAGGCATAATTAGGAAAAGAATTAGCCCATGTGCAATACCTATTGTTTGAGCACCCAAGAAAGGAGGGACTTGGAGACTTTGTACTAATTCTAGAACCATTAATAGATTCACCATTAGGTATAGGTTCCCAATACCTAGAATTGAAGACCTAATGGATTGTCTAGGAGGGGCAAAGTATTTCACCAAGAAATATTTGAAAAGTGGCTACCACCAAATCAAAATAAATAAAGGGGATGAATGGAAAACAAAATTAAAAACCATAGAGGGTTTTTATGAATGGCTTGTGATTCCATTTGGTCTATCCAATGCTCCATATACTTCTATGAGACTAATGAACGAGGTATTCATAGATTACATTTGTAAGTATCTTGTTGTCTATTTAGATGTCATCTTAATTTTTAGAAAAACTAAAGAGGAGCATATTAAGAATTTGCAATTTTTTTAAAGAAGATACATGAAGAGAAGCTAATGATCAATTTGGAGAAGTGTGACTTCATGAAATAGGAGCTAATTTATCTTGGTTTTTTTCTTGTCTCAAGGCAACCTCAAAATAGATCAAGAGAAGGTAAATACCATTTTTAAGTTGGATTGATCCTAAGGATAAATCAAATGTTAGAAGCTTCCATGGTTTGGAATAGTATTATAGAAATTTTACTAGACATTTCAGTGGCATATGTGCTCCTATGTTGGAGATAATCAAAGGTGGTATGAAGGCAAAGTTCCATTGGACCCCACAAATTGATCATGGTTTTGAGACACTCAAGAAGAAGATAGAAGAAATACCTCCACTAGTACTTCCTAGCTTTGAAATAAATTTCCAAGTAGAGTGTGATACTAGTAATGTAGCTACTGGGGCTGTTCTAAGCCAAGAAGGAAGGCTAGTGGCTTTTCATAGTGAGAATCTTAACGATTTTAAAAGGAAGTGCTCTTCCTATAACCTAGAGTTGTATGCTCTAGTCCAAGCCCTAAGAAAATGGAGGCTCTACTTGTTTCCAAAGGAATTTTTTGTCTACTCAGACAACCAAGCTCTTAGTTTCTTTAATTCTCAAGAAAAACTCAATAGAAAGCAAATGAAATACGTAGAGTGCCTACAAGCCTACACATTTACCATCAAGCATAACAAGGGTGTGTAGAATAAGGTAGTTTATGCATTGAGTAGAAGATTACTCATAGTTCAAGAGGTTCAAGTCCAAAGCATAGGCATTGAAAACTTCAAAGACCTATACGTTGATGATGAAGATTTTTCTCAAATCTACAAGGCATGCAAGGAGTTCAAAAATAACATTCATTGTGAGTTTTCTGATTATACATTGTCGAATGATCTATTATTTAAAGGAAGTCAACTTTGTGTCCCTAGAGGGCCAATAAGGGAGAATGTGATCCAAGAGAAGCATAATGGGGAACCTAGTGGTCATTTTGGAGTCAATAAGACTTAAGAGCTTATCACTAGGTTCTATTTTTGGCCTAAGACAACTAGAGATACTAGAAAGTATGTTGAGGGTTGCATGGTGTGCCAAAAATCCAAGGGAACATCCTCAAATGTTGGTCTTTACCAACCACTTCCAATCCCTAGTAGGACATGGGAGTGTATAGGTATGAACTTTGTAGTTGGTCTAAAAAGAAAAAGGAAGGGATATGATAGCATTTACATGATTGTTGATAGGTTTAGTAAGATGGCACATTTTATACCTTGCAAGACATATATGATGCTTGTCACATTGCTCATTTTTTTCTTAAAAGAGGTGGCTAGGATCCACGGTCTACCCATGAGCAATGTTTTAGATAGGGACACTAAATTCATGAGCCACTTTTGGAAGACACCATGGAGAAGGCTTGGGACTAATTTTTCTTTTGGCTCTACCTATCATCTGCAGGCTGATGACCAAATAGAGGTGACTAATAGGAGTCTTGACAACCTACTAAGGTACCCCATAAGGGATTATGGGAAGACTTGGGATCAAGTCATTGGGCAAGTTGAATATGCTTACAATGATATAGTAAATAGATCTAGAGGTAAGAGTCCATTTAAAATTGTTTATGGTTTGCATCCTAGAAGAGTTTTTGAGTTGAGAGAATTGAAGGATGGATTCCCAAGTAGTGGCTATGTTGATGAATTTTCCCAATCCATGAGGGAGGTCCATGAAAGTGTCAAGAATACACTAACTAAAAATTCTAATAAATTAAAGCAAAAGGTGGATTCCTCAAAGAGGGAGTTACAATTTTAGATATGAGATCTTGTGATGGTGAACCTAAACAAACAAATTTTTCCCGAAGGGATGCCACACAAACTTTAAAGTAGAAGATTAGGTCCTTAAAATATGGGAACAATGTTTATAAGGTTGAGCTACCTAGAGACCTAGCTTTATTTCCAATCTTCAATATAGTTTTTTTAATATCCCACAAGGTCCTTCCCAAGATTTTGATAAGAGTGTCAAAGAGGTCACACAAGATGTAGTAGATCTCCACCTAATCCCTCCTCCACCTTTGCAAGAAGATAGGATACTAGATTCAAGAGTCTACGAATAGACTAGGAAGAAGGACTACTTCAAAAATCTTGTCAAATGGCTTGGCAGGGAAGATGGTGATGCTACTAGGATTAGAGAGATAGATTTCAAAAGGTTGGGAATTGACTTCAACCTACTCAATCCAAGGATGGATTAGCCTCTTTTGTTTGGCGGAGTATGGTGCAAGAACAACTAGTCATCAACCTCTCATTTTGGTTCTAATTGGTTTTTTTGGCATGATCTGACTCTAGCCAAGTCAAAAGTGTGGTTTTAGACCTTTCAAGGTCATATGTTTGTTTGGAGTTTTTTCCTAGGTGAAGTTTCCTTTTTAGGAGTTGTTGGTGTGCTTGTTTAGTGTTGCTTGTGTTAAGGGTTATGAGTCTAGGACCATAATAACATTAGGAAATTATAGTTTGAGAACCATCATGTCCTCCATGATTTTATTACATCCTATTTCATGGATTTGATCTCCTAACTTGTCATTTTGAGCAAGAAAGGGAGAAGATGTCAAAAAGATGCTAGTTGTGCTACAATTGTGCAAAAGTTGTCAATAATGCAAAAATGGTAGAAATCTTGTTAATGAATGTCATCAAGGATAAATCATGCCTAGAAATAACTAATGGGTCAAAGTAGATAGGTTTTAAGTTCCCAATTCAAGGAGAGCCAAATTGTTCAAAGATGCAAAAGTTATCAAAATTGTTCAATTTTTGGAAAAGTTGCTTGACAACTTTTTGACAAAAAGTTGCAAAACACAAGAAAGAGGTTGGTGGTTAGTCCAACTACCTAAAACCACTTTAAGAGATTATTAAATCATTAAATAAAAACATCCCAAGGATTGGGATTTTTAATCATCAATTTTGTTCAATTAGATCCACAATTTCCAATTTAGTTTGAACAGTTTTTGAGGTTTTTGATTACCTATATAGAATAATGGATTGAAGATTTAAATATGGTTTTGGATATTTGGTGTTCATTATTTTATATTACTTTTCCATTCAAGTTTAAAGTTTATAGGTATTCATTTGAGTAGGTTTTAAAAATATTTTGTAAATTTCCCATGTACTTGTTCAATTTTAGCTCTTTGTACAATAACGGTTCCCCCATGAGTTCCTATCATGATTTGTTCATGGTTTTATGAAAACGAGGAATGGAATCAATGTACATAATGTACATATTTTTTGGGCCCCTAAAAAGTGTGTTGAGCAATTTAAATGTGATGCCCTAGGCAAGTCTTTGATACTTGGTTAGGCAATCACAATAGAGAAAGGAACGACTTGATGTTTGAATGGAAGGAATAATTCAAACATAGTGTTTCATAAGGAGGAGGGATGAGTAGTGGAACCATGTTCCAAAGGAGAAGGCTTCATGAAAAAATTTGTTGAGGGAATGACCAGACTCTTGTTAGCCCTATTATTCATGTTATGAAACCCTTAAATATAGGCATAAAAGTTGCTTTCATGTGTCTCGACTATTTGGAAACCTGAGACCCACAAAATACTTTACGTTTTCCCAAATGATATTTAAAACCATAATTTTTTCTACCTTATTCAGAGAAAATTAGGGTTAAAGTCCATAAACAGAAGTTAGAGGGCTAATTATAGTAGCCCTATTTTTTTGCAGTTTGGAGTAAGAGTAAAGAACTTTAATGTAACTTGTGGAATTTATGTCCATAAGTGTATGAGAATTCTAAAATTAATTTTAAGAACCCCTCACTCTACAAGGTTGAGAAAAATGGTCAAGAAAGACTAAGGAAGGAAGTCAGCTAGTTAGCTTGAAGAAGCATTTGGAGAAGGAACTAAAACCATTGTTATAACTAGGTAGTGAGTAGTTAGAGGATAGGTAAAGTTTCTCTATAATTTAGGGCATAAAAGGAACACTAATAGGCTAAGAGAAATCCTAAGAAATCCCTTGAGAAAGCAAGTACTAAAGAAGAAAATTACCCTAGCATTACATCACCACTCTAGGATCCATTTATTTTATAAACTTAATAGAATGACAATAAAGCTATGCATTAAATACCATTGAAAGATAATGTCAAGAAGAGAAAGCTAAATAATGAGGTTAAAATGGCTTTCTTTTGTAAAGTATTATTTGGTCAAATTATTCTTTTACCACAGTCATTTCCTTAGCTTGAATATTTTACTTTTCAAAATAACGTATAGATTAAATACATTGAATAATTAGTTAAGTTACATAGGTCTAATACTTAGCACTTGGTCCCATGTTATAACTTTGACTTTATATCCAAATTTAAATCACTATATAAGTGTAATAGTTTCATTCCTCTCCTTGCAAAATATTCTTGACTTCTAATTCTATTTTATTATGAATATGGTGAAGTACAATAGGTCAACTATAATTTTGACCTAAGTCTAGCATTTTCTTGTTAAAAAATATAATATTCTAGTAGAAAGATCGAGGTAACCTTAAAACCGGGCTATAAAGTTAGACGGAACATAAATAAATAGGCCAATATAATTTAAGAATCATTACATTCTTGGGTACACTACTAGTCTGTTAGGAATATAGAGTGGAGTAATATATAGACCCATAATGAATCTTAGGTTCTTGGTAAGGTCACCATATATATGAATTACATTCCTTTTAGGAAGCTCATATGATAAAACAAGGAAGCTACCCACTAATATTTAGGCATTGTAAAAGTAATATACTTTGAGTCAATTATACAATGAGATATTAGTTTCTTCCTAATTATTAAGAGAAAAATGGAATGAAAATGTTTTAATATTGTTTCCTAAGTCTAGGTCAATTACTTTTAAGATTATTATTATTATTATTATATGTTAGTGTTTTCATTTGGGGAATGGTAGTTATCCTTTATTTTGTTTTGTTTTTGTTGCTTGAAGACTTCCTTTTGCATACTTATTTTCGCTAAAATTCACAATGTTTTCTATAAGGAAATGTTGATCAAACCTTCATTCATTTCATCTATAATAGTAAAAGGAAAACTAGATGTGCTCTTCTTGCATAAGATACCCATGTATTACATACTATATTCATGACTCAAGGATGAGTTGTGTTTGGTATATTCTATTTAGGAGCACTTTTTAAAGTTAGAGTATTGAGAATGATTTTATTTTAAATTAAATGTATTCACTAACCATTATGATGGGTTAGTTTTTTCTAGGTTGTTTCTCTTGAGTGTTTTCTTCTTGGATCTAGCTAGGTTATAATGAGATTGTATTGCAACTATTTTTAAATTTAAAAATAACTTCATTTCTACAAAATGTATCTTCCTAATCAAGTATTTGATATAAGTTTTCATTAGCATCAATTCTAGTTTTTCTTCTAAGGTAAGTGGTTCAAGGGACATCTCTTAGACCTACACACCTAAAATTTGATTCATCATTTCATTTCACGAGGTTTATTGATTATTTCCTTGGGAGTTATGACTTGAAGCATGATAGTTCACATGGATAGAACCATGCCTTTTGTTTCTTTATGAAATTGTTTTGAATTGGAATAGTGAACTTTGGGCTTTGGTTATGATATATTTTATAAAAATTAGTTGCACTCATACTATATGTAAATTATATATTTGACATTGTCAATGGTGACCTTGTTGGTTTCAGTATTCATTGGGATGTTGATAAAAGTATTTAATATAGTAGTAACACCTCTAGTAAGATGGAAACATTGTTGTTTGTAGATGGAATTCAACTTGTAATGATATTCCTAAAAGAGCTTTAATTTATTCAAGCTCTATTTTAAAAGGTAACTTTACAAGATTGAATAATTTTGGCTATTATAGGAAGAGATATTTGAGTAGGTGTATTTGAATTATTTTTTAAATGCATTATATGGCTAGATATAACTTTTCTTATAAATTTCTATTAAGTTTTTTTCTTCTATAATAACAATATCATAATGTATTTTTAGCTTAGATTAGACCCAAAGAAGGAAAGCTTAATTAAGAGTGGACTGAATCAATTATGTGAGTTATAGCTCAAAATCCCTTCTACATAATACAAATCTAAAAGTTAAATAGTAAATGCAAGATCTATAACACATGTACAAGATTTTTTCTTGAGGAAACCCTTTAGGGAAAAATTTAGTGCAAGTCTAAGCTAGAATATGGTGTACTCTACTAAAAGTATGCCCTAATTAAGATTATAAAAATGGAGAACAAAAGTTGTACTTATACCCAATAGCTTACAACTCAATTTTCAAGCACACTACCAAGAGCACATTACTCACAATACAATCTTAAGATCCAACCCTTAGTCCAGTTCACCAATCTCATCTTAGATTTCAACAAGATGGACAAGAAGTTTATTACAACCTAACTAACAAATAACATCTTATATCCCTTAAAGACCATGTTGAGTAATATTGAAAAGATGATCAAGAAAATGGTAGATAATAATAGTAATTCCTTAAAGACCATGGCAGATAATGTGAGCAGTCTCTTGAAAAAGCTTGAGCAAGAAAAAGGATAGGATTCCCCTTCAGTGGTTGACATTCAGGGTCTTAGAAAATAAACTCGGGCTCATTCTAAGAAGAATAAGGATATGAACAAGATGGAAGAGGTGAAGACCACTATGGAGAATATGCACATTTTGGCAAACCAGGTTGCCAACCTGATAAAGACTATAGAGTTGTTCAGGTGTTAGTCTTTTGTTGTCTTTTTGTTGTTCGTTTAAGCTCTATTTCTAGTTGACCTCCTATTTCTATGTTTCTCTTTGCTCTGTTAGGAGCTCTATTTTATGTTGATCTTTACTTTAAACTCTGTTGCTAGCTTTAGGCTTTTCTTTCATGACTCTCGTTATTATGTAAAAGGTTTCAGGTCCTTTAAAACCTATTTCTACTTAATCAAAACATCTTATATCCCTTAACTCTTTGCACACTCTAAATTACAAAAATGATCTCTCATTTATACTAATTACAAAGAATAGTCATCCACTAGGTGCATGGGCTAACCTAGTACAAAAGTAATATGCTCAAATATCACTATGATCCAAAATCTAGATAGTTAAGACTTAGATACCTGATGAAAATCTTTAACCACAAACACACTATGTCATTACCAATGCAACACCAAGAATCATAGCACATTATCCAATCAAATTGGTTAGGACCAAAATAAAGAAATACTCTCTCTCTCTCTCTCCAAAAACAAAAAATTTGATCTCCTCAATCACTATAGATCAAAATAATAATCATCATGCAATTTATAAATACTAATAAGAAACATGAATAACATATAGAACCTTCACATAAATTCCAAGTCAAAATCCAAAACCATCTTCATCATCGATCAATAAAAATGGTGTACTACAAAACTCAGTCACACCTAAAGATAGCTTGTTGTACTCGGAACCATTAATAATAAAAACTATGGACACAATGATAATCCTGACTTCAAAACTTCCAAATCATAAAATTCAACTCATAGCAAACCAATTACTTAACCTATGCACATTGTAATAGTATATACGAGAAACCAATGGGTAAAAGCGCAGACCCATGTCACCCTTTTGTAAAGGAAATGGCTAACAAAAGTATAATTGTTCACCTTCAATGACATAAAACTGGTATTATTATTTAGAATTTGAAAATGAAGTAAACTAATGAAATTTGTAGAAATGGTTGAAGTTTAGGATTATAATTTTTAATAATCATTTGGAATAAGAAATGACATATTTTCCTAATTTTTTAGTTGCTAAAAAATGTTAAAAATTAGGGTTTAGTTCCCACCACAAAACTATATGGAAATAAATTTATTTCTATTTGAACTCAGACTATGTTATAGATAACACACATATCTAGAAGATTCAAAAAAAAAATTGACATTAGACCTACATTTTCTCTTTTATAATGATTCAAATTTCAACTCACCCAAAATCAATAGTTTTCATCTCCCACCACATTTTTCAAAATAAATCTATTCTAAATAGAGGAAAAATTATACATTCTAAAAGAGGACTCTCTCCTATAGAACATCATATAATTTTTATTTTTTATTTGATATGATTTAATATTCTTTTCTTTCAAAAAATCAACATCTTTTCAAGGGTTAAAATACATGCTTATAGATTTTTTTAATTAAAATACTATATCTAATTAAAACACTATAAACTCTATATGAGAATATTATTGACTTTGAGCTCTGTAAAATGGAGTTGTTATTTTACTAAAAAATTATCATAAAAAATAGTAAGAGTTAATGAAACGTTAGTTTTCTAAAATAATATTTTAATTTTAGTGATTGGATAAAAACTAGTATAAAATATGTATTTAATAGACATTTCCAATTGGAAAAGTGTGAGAACATATATGACTTAGCTAGAATGTAATGCCCTGCCAAGGGATCCAAAGAATTAACCTAGAATTTCACTAAGTTTGGTAGCATTTTTTTTTTTCATGAAAGTAAATACCACGTAAAACTTATGCACAATAACGAAAGCAATAGTAATGTCCATCTGAATTTAAACATAACATACATAATAGATTACATTCTTAAAGATCCCTTTACATTGGATTACATCTAGAAACATCTATCATACATGAATCCATCTAAGACAACATCCACATGAAATAATAATGATAAGTCCAATGTTTATACATTACATTTCAAATACTCAATCATCCACTGCACATGTCACAGGGTATGACAAGCTCAAAAGAAAATACATACATAGAATAATGTACATCATCCTATTCTAATCCATGATACATCAAAGTAAAGATAATCACGTAATATACATGATACATCATCATAGAAGACATATACATCCATCATAAAGATCAAACATAATAAACTAAGTGCACAGTTCCTCCCAACCATTAATAGCATCATTAGACCATCATGGATCCTAGCCATCCCTCTGTGCGTAACATTCCAAATCACAGAAGAGATCATCAGTATTAACATAATAGGAATGTTACTCCTATATACAACATCATATGTAGAAAGTAATCTAACATGCAAATATAAGCATAAGATAACATCATCCAACATATGCTAATCATCAATGAAAAGGATACATATCCTCCATCATGAAGGACGCAATAGCCACGATGTCTCAATAAATCTCAAAATGATAAGAGTGGAAAATACACTACCACCCGACCACATGGTACCAAAGTGGTCCACTCCCACTGTGCTGAGGAGATAATCTCAAGTCCCAAATAGCCTATCCATAATACATTGACAAATCTCCATAAGTCTAGGAATCCTAAAAGTATACTAACTCAAAGGTTCCAAACACAAAATCTGACATCAAATCCTAGAGGCACACAATGACATGTAGGAACCTACTATGCAAGCGGGAAAGTGTCATCGCAATTATCACATACAAGTTACCCTGGCAGTTAGCTAAACTCCACGGGTCCATACTGATTTCATGCGGCCACTAGTATCCTCTCATACTGACGAGGCATACTACGAAATGCAAGGTCGCAACCATGCGTCTCACTACTCCCATCCTAGCCTGTACAAGCACTCAAGGAATGGGCAAGAACAAAACTCTTATCTTTTTAGGTTCATTCAGTTAGTATTAGGTGTGAATGTTATCACTTATTAATCTAACTTAAAATGAGTTACCCTGGCAGCCTCTTAGGGCCCCGGCCCCCATTGCAAGCCACTTCCCGTCACTACATGCAAATATCCTACCCTAATGCTCATGGAATCATAAATCTCAAAATCACAAAAGATAATCCATAATAAAATCATCAAATATACATAAAAGCATCAAATCTCCATGAGCAACATCCATAGAAAATCATGAACACAACAGCTCTCTATTGGCAACTAAAGTATCACTGATAATCAAAGTATCCAATGGTTCTCAATAACCAAAATATATCTCAATCAAACTAATCGAAGACTCCAAAAATAGTTGAGTCAAACATGTCACATCATGACATCATCAAGAATAAATCTACATCACAGTCCCATCATGGCGACTAGAAAATAACTAGGGTTAACTGATCGATGACCAAAAATAATGGTTTAGTCAAGTGTCTCATACATAAGAATCTCAACTATAACAATCAGTAATTACAAACAATACATAGAGCATTCCATCACATAACCATGGTTGGGTTTATAAAAATCGAGATTAAACATCATCATGACATCACAATCACATAACCCCCAAGCCTCTGGTAGACATCCTATAACTGGTCAACACTAGTCAACCCAAAACCCAAAACAATAGCATAAAGAATACACAATGCAAACACATGTTTTGGTTTTGCTAAGTTTATAACTTAAATTTAAATGCAAAAGTCTTGGTTTACGTTCCCAATTGAATTGTCAAGTGGAGAAACTTCACGTTTAACCTAGCCCAAGTGTTTTTGTAAAAGTTTGTACCATTAAACTCAGTTTTCTAGATGTTCTAAATGTCTCTTATATTTCCATTTAGACCCCCATCATTTTTAAAAGTATACTAATTGAAATTCTTTCCATATTCATCTTTCCAAATTAAAGATTATATCGAATCTATATTGCTCACCATTGTAAAATATCTTGTATTAAAGAATTCCTCTTTAAATTCCAAACATTAAATAATATATCAATTATTTATTAATAATAATATATATATACATATATATACTTATATATATATATATATATATATATATATATATATATATATATATATATATATATATATATAAACAAATTACATAACATAAACGAAATTCATTAAAATGAATTTATAAAACAATATAAAATCAAACCACACATTATACAAATACAATGCAGATTATATATAAAAAAATGCGCTACCATAACGCGGGCAGTCTGCGAGCCTCAGGTACACTGCGGTTGCGTAGGTACTCTACGTCTGCAGACCTGCAGCGTACAGTGGTCGGGGTTGGGATATTCCGACCCGCCCTCATATGCATATGTATATTTTTTTTTAAAAAAATTTTTTAATATAACATTTTTTATAACGTTTCCCAAACGCAATTACAAATTGCAATGCATTTTAATGAGTTTTTTTACTGCGATAATTCACTCGGCTTTCCAATTAATTAAATATATATGTATATATATATATATATGCATATGTATGTATATATATATATATATATATATATATATATATATATATATATATATATATATATATATATATATATATATATATATATATATATATATATATATATATATATATATATATATATATATATATATATATATATATTTTATATATATATATATATATATATATATATGCATATGTATGTATATGTGTGTGTGTGTGTGTGTGTGTGTGTGTGTGTGTGTGTGTGTGTGTGTGTGTGTGTGTGTGTGTGTACACAGAACTTTATACAGTATATATTTATATGCGAAAATGCAGATCTGAATTATATATTTTTTTTCACAAAGAATATATATATAATTTTATGAGTTTCCTATAAATATTTACTTTCTAAATTTTCTCAATAATTTTCTAATGAATTTTGGCTACAATTCAACCCTAGCCCCCATATTCTTTTCAGATCTATGCATATAAAGATTCTCAAATAAATTTTAACTATCCATATTGAGAATGCATACAATAAAAAATATAGGAAAAATCCTCAGAAGACATATGGAAGACACGAAGAAGATAGGGAATGCAAGATGCGAAAATAGCATAAGTAAAATCACAAGAATCTACCTAGATTCTGATGTTAATTCGCTCTTCCTCAGAAAACCCGCAGATCAAGCTCCCTTCATTCAGAATTCTCGAATCCTCCAATGCTCCAAATTGCACTCCAAACGCTATCTCTAAGCTTCTATGAATGCCTGAATATAAAGAGCTTTCAGGAAACATCTAGAATGCTTCTAGAAATAGTTGGAAGGTGTCACCAACTAAGCATGGGTCTTTTCCAACCTTCAAGATGAGCCATAGGGTTGTAGACACCATGTGCTTAATTGATGCACTAACCCCCGTGTTGTTGACACATGAGAAATAGAAAAGTGCGTTAACTCCCATGCAAGCTTATAACTCCAATTCACTTTTTATATATAACTTCTATTTTAATATTTATAACTTTCATTTTAATTTTTATAACTTTTATTATTATTATTTATTTATTACTTATTATTATTATTTTATTATTATTAATAATTTTAATTTCTAATTTTCTTTTATTTAATTCTTTTCCTTCAATTAATTCTCATTTAATTAATTATAATCAAAATATCAAATAACATGATATTTTATATTAATTTTCTCAAATAATTAATTTATTAATTAAATCTATTTATTAAGACTTAATTAATAGAAAATTCACCATAGACCTCCAAGATAAAATATGAAAACCCATCATAGAGCAAATCACTCAAAATTAGTCTAAAGGGTTAAAAATCACAAATCATGTCATCCGACACATTCGGTGGGTAAAATATTCAGATACTTGTCCTACCTCACTAGGACAATTGGCTTAAGGGTTTGGGATTTGGACTTGAGAATTTATCTCCCTTCTCTTATCATTGAGATAGTATAATAGGGTACGCTCATCTTGGCAATTCAGGGAAGTCGATACCCAGTACCTACAACCTGCAGAAAAACCATGCATGTACATACAATATATATAATGCTAAGCTAAACATACAATGGTAGGAAGTGGTGCATCGTGTAGATCCCGACTAAGTAGGTGACTACAACTCCCTTCCTTAACCACATCAGAAATGCTATACAATAAGAAAACACGCACACCATACACATGCAATTATGGGGTAAGTATCCATAATAAAACACATGAGATAATAACCATCAACTAATCATCAACCATAGCTGAAAACAATATAATGATCATCATGTATGCATGAAATGTAAAGTCTAGATGATCTCATCACATAACCACTGAATCCATAACATAATGTCTGATAGTGTCAAAACAATACCACTAATCCATCAACATAAAAGTAGTCCATCATAGTCTAATAATAACAACAACAATGTCCAAAAAAGATGTGAACGAGGGTAGGCACTACATAGAATGAATTTATCTAGATCATATGTTTGAGAAAAAATGGTTTTTAGATATTAATACTCAAATTCAATCATTCTAATAAATCAACCTGAAAGGTGACACAGCTTTGTACTTTTACCCCATTGATAAATTAACAAAATCTCACTCAAACAACCATGCAAACATATGTAAATTGACAAGCATTGGCTACATACATCTCAAAATCTTTAGCTTGAATCACAACAATAGATATTTAATATATTATCTGAAACCTTGAAATCAACAAACTAGAGACATTGTTCAATACATTGTCTGCAATAAGAAATAGTATGTTGACATCAATGATAAAACATAATGTCAACACACCTCAATAATCGCTAACATGCTTACCTGAATCTCTAGAATGAAACACCTATTGATTGCATCATAATAAAAACTTGATGATTGAAGTTTTTTCATTATGACAAAGCAATTCTATTTGAGTAGAAGGCTTTTTCCCTTTAAATATTCTATTCCAAATTTTATGAAACCTTTTTCTAACATTGTTCATCATTTCTATTAGAGCCCTCTTAATAGTAGTCAATTAAGATCTCGAAGAAAAAAATAGTATCCTCCCTCCTCCATAAATGAATTATGTATTATCTCACATAACTCATCCAATATATCATAATGTTAATGGATAATTTATGTATTAGCTTAGGGTTTTCCCTTTAAATTATGGTGCTAGTAAAATCATAGTAATGTCCTCTTTGATTACATCATGGAGACAATGTAGCTACCCCTTACAAAATTGTAATTGGATTTATGTAATTTTATCTATTTTAGCATGGGAACACCTTTGTAATAGAGAAAGGGATGAGATTATTTACCATGGAGAAAAGTGGCTACTATTTATGCCCATCTATTGTTTCTTGAATTAGTTGGTTTTCAATTGTTGCAAAATTTAAAACATGACTAGAGTAAGCCCAAATTCGGTTTAGCAATAGTCTTTAATTTGTTTGATACTAGATAGAAAGGGGTAATGTTGTAAGCATAAGATGAACCTATTAACTATATTAAATATTAGAAATATAGAAATCCCTTATTTTGCATGTAAAGCCTCAAGTGAGTAAACAACAAATGCAATTAAAATATTCAAATAAATTAAGACTCTAGTTAAATTGCAGTTAATAAGGGACAACTCCCAAAAGGCATGTATAAAAATTATTGATCATCTATATTTTTTAGTTGGATAAAATGTATCTCTTGCAAGGCAATAAAGAATAAAAAATGCTTGTAGGTAGAGAACCTTTAAACTATAAGTTAGTCTTTAGGATCAAGTTAGGATCAATATAAGATTGGTCTTTAAATTGTTCAAATTTAACCATAATCTAAAAAGAAGCAAGGGGAAAGAGAAATATAATTTAAAAATAAAAAAATGAACATATTGAACATATTCTAAAGAATACATTATGAAAAGGAAAAATAATGAAAAATGTGTGCATATAAGTATACATTAACAAACTCCATCCATAATAAATAGAGTTTAAACTTGAGAAATTTTAACTTCATATTAATGATACAAAGTTCATTTTCCAACCACATAGAAAGAAAGAAGAGGTTAGCTTTCCTATACTATAATCACAAGAGGACTAAAAATTATTCTATATAACAATCTTAAAGCTTATGCATGCAAAAAATAAATATAAATTATCACATGGCATGTACAAAACTCCTATTCAGATTTTAAATTTGGTGGAAAAAATTTATAGTTTAGATATCTACCAAATTACATAGACCAAGCATGAGTGTTTATTATAAAAGGTTCCTATCATTGGTTTAAGTATCCTTGGGATGATATAAGATTCTTGGTTTTGATTCTATTCCCAACACTACCAAGACAACTATTAGGGTGCTTGAGATAGATTTTCATGAGTAGCACTCATTAAAGAAATTTGAAGAGTAAATACCATGTGCTAGAATTCATACAATCTTATATTAAGTTTCAATGTTGTCAAGTCATTATAGAGTGATTACTATATGCCAATTAAATTCATAACACCATTGAATTGCACTGAGAAGGCCCTAGGATTCAAATATTGGTTACTAAGAGTCTTTGTTGTCCAAAACAATAAGGATTGAGCTTCACTCCCATAGGTCATCAACTGAGCTATGATAATATGGAAAAATGAATAACTTGTACTACTTTGGTAAGAAGAAAACCAACTCTTTTAAGAGGAAGCCATAGGAGCACCCCATATGGCACATCCTAAAAATCTCCATAAGTAAAATACAATGGACACTAGGGGTGATCCTTGCCATCAATAGATATTCTATACGACGATAAGATGAACACACTATATGTTGTTGTGGATTTTAGTAGTGAAGATAACCTGCAATTTCATCTTCTATTACACATGAAATCCTTATTCCCCATAGGATTAATGTTGTCATGGTACAATTGGAAAATGCACTTTGTTTGAACCTTTAAAACTGTTATAACACTTAGTGTATATGAAAAAACTATAAAATTGACTAAGAAAAGGATAATAATTTTTAGTTTGTGAGCTATATTGATTAGAAATTTATGAAGGAAAAGGGATTTCAGTGCATGCAATAGAAGTGATGACAATTACATAGTATTGTAAATAAAAACTCTTAAAACAAACTCAATATTAAATATAAATTGGTATTTGTAGATGTAAAAATTTCATCATTCCAATTTTATTGAAATAGTATACTTACTAGTAAAAATAATAAAATTATCATAATTATATTTAAAAATTATAATAAACTTGATAAAATAAAATGGTATATTTTTACCATATTAATCTCTAGTGCATCATTCTTATAAATTGTTTTATTCATCTAAGCATTATTATATGAAATTAGGGCACAAATTTGATGAATGTATGGGAGAAGGGAAGATGGGGAGTGAATATGTTTGTTTCATTGTATTTAAACATTTTTAATAAAATATAACTAAGATTTTTTATTGAATTATATAAAAGAATAAATTAAAAAGATATCAAAATATATAGATTATTAATATATATATTGAATTTCTATAAAATCTTATTTATATAAAATCTATCTTAACATTTGAGTAACTTCAAACAAGTGCCACATAATAACATAATATTTGATTTTTTAGTATAAATCTAATTTTAATTTAATAAATTTAATATAATATATTAAATATTTTAACTAATGAAATTATTATATAGTTATAGTTTTCAGTAATAAAGAATATATATATAATTCAATGACAAAAGCATATTTAAGAAATATAATATTGAAAGTATAAAAATGTAATTTGTTCTATGAAATAGAAAATTAAATAGACTCATCCAAGCAAATGATTAAAAAATATTTTTTACGTTTATTAATTTATATTAAAATTTGAAAATGATAAAGTAGAAAAGAAAAGTTTTAATCACTACTTAGCACATCAAATCCAAAAACTAATAAATTGCTGACCATCAAACTAAAGTCCACTCAATGAAATAAAGTATTCTTGACCTTAATTGAATCATTATTAAAATAAGATAAATAACATTTCGGTGATAGATTTCACTAAATAATAAGCTATAAAGATAGATAAACCATTTATACCGCCCACCAACAAGTTTATACAACAATAACAATAGTTTTTGGTTTCAAAGTAGAATCTAGTTACATCAGAAGCCTCATAGTAGGGACAGGGCAACCTGCAACTGCAATATACTACTTGGTTTCTACTCTTATTATGGAGCGTGGAAGATAGTAAATAGTTTCCACACCTATTATAGCCTTATAGGAGTGTGGAAGATACTAAATATATACTAGTAATAATAACTGCTATCATTTGCAGTTGCAGGGGTCACAAGTGCAATTGGCCCCACACTTGCATCCATTCTCTCCTGCCACTGTTACACTTCCGTCCACATACCTGCTTTCAGCATAAAAAATTCAGATAAAATCATTTATTTTCAGTTTTCAAAGGATTAATGTTATTGCTTTGGATTAAACTGTGTATTCTTTCCATTGATATTTCAGATCATATATTTTAATCTATTACCAGAGTTAGAGAATTTTTAGATATATATACATATATATAATTTAAATCAGAAACAAATAACAATAATAATGGTGTTGGCTGATCTTCAGACAAAATGTACCAACAACAAAAATAAAATAAAATAATTAAACTGATTCTTTTTCAGATTCACGAAAATACCGTGAAATTTTCTCCAAAAAAATTGTTATTTTTTATCAGATCATGAAGATCAAATGTTGAAAATTTCAAAAAAATTCATTTTGTTTTAGTTTTTTTGAAATTTAGTCAACAGTTCAATTTGTAGAAAAGATAGCGGCATCCAATAATAACTACTATAGATAGTAAAAAATTATCCCTATTCGAAAAGATTGCCTACCCCATATCAGATGCAGTGAGGCCTAACCCAACAGATTTCTCACCATCGGTGAGATCAGGATACATGCCACACCTGCACCACAAAATATACCATTATATTCTCTCACTGTTCAATCCTTATGCATGCATAAACTCAACAATAAAATAGTTTTGGGATGATTCATCAAAGAATTCTAACCTTCTTAAAACCCATTAACCCTAAAACTACGTCAGAACAACAAATATATAGAAATCTCCATGGTATGTTTAAATCAAAAGCAAGAATATAGAACGATGAAATATATCATACCCCTTGCATCCACTGCCACAGCTACAGCCTGATCCACATCCACAATTT
Source organism: Cupressus sempervirens (assembly GCA_028749045.1). NCBI lineage: Eukaryota > Viridiplantae > Streptophyta > Pinopsida > Cupressales > Cupressaceae > Cupressus > Cupressus sempervirens. The sequence continues at coordinate 341,158,760 of CM053787.1, read as the reverse complement.
CCTCCACAGCAAGACATGATTTTTTTGCTACGACCAACAAAATATGAAAGAGATCAAATGCAATGGTGGAGTATAGAGAAAATGGTGTGAATTTATAGAGAAGAATTGATAACGCAGGGGCCAGTTAAATCGTCATGAATGACCTAAATCAAAATGGGTATCATTGTATTTTGTACAGATGTCAGCTTCATTACGATAAGGCCTTGTACCTGATTTGTAACAAAATATTTGTGGCCTTTGAGATGTTTGAAAATTCTATATTTCTAATATTATTCAAATGTTTCTTGTGGAACTTTAAATATTCTTTTTTGGTGATAGGGAAATGTCAGCATGCATGCAATGATGGAGATATTGATTTTATCCAAACTTAAAGAGAAGCTAGTTTAGGGTGGGTGGTTTTCGAACTTAGATTAATAATTTTTGCCTTAGCAAATTGCCAAACGAGTGGGTGTCATTTGAGAAGGGAGAATCATACAATTGGCAAAATATCCACACAAATCCTTTTATAACCTGGTCAATGGATCTTTCTTTGGGAAGGTGGGATATGTATGGAGGATAATGATGGTGAGATGGGCTCTATAATAAAGTAAGTCCCTATATCTATATGTATCCCTTTCATGACAAAGTGATTTGTTTGGCATATAATGGCAGGAAATTAAAATTTTATTGGTAGTTAGATGGAAATTTGAGTTCTTAGATGATGAGTTATATAGACTATATAATATTTATATTATAATTTTGTTGACAATTTATATAAATCTTATAATTATATTTAAAAAGTATTATTTTCTTTAAAATATGATAATTATTGAAGTAAAATAAAGATAGATGCATTATTTTTCTTAATTAAGGGTATTATGTCATATTCATTAGATATTATTTCAAGTGGCACTTTTTATCATACACTTTGTAATAGACAACATAATGAGGAAATACTTATTAAAATAAAATAAAAATACTAATATTATGAAAATAATAAATGTTGAATTAAATTTTAGCTCTTAAAAAATTTAAATGTAATATTTAGTTGGATTGTAGATGGAGGAATATATAGATTATGATGATGTCATGAATTGATTTATCAATATATTGACAATTTACAAATTGAATATGTTTGTCTATGGACATGATCTTAAGGGGAAAAGAAAACTAAAAGAAATTTGATTATTATAACTTCTTGGTATGCATATAACTCTTGATCTTCTTAGTTTAATGAATAGCAGCAAGGAATTTCATAAATCGAGTTTATTTCTTATTATATTAATTTGGTCATATTACATTTTAATAGTGGTTCATCATGAACAACTACAATAGTAATTCATGACAACAACAATGACAAATCACATCAACATAAGACAATTCCAATCCCATTAGGTTGTCATCCTAAATTTCTCATGAGCCATCACAAGTGCTTAAACAAATATTAAAAGAAATATAATGAAGTCCAAATGATCATATAGATGAAAACACTTTTCTTTCTATATTCTCCACAAAATGAACAATTTTGCCACCATAAAAATGCACAACTTAAAATTTGAACAATAATCATTAAAAAAAGGAAAAGATCTCAAATTAAAATTACTAACATAAAAATAAACTAATGAAAAGTACATGTTGTATAAAGTTAGAGGAAAATAAATTTTCAAAATTTTCAAGATATAGTGTTTGATCCTGTAAGTTTCAACTAAGCAATGATGCATTCATGGAGCAATGGGCATGCCATTATGGAGAATTTTCAAACAAGTTTTAAAAAATAAATAAGAAATGAATTAAATAATAGATGGAAATAGGTAAGACAACTACAAATATATACACATATACAAAGTTAGATTAACTAAAAAGAATCTAGATGGTAGGTTTCTCTAAGACCATGAACAAAATTTGTTCTTGAATAGCATTAGATATCATAATTTCTAATATTGCATCCTCAATAAGTTACTAGCTTCCTCTCACACACATCTGCGAATCTTTAAAATATCATTACAAATTTATTATCTTTGTCAATTAAAGCCAACTCATCAAGGTCTTATATAATTTCCTCGCACTTTTTTTAAGATAAGAAGCATTAAAAAAATATGTTTCCCTCTAGTGTTTGCAACTCATAGACCAATTTTCTAATTCTTCTTCTATTTTTGTTGTCATTGCTGCCTTGAATCCCTCCCGTAAAGGTCAATGTTGGTACGCTCAGGTAACCTCTTTGCTGAGCTCTATTGGGATTGATATTGACCACCTCCCTCCCTTCTAGTTTTCATTGGATGCTCCTGCTCATCTCTTCCCATCACCACAAGAGTTGAATGGGCATGTCAGGACACATGTTACAGACAATACATCACCATGACTTGGAGTAACCTAGCCAGGGGGTTACATCCTAAGATGGCCTTTTATGTGGAGCACTTCTTGATTATCATTGATGCGATTATTAAACGACCTAGCTACTTATCATGATGTTGGTGCCATGTCTTACGCATCTCCCTTGGATCTTTCAAAGTCATCTCCCACTAGTTATGGATACAAACTGATCATCATATGAGTACAGAGGATTGGATCTGTGGTTTATGCTCCTTGTCTAAGGCTGAGAAAAAGACCCATTTCATCTTTAGCTACCCATCATACTATGAGATCAGAGGGAAGTTCTATTTCCTATTCAGAGAGTCTAGTTCCCTCATATATTTCTTCATGTATACTAATCAAAGATGCCTAGTGCTCTATATTAGAGAGGTGATGCAATTCTAGGACTCCACTTTGTAGCACTTAACCCCCCAAAAGGTCATGATCAGCCCCTCATCACCACCTTCTTCTTCTCCTCTTGTCTCTAATGAGGGGGGTGAAGCAAATCTCAAGTATCAGCAATACCCCCATGGCTAGCCACTCTAGGTCAATGAGACCTTTGACCAAGTTTGCTACTACTACTAATCGTATTCCTCAATGACACCACTCTAACAAGTCACAAGGATGGACTAGAGGCCCTTCTTATCTAGATTCATCTTGTTCAATATTAGAGTTCTTTCAATGGAATAAGGGTCCCTAGTTCTTGCCTCCTTGTTGGCCCCTTTGTTGTTTTGTTTATTTTGATCTAGCTTGCTCTTTCCTAAACATTGTTTGATGTCTTCTAGTTTGTTGTTTCATTTCTTATAGTATGCTTTCAGTCCCTTAGAGCCTTGGTGGTATTTTGTTGGACATTAATATATTTATCTTATCTTTAAATTTTATTAAGCCCATAGAAGTGCAGATAGCCCACATTTCTTCAATGAGGATAGCTTGGATATCTTCTTGGTTAGTAAATTTTTCATTACAAAATTTAATTCAAATTAAATTTGAGATGCCTAGTCAATAGTGTCACATCCTACTTTTGGACCAAGTTTATTAAATTCCTTTGTTAAAAGTTATGCTAAAATACTCTCCTTCTATTTCAAATCATGATATCAAAGATAAGTCTTCTTGACATCCACACTAATACATTTGTTTTATTTCTATTATGGAAAAAGAAAATATCAATTAGATAATGATTAAATAAATGATAATAATGTTGATGCAAATATTTTTGATCAATAAAAGTAGCAAAAAGGTGTTGGCCCATGTAACACATTAATAACACTAGAAACTTTCAGCACATAAACAATCTGCCATTTGTCTCTAACAAAAATAATATACGTAAAGGTCAGAGTATCAATAGAAATGAAAGTAATATGCATCATACTAATATACTTAAAATATCAAGGCCACACAAGGCAGGTAAAGGTTGTAAAGCCACCTGAATTTACAATTTAAAAAAAAAAAACTATAAAAAATCATAAGACAAAACAACCCTAACTACCTCCCAACCACTTTGATAGTAGTGTGGAAGTCCACTTGGGGGAGGTGGGGTGGGGGGATGAATCAGTTATTCAAGGTCCAAATGTTTAATTCAAACTTTTCATCAAGTAAAGTGTGCCCATCTAACTATTTATTCATCCAAGCTTTAACTTTTCTATTCAACAAGTTACTATAAATCAACATGCACACGTAACACATGAAAAGATCAACACATAACACAGTGATTTACATGGAAACTCAATTTGGGAAAACCCACCAGTAACATGCTACTCAATTCTCACTCTTCTGAAGTGATGTCCTATGAAATGCCTGCCCTATTAAAGGCTACGACACACTATTAAATGTGACCTGCTTAAAGGATTTAACCACCCTGTTAGAAGTGGGCCTAGTTAGAGGACTTTAACCCATTCACTTGGAATGCCACCCTATTTTAAAGGATTTCCAAATGGCTATTAAACCAACCTAAGTCCATAGGATTTTCTTTTACCCTAACTGATACAATTGCTAGAGAGTAACAATAAGGGGTTTTGACCTAATTACAGCATACAACTTAACTTGCAGATTTCATATCACCATTCAGCTCATAACATTGCTTAGCTTTCAGTCTCTGCAACTCTTGATAGCTTGCCCTCCTTTCAAGCTTGATCTCCTTGAGTCTCTATGCTTAATGTACTAGTGCAAACCTCTCTTTCTGACCACTTGTCGAAGCAGAGTCTATGTACTCTATTCTTCTTTCTCTTGGATGCCTTCTTCTTAACACCCTTCAACCACTTCCTAATTTGGCACACCAGCAGCTCTTGCTTCTTGGTCTGTGACTCCTTAAATAGAAGCCTTGGAAATTTTTTTCCTACTCAATTCTTCCTTCCTTTAATTTTAATTCATATGGATTAGGTAGGATTCATTAAATCTAACCCATATTTTGTTTCTTCTAGAAACATCATGAAGAATCCTCTTGAATTCACTCAAAATTGGTTTACATAGAATTCTTTGCCACCAACTCATCATCCTTATCCTCCAACTAGTTCACAAAATTCAAGGTAACAACTTTTTTGGCTCATATTTGGCGAATCTTTGACATTTCCAACAATGCATCAACTCAGCACTATTGAAATTTTGGGGCTCGACACCTACTATGTTACTCACCATCAATTGTGTTTTACCGATGCTCAACACCTACTATGAATTCACTCAACATCTACTAAATTTTTTGATGCTCAGCTCCTTCTATATCACTTGACACTTGAACTTCACTCATCACCTGAAGTTCACTCAGCACACACTAGATTTTCCTTCTGCTTGGCTCCAACTGAAAAAAATTTCAACTTAAACTAGCTTGCTAGGTACCCACTAATGAACTTAGTTTATGCTTTGTAGTCAATCGTGTTCCATCTTATACTTCTAGTGTTTCTTAGTGTGGCCAACCTCTGTATCTTCAAGTATATCATCAATACATCATTTGACCAATGTCTTAACTGATCCTTGCACTTTATTACAAATCCTTAACTCTGTTGGTTTAAAGAATAATTTTGACATCTGAGTGTCAATACACTCAACCATTTTTCACTATACATGTCGAGCAAAGAGTTTATCAAGTGCCAAGCGATACAGAGTTTATCAAGTGCCGAGTAATATCAGGTGCCAAGTGATACAATTTTGTTTAGGTGCCAAACTATCCAGGAAACAACATGTGTCAAGCATCAGTAATGCTTCATGAGCTGAGTAACTCAGAATATCAGCATAAGAGTTTGTAATTGCACAAACTATGATGTAAACAATTTTTGTAGCTGACACAAGGTAAATCTCGAAAGATCTAGAGATAAGAACGAATCTTTTACATTTCCTATGCAATCTACATGCAGCCAATTGGAAAATTGGAAAGGCATGCAACCAATCAGCAAAAGGCAAGTATTGAGCAAGAAATTGAGATTCAATGTGGATCATAGATCCATACCTAACCCTAACTCTTCGAAGTCTTTTTAAGGAAGACGAAAGTCTCACTCTAACAAGGATGAAAAAGGGAAAACATAGTGGAATTCAGTGAAAGGAGACATAGAGAGTAAAAGCAGCAATTCAATATTCAGTTGATCAGAACAAAGCAAAGGAGATGAACAGAAATCAAATCTTAGAGGATCAAAATTAGAGAGAGATCCAGAACAAGTGCATGCATTCAGCAATCAAGGATTGCAAACTATCAGGTTTATAATACCTAATACTCTCTTACCATTGTATTAGAAAGGAAACCCTATGTAGATAGGTTGGCTTAACAGCTATTTGTAGATCCTTAGCAAAAGGTTATTAAATCCTTTAATAGGGTGACACTTCATGTAAACTGTTTGTAAATCCTTTAACCAGGTCACTATTGACACAGTGTAAAGCCTTTAACAGGGCAGACCATCAAAAGTGGTTGAAAAATATTGCTGCAATAATTTTGTGGGTATCATCCCTACCCTAGTTTTACCTTCTTATTTCTGGAGGGTTTCTAGGTTACCAAATTTTAGTGTTATGTGTTGTTGAAGCATCTATTAGTTTCATGTTTATTTGATGTGTTTACATGCATGCAATTTACTTTCAGATAAAAGTTTTATTGGTTAAAGTGTGATACTTTTGATTCACACCCCCCCCCCCCCCCCCCCCTCGCCCTCTCATAAGTATTCTTTCCATATTTCAATATTCCAACAATTGGTATCATAGGATCAAGGTTCTCACAAGAAGAAGTCTAACAAATTGAAGAAAAAGATCTAAAGATGGAAGTCTTCAAACTTGGGAAGATTATTGACAATCAAGTGATTGATGTGCAATTGGCTCTACACAAAATAGAGAAAGCAAGGGAGGAACTGAGAAAATCCTTGAAAAGAAGAAAGGATTTAGTCATAGCTGAAAATGAGATAAACTACAAGGAGATTGATACCACAAATATATTTGCCAATAGAGATACTAAAGAGTTTGATGTAGCAATTGCAGAACTAATGGAGAAAAAAAAAGTTCAAGCAGATGAGATAAGATCTCTCAAGATGGAACATGAATCACAGGCCATAATGTTATGTGAAATCACTGAACAAAAGAAAAGAGCAGTTGAGGACAAATTCATGATGGAAGATGACAAAAGGAATCTTGCAAACAGACTGGAAGAAAAGAGTACTGAATTAACAAGGATCTCAAACATGTAGATGGATACACTTGCCCAAATGATGAACCTTCATCATGAACTCAATGTGAAAGACATTGAGATCTCTACACTAAAGATGCAGAATGAACAATTGCAGAATGACTTGAGAAGAGAAAAGGAAATTTCAGAGAGCTTCAAAAAACCCAATGAAGCCATCAAGTATTTTGAGTAATTGCTAAAATCCCCAAGATCAACCCATGATACATCAGGACTTGGATACAATAGCACTAAAGTTGGAGAATCATCAAAGAGTGATGAACAAAGAAGAAACAAAGGTAAGGATTCAAAACCCACTTGTCATTACTGTAATAAGAAGGGGCATACTGCTAATGTTTGTAGGAGTAGGAGAATTAATCAGCCAAACACACATAAAAGCAAGAGTTACTGTCAAAAATGCAAAATACAAGGACATATGACACAAGATTGCAGATCCAATGTCACAAGGACACAAAGATTTGATGGACATTGTCATAATTGCAAGAAATATGGACATAGGGCATTTGAATGCAGATCAAAACCTATGTGGACATAAAATCAGCCAGCAAAAACAAAAGGGAATGAAAGTCATTACGATTACAACACTAGGTACAGTTGTCACTATTGTCAGGAATATGGACATATACCCCAGAATTGCATAAGAATGCATTTTAGGGGAAACTATAAAAGATGATTGAGTCAAACCACATGTTTCAGTTGCTTGAAAACTGGTCATATCAGCAGGAATTGCCCAACAAGGTCAAAGGCACCAAGTTCTGAGTTCAACAATGAAAAGGCAAAGATAGATGTTGAACACATCAGAAGTGAGATGAATAAAACATGGAAGAAGAAAGATGAGTGCAGCACATCAAGTGCAAAAATCACTTCACCTAATGGGTCAAGTGATCACACTTCATCTCATTAAGCAAGAATGGGTGTGTGGGACTGATATACGAAGTTATATCATACATCAGTCCCAAGACATAGAAGAACTACAAAGAAGAAATCAGCATAAGCAAAGATGCTAAGTCAAAATTGAGAGTCTTGCAAAATCTGTCGAAGTTGTCTTCACGTGTCGAGTTGCTAACAGTGACTGAGTTGATAGTTGATGCCGAGCTGTGAAATATCAATGGGAGTCGAGCGAAGTAAAACACAATGGGTGCCGAGTCATGTTGAAATCCTTCAGGTGCTGAGTAGATAGTTGTCAGCACACTAAGCATTAATTGTTCTATTTTAAAGGGTACATAGGTCAATTTTTGATCATTTCTCACCATTCAAACGTGAAGCAAAAACAAAAAGAGCACAGAAGATCAAGGGAAGCTTAGAAGCCATTTGCAAGGATTTCCACAGTGATTCAACACGAGTTTCATCGATTTGATATATTTTACTTGTGTGTCAAGCTACGCAGTGCTTATAAACTTGTTTAAACTATCAACCCTAGTTTGGCAAACAATGGCATCTAGGTCTAGAACCACTAAGGGCAAAGAGAGTCATGAAATACAGTTGGTTAGTAATGAAGTCAAGCAACCAGAGTTCAAGCCCATTCCAAAAGTTGCATACAAGAATGATCCTACAGGTGCATTATCCGTTATTTCTGATAAAGTTGTCATGGTCCAAGATGTTCGTAGATGTTATAACTGCAAAATTGGAGCCATAGGAGATCTAGAAATTTATAATGCATATGACAAGCTATGTGAGAACAAAATACTAAAAGATGAGTTCTCAATGATCAGGAGAAAGGGATTCACCAAAACCCTAGAGTTTCCAATTATTTTCAAAGTTGAATGGGTACACATAGTTTTGAGAAGAATACATGATGGAGCCTTTTGGTTAGAAATAGGGCCAGTGAAATTTACCAAGAAAACTGTTCATAGGGTTACTGGTATTCCAACCCTAGATCGGCCAAAGACCCTACGTAGTGACAAAAAGGAAGTAATAGAGAGAAACACGGGTGCTAAATGGAACAATAGGGGAATGACTATTGATACAATCACAGAACCCCTACTAGATTTTGCTGTGAGAATCATTTCACACAAATTCTATCAGTCAAACAGGTTAAACGGTGTGCCTTGTATAGCAGTTGATGTTGCATACAAATTGGCTAAAAAGGATCATACCTATGATCTAGCAGAGCTCATTTTTCAACAGATTAATGAGAATCTAGGAGCTATAAGGAAGAGCAAGGGAGCTCATTGCGAATTTGGATCAGTTTTGGTGTGCATTTTTTTCTATCTGATGAAAGAATTCCCTTCTATGGGTAAGGTGAAATGGAATCCAGATAAAACAAGTGTTGAATAGATCAATGGATATATTGAACAGATGGGTGATAATTTTGATGCCCAAATGACTAGCTACTTTGAGGACTTCAAACAGTCCATGAAACAAAGAATGAGGATTCCAGTCTCATTGACTGAGAAATATGAAAAAGACATTTTCTTTCTTGTAGATATTGATTATACTTATATACAGGCAGTCATACCTAGAGTAAGATGGCTTAGGCCACTAAGTTATGAACTCAATATTGATCAAGCCTCTGCAACAATAATAGCTCTCCTTGCAGAGGAAGTTGACAAGAATGCAAAAGCCTTTGGAACTTATGATGTTGTAAAATCAAGGGTGGTAATAGATTTGAAGACTACCTCAGCAGTAAAGAAGAAAGAAAAATTGGTAAGGAAAATCAAGAGAAGATTTGGTGTTGAAGGAGAAGGAACAGCAGAAGAGGAAGAAGAAGACATTGAAGATGAGGGAGATGAACCTCAAGGTCTGACTCAAGGGTTAGGAGAAGATAAAGAGAAAAGTGTTGAGGAAGAAGAAGCTGAGGAAGCACAAGTTAGAACCAAGGTCACAAAAAGAAAGGCCACAACTCCTCCTGCTCCTGCACCAAAGAGACCTACTACAAGGGTCACAGCACAAAAAGCCCAAGAGGAGGAAAAAGAGAAAAGAAAGGTTCAAAGAAGACTACTGCCGAGCCAAAGAAGAAAAGAAAATTTGTTACCCAGCCTCAAATAGATGAAGAGAAGACTGAGTTAGAGGACAACAGCCAATTTCAAGTGGTAAGTCACAAACCTCAGACTGCTATTGATAAATTATGCTCAAAGATTAAGAATGATGATTTGAAAGGTTTAAAGAACCTAAATTTTTCTAAGCTCACCAAGGAGGAACAAAATAAATTAGAGGAATCAGTGTATGCTATGATGGTTGATTATAAGCACACACCTCTAGAGTTAGATGAATCAATGCCTAAGGAATTGTACAAAATTGTACAGGATAAATGGCATTTTTATTTGCGAATGGAAAGGGAGATAAGGGAATCAACATTAACCAAGTTGTTGCCTAATTTGACTAAGGATCAAATAACAAATGCAGTTAAGAGGCATAACAATAGATTCACTCCCAAACATAGAGCTTTTAGCATTTTGCAGAACAAAATTGAGGATGTAGTTATAAAGTCCACAAGATTGTGGAAGATAGTTTACAAGAAAAGAGAAGATGTTTACAATGAAGAATATAAGGTAGAAGCAAGTGCCAGGAAAAAGGAGATGAAGGCATTAGGAATTAAAGAAAAAGAAAAGGAACAAGTGGAGAAGAAGGTTGAAGAAGAAAAGGAAGATGAAGAGGCACATACAGAGGAGAAAGAGGAAGAGAAAGATACAGCTGAGTAAAAAGATCAAAGTGTGCAAGACACATAGCTATCACCTCCTATTCCTCCTCATGTCATCATCACACCTGCAGAGATTGTCAAAATCAAGGATGTTACAGACACTTTTGGTCCAAACATCAATCCATTAATTGCAGAGGATTTAGCAAAAATCTTTGACCAATCAACACTAGTAGCAAAATTGTGTTCAAGTCCTATATTGGTCAGTGTTGATGAATTGGAGAATCCAGTAGCTAAAGCAAAGGCAATCAAGGTGAAAACACAAGAACCACCTTCGACCATACAATCTACTAGTATTCTATTCCTTCCTCCACCACCTCTACCAAGTGTAGTCACTGATACACTTCAAATGCCAAGTGTAGCAATAGGGGAAGTCAAAGAAACACCTGAACAGCCAGTAAGTTCAACCCCACCTATTGATCACCAAAAGGATAAACAAGCTAAAGAAAAAGATGAGATAAGTAAGAAGGAGGAGTCTGCAATACAAATATTGGTTGCATTACCCAAATCTGGTACTCCAACACAGACTCTTCAGCAGCCGAGCACTGATAGGTTACCATTACAAATCAAGACACTAGGCTCAAGCTCATCAAGTGTAGTCAGGAAACTTCACTGTGGAGTTCCTGAGCTTGATGAACAAATAAAGATTCCACATTATGAATCCAACACTCTCACTGAAGAGAAGATCAATGAAATTCAGAGTGCATTGGATAGAAGAAGGAGACAAGAAGCACTAAGAAGAGAACACAAGCATAGGCATACCTTGAATGAAATCAAAGACATATTCATAGAAGCTTTCAGCTTAAAGTCTCTAAATGAGTCAAGGCCAATCATAGAGCAACTATCTAATATAGTTAACCAGGTGACTAGTGAAGACTAGGATACAGACACCAAATTACTGGAATGGTTAGAAAGAAAGTTCCAAGGCAAGGTAAATGAGAAAATATCCGGTGATATAGCACTATCACAAGTGGAGCTGGCTAAGAAAATTGAAACAGTCAAAACTGTACTTGGAAACATATTTTCCCTGTACAACAAGTTGTGTGATTTTTCCACATTCACACAGGACACTAGCCAAAGAATACTGAGCTTGGAGAGAAATCTGAAGATTTCTAGCATGCAACTCCCTACAAATCCAGCTTAGAGTGAGAAGCATTTCGCCCAATTGCTTCACACACAAAGAGAGTTAGCTGTCTTAACAGCAGAGGAGGCAACCACCAAAGCCAAATTGATACAAATTCAATCCTCAATCACTCCTCATTTGGAAGTACTTCATAAGGAGCAGATGTATGTAGAGATAGTCCTCAATAAAGACCCCAATATTTCTACATTTGATGGACTTGTACACCTAGCAGCAGAGATTACCATCCAATATAAGTCATTGGATGTTGCACTAGCAAATTGGGATGCAGCTCTGAAGGTACTCCTTGAAGTAAACAGTACATTTTTGGCCAAGTATGGCATTTCCCTATCGAACCCTTGACATAAGTGTCAAAAAGGGGGAGATTAAGTATGTGGGAGTTAAGTAGAGATTAAGTATGGGGGAGATATAAGCTGAGAAGGAGATACAAAATGAAGAAGGAGATACAGATTGAAGTAGGAGATACAGAATGAAATGGTAAGTATGATGAAAGGGGGAGAATTTTGAAAAATTTTGATATAACATGTTGGTTAGAATGTATAAATAGGATAGAAGTCACTGAGTGTACAAAGCATAATCAACTCACAGGGAGTCATAAGGTATATTGTTATTTTTTCTTAAAATTTTTGAGCAAATAAGAGGATGCATGAATTAATGTCAAGATCACAGGATCTTAGTTAAGTGTTTTTGCCACTCATGTCAAAGGGGGAGATTGTTGGTTTAAAGAATAATTTTGACAGCTGAGTGTCGATACACTTAACCATTTTTCACTATACATGTCTAGCAAAGAGTTTATCAAGTGCCAAGTGATACAAAGTTTATCAAGTGCCGAGTAATATCAGGTGCCGAGTGATACAATTTTATTTAGGTGCTGAGCTATCCAGGAAACAGCATGTGCCGAGCATCAGTAATGCTTCATGAGTCGAGTAACTCAGAATATCAGCATAAGAGTTTTTAATTGCACAAACTATGATGTAAACCATTTTTGTAGCCAACACAAGGTAAATCTCGAAAGATCTAGAGATAAGAATGAATCTTTTACATTTCTTATGCAATCTGCATGCAGCCAATTGGAAAATTGGAAAGGTATGCAACCAATCAGCAAAAGGAAAGCATTGAGTGGGAAATTGAGATTCAATGTGGATCGTAGATCCATACCTAACCCTAAGTCTTTGAAGTCTTTTTAAGGAAGACGAAAGTCTCACTCTAACAAGGATGAAAAAGGGAAAACATAGTGGAATTCAGTGAAAGGAGACATAGATGGTAAGAGAAGAAATTTGATATTCAGTTGATCAAAACAAAGCAAAGGAGATGAATAGAAATCAAATCTCAGAGGATCAAAATCAAAGAGAGAACCAGAACAAGTGCCTGCATTCAGCAATCAAGGATTGTAAACTATCAGGTTTATAATACCTAATACTCTCTTACCATTGTATTTGAAAGGAAACCCTATGTAGATAGGTTGGCTTAACAACTATTTGTAGATCCTTATCAAAAGGTGATTAAATCCTTTAACAAGGTGACACTTCATGTAAAGTGTTTGTAAATCCTTTAACCAGGTCACTATTGACACAGTGTGAAGCCTTTAACAGGGCAGACCATCAGAAATGGTTGAACAATATTGCTGTAGTAATTTTGTGGGTATCATCCCCACCCCAGTTTTACCTTCTTATTTCTGGAGGGTTTCTGGGTTACCAAATTCCAGTGTTATGTGTTCTTGAAGCATGTATTAGTTTCATGTTTATTTGATGTGTTTACATGCATGCAATTTACTTTCAGATAAAAGTTTTATTGGTTAAAGTGTGATACTTTTGATTCACCCCCCCCCCCCCCCCCCCCCCCCTCTCTCATAAGTATTCTTTCCATATTTCAATATTCCAAAAAACTCAACCTATCCCTTAGGTGCTCTTGTTACATCTTGTTAATTAAATCCTCTTCATCAATCAAGTGATAGTACTTTGATCTTATAAGTAATTGTCATTCCTACAAATAGCAAGTTTGACATCAATGACAAAACAATGATTGAAAATGTTATTTTAACAAAAATCTCCCTCTTTCAATCAATCTTCTTTCCACAATGATCTTTTCAATTAGATTTCCAACAACCTCTCTCTTTGGCAATGATAACAAACCAAACTAATCAACCACCAAACCAAACTATTTTACCAAGTTATCAAAAATGCTAAGTAAGTTAGAACAGTAAGTCAAATGCCAAAAAGAGAATTGTGTCACCATTAGTTGTCATATCTCCCTCTTTTGATCTTCTATCTTGATTGCTTTACTTCCACTTGCTTCTTCTTAACTTGTGTATCCTTTTTCTTTCTTTTTTGCCCTTCTTACGTTTTCTCCCTCTATATGCATTGCTTATCTTCTACTATTCAGCTTCTCCTATAGTTGTTGATCATTTTTGCTATTTCTCCCTTAATCTTTATTCTTTTTCATTCTTCTCTCTCAATCTTATTGAATGATGTTGATCTATTGATCAATTTCTCATTTCTCCCTCTTTGACAACAATGCCAAAGACATATTATCTCAGCATCTTATCATGCAAGTGTAGCATTTGTATGTTCTTTCAATTTATCCCTTTGTCACCTTGCTTGTGACTAATTTGGAACTTCAACACTTCAATTACTTTAGGCATGAATCCTAAAGTAAATATCCTTTGCATGAGTGTGTAATATTTCAACAATCAATTCATTTGATGCATGACAGTCTTTGTTGTTACTTAAGTAGCCTTGGATAGGGTTATCACCCCTAACTTACCTCTAAGATACTCAAAAGCATCTTTAGGTAGTGCTTTTGTGAAAATGTCAGCAATTTGTTCTTTGGAGCTAACATATTCCATTTTCACTTGTTTGGCTTCCACCAATTCTCTTACATAGTGATACTTGATTGCAATATGCTTACTTTTGGCATGCATTATAGAATTATTTGATATGTTAATAGCACTTGTATTATCACAATAAAGTATCACAGGCTCATTCACTTCTTCCTTCATACCTTGCAACAGGTGTTTGATCTATACAATATTAGTGCAATTGATAGCAGTTGCAATATATTCAACTTATGTTGTGGACTATGAGGTACAACTTTTCTTTTTGCTAGTCCATGTAATCAATCTTCTTCCCAAGAAAAGTGGTCCTCTACTAGTGTTTTTTCTGTCATCAATATTACCTCCCCAATCTAAATCAGTGTAGGCTCTTAATTCAAACTTTTCACTCGTCTTGTAGTACAGACCAAAGTCATTAGTTCCTTTTAGGTACCTTAGTATTCTTTTCACTATCATTAGATGATTTTCTCTTGGATTTGTAGAAAATCTTTCCATTATCCCAACAACTAATGCAATGTCTGGTCTACTATGTATAACATACTGTAGCTTTCCAATCATTGATCTATACTTTTTTTGATTCACTTCAGCTGGCTCATCATTCTTTGATAACTTATGTCCTGTCACCATTGGTGTGTAATCTGGTTTTGAGTCTTCTAATCCAAATTTCTTGAGTATCTCCTTGATGTATTTTGATTGGGTCACAAATATGCCATGCTTCAATTGATGTATTTGCAATCCAACAAAGAATTTGATTTCTCCAAACATTGACATTTCAAACTCATGTTCCATTTGATCAGCAAAATCTTTGCATAGAGCATCTTTTCCTCCAAATATTATATCATCAACAAATATTTTAGATATAAAAATGTCTTTACCTTTTTCAGCCTTGATATACAAGTTATTTTTGTCATCTATTCTCTCAAATCCTATCTTCACAAGACATTTGTGTAGTCTCTCATACCATGCTCTAGGTGCTTGCTTCAAACCATAGAGTGCCTTATGAAGTTTTCAAACCATATCTTTGTTGTTGTCATCAACAAATCCCTCTAGTTGTTCTATGTAGACTTCCTCTTCTAGTAAACCATTCAAAAAAGTAGACTTCAGATCCATTTGGTAGACCTTAAAACCTTTGTAAGTAGCATATGCAAGTAGTGTTCTTACTCCTTCCATTATTGTAATAGGGGCAAATGTTTCCCCATAGTCCAGTCCTTCTTCTTGTACATAGGCTTTGCAAACTAGTCTAGCTTTGTTTCTAGTTATCTCACCATTTTCATCAAGTTTTTTCCTAAACACCCATTTGGTACCAATTACATTTTTATCAGTTGGTCTAGGCACTAGGGTCTAGGTTTTGTTCTTCTCAATCTGGTCTATCTCTTCTTCCATAGCTTTATAACAATCATCATCTTGTAGTGCATCTTTTACTATTTTGGGCTCAACCTTTCTCATCAAACATGATTCATTCTTGAGTCTATCCCTTGTCATTATTCTAGCATCCTTGTCACCAACGATTTAATCTGCATAGTGATGTCTTCTTACATACTTGGCTAATCTTGTTTTTGTCCTTCTTTCCATGTTTGATCCTTCAGCTTTAGAGTCATTTTTCTCTTCTTTATTAGGTACTTCATCATCTCTTCCATGTATACTATTTTTAGAATCAAAATGTGCATTTTCTTCATATGCAACTTGGCTTCTGAATGTGGCTCGACATTCACTAGTTGTGACTTGGTTAATACTAAAAAAAAATGTTGATTTTCAACTTGATTGGTAAAATTATCTTCAACATTCATTCCTTCATAGAAGTATAGAAAATATCTATAATCTTCTGATTGCTTGGACTCATCAACTTGTACTTATGCATGTTCATCAAAATTTACATTTGCACTCTCCACAATCTTATTACTATTCGTATTCAAACACTTATATGTTTTGCTTCTAGTGGAGTATCCAAGGAATATGCTTTCATCACTTTTTGCATCAAACTTGTCATTTCTAGTGTCTTTAAGAATATAGCATTTAAAACCAAATATTTTGAAATGTTTTACATTAGGTGAGTGACCATACCATAGTTCAAAAGGTGTTGCATTGTCCCTTTCTTGACTTGAAATCTATTCAAGGTGTAAACAACAATACTTATAGCTTCTCTCCAGTACTTTAGAGCAATATTTTTCTCCATCATCAAGGTTCTTGAATAGTCTATTACTAATCTATTTCTTCTTTTAGTAATGTCATTCTAAGGTGGAGTTCTCGGTGCTGTTGTTTGCCTTTTGATTCCCTTGTCATTATAGAATATTTCAAATTCTTTTGATGTAAACTCTCCTTCTCTGCTGATCTTAGGCATTTCAAACTCTTACCTATTTCCTTTTCAACCCTATCCAAGTACCACTTAAACATTTGAAATGCATTAGATTTATGTTTTAAGAACATGGCAGTCATCATCCTGGAATAGTCATCTACAAATAGCATTATCGATCTATCTCCTAGGTAGCTTTGCACTTCTATTGGTCCACATAAGTCAGTATGGACTAGCTCTAGTATTTCTTTGGAAGTGTGGGTTTTGCTCTTGAAACTAGACTTAGTCATCTTTCCTAGTTGACATTGTTTGCACATTGTATTTTTTGGCTTCTTCAATTTAGGCAAACCTCTGACTTTCTTTTTTTGCTGATGTTAATTAGATTGTCAAAGTTAATAGGACACAACCTTTATGCCATAACCACACATCATCAAATCTAACAACAAGACAAGTTGCATCTTCCATATCTAGGTAAAACAAATTACTCCTAGTTTGTTCAACTTTTCCTATCAGATTTCCATTAGTATCATAGATTTTGGCAGTTTTGTTTCCAAATTCTATTTTTCAACCTACATTGCCTAACTGGGATACACTCAACAAATTGTAGTTCAATCCTTCAACATAGTAGGCATTATCACATGAAATTTTCTCTATAAGTTTAATTGGGCCTTTTTCTTTGATTTGACATGGAGCATCATTGCTAAATCTAACCCTTTTTTTTGTTCAAATCATCTGTAGAGAGAGGTCCAACTGGGTCTACATGTTTTTCTCTAATTGAGGTTCTTTCATAATCACCTATTGATCCAAGGTGCAATTTCATCATACTCTACCATGCAATGAAGTTGTCTTTGTTGAGCTTGGGAACTTCTCTCTTGGACATCTTGATCTTCTTGCTTCTAGTACTTTGAAACTAAATCAGCAAATGGCTCTGATACCAATTGTTAGAAATGTTTTAGAATAACTAAGAGGGGGGTGTGGAGGTGAATTAGTTATTCAAGGTCCAAATATCCAATTCAAACTTTTCATCAAGTAAAGTGTGCTCATCTAACTATTTATTCATCGAAGCTTTAACTTTTCTATTCAGCAAGTTACTGTACATCAACATGCAAACATAAAACATGAAAAGATCAACACATAATACAGTGATTTATGTGAAAACCCAATTTGAGAAAAACCACTAGTAACATGCTACTCAATTCTCACTCTTCTGAAGTGATGCCCTATGAAAGGCTTGCCCTGTTAAAGGCTACAACACATTGTTAAATGTGACATGGTTAAATGATTTAACCACTCTATTAGAAGTGGGCCTAGTTAGAGGACTTTAGAACATTCACCTAGAATGCCACCCTATTAAAGGATTTAAAAATGGTTGTTAGACCAACCTAAGTCCATAGGATTTTATTTTATCCTAACTGATACAATTACTAGAGAGTAACAATAAGGTGTTTTGACCTGATTACAACATACAACTTAACTTGCAGATTTTAGATCACCATTTAGCTCATAACATTGCCTGGATTTCAGTCTCTGCAACTCTTGACAACTTGCCCTCCTTTCAAGCTTGATCTCCTTGAGTCTCCATGCTCAATGTACCAATGCAAACCTCTCTTTCTAACCACTTTTTGAAGTAGAGTTTATGTAATCTATTCTTCTTTCTTCTAGATGTCTTCTCCTTGACACCCTTCATCCGCTTCGCAATTTGGCACACCAAAAACTCTTGCTTCTTGGTCTGTGACTCCTTAAATAGAAGTCTTAGAATTTCTTTTTCCACTCGATTCTTTCTTCCTTTAATTTCAATTCATATGGATTAGGTAGGATTCATTGAATCTAACCCATATTCTATTACTTCTAAAAAAATCATGAAGAATCTTCTTGAATTCATTCAAAAATAGTTTACATAGCATTTTGTGCCACCAGCTCATCATCCTTATCCTCCAACTAGTTCACAAAATTCAAGGTAACAACTTTGTCGACTCAGATTTGGCGAATCTTTGACATTTCCAATAATGCACCAGCTAGACACTATTAAAATTTTGGTGCTTGACACCTATTGTGTTACTCGGTATCAACTGTGTTTTACTAATGCTTGGCACCTACTATGAATTCACTTGGCATCTACTAAGATTTTTTGATGCTTGGCTCCTTCTATATCACTCAGCACTTGAACTTCACCTAGCACCTAAATTTCACTTGACAAACACTAGATTTTCCTTCTGCTCTGCTCCAATTGAAAATTCGCTCAGCCTAAACTAGCTTGCTCAGCACCTACTAATGAACTTAGTTTAAGCGTTGCAGTCGACCTTGTTCCATCTTATACTTCTAGTGTTTCTTAGTGTGGTCAACCTTTGTATCTTCAAATATATCATCAATACATCATTTAACCAATGTCTTAATTGATCCTTGCACTTCATTACAAAACCATAACTCAACCTATCCCTTAGGTGCTCTTGTTACATCTTGTTGATTAAATCCTCTTCATCAATCAACTAAGTGATAGTACTTGGATCTTATAAGCAATTGTCATTTCTACAAATAGTGGGTTTGACATCAATGACAAAACAATGATTGAAAACATTCTTATAACAACAATCTCCCTCTTTCAATCAATCTTCTTTCCACAATGATTTTTTCAATTAGATTTCCAACACACTTTTCCTTCTAGAACTAGAAGATGTCTAAGTTATAGTCTTCCTTAGTCCTTGGCTTTTTCTTAGATATATTCTCATGTGGGGCACATAGCTTCACTGAGTAGGCATACATCACCTTAACTAAAAATTTGTTAGAGTCTTCAATTCTCCTATTGAAGTTGTCAACCTCTCTTTTTAGTTCACAAAGAATCATTTCCTATTTCTCAATCTTTTCCTTCATCGTTCTAGGCAACCCACCAAGCATTGAGCCACTAGAATCCTTTGCCACCTCCTTGAAAGAAACTTGTATAATAGAAGGGTTAGGTTTGGGGATTTGAATAGTATTTTTCACCTAGATATCATGGGGAAGGCAGAGGGGTATTTTTTACATTAGAGGAAGAGGATGTTGATGTAGATGTTACTCACATATTAAACATGGATAAAAAATTTACAGCAAAACATATCTATCTTGAAAGATGATTTGCATGATGTACAAATTTTTTTCAATGTTCATGTGTTTAAATATTTATATACAAAGGGACTTTAGCTTTGGATATTAGGTTATTGGAGGTGCATTTCTGCTAAATATTTCATATTAATTTTTAACATGCTTCACAATAGTAGATATTGCAAAAGGGTGATCTTTTATGATATTTAGTTCAATAAAAATAGAAGAAATTTAAAGGGAGAAAGGAAGAAAGAAACTACTGTATAGAAATTGTATACCATATGAATATTATTTTAAGTTGAAGTTTCAACTTTGGTATATGAATATTTTAAGAAAAAAACCTAAGGAATTTAATTAGCTTTAATATTTTACTTGAATCAATCACAACTACATATATATGATGCACATGATCAAAAGAGTAATTTGCCTTGAGAGAATTCCCATCATCTTCCTTCACCTGTGGTGAGACATTGTGTGATTCTAGAATTCTCACTCTACCAAAGTGGATATTTTGTATGTTTTTATTGTTGGGTGATCCCCCAATAATGGGTTCCACTTTTTGACCAATTTTGACACTGAAATCAATATTTTTGCAACAAACGCCACATTCAAGTCACTATATCTCGAAAATTATAAATAATTTCAAGATGACATGAACTAATGATTTTGAGTACTCTGTTCCTACTTTGTAACCATATTTTTTAATCTAAAAAAAAATTTATTTATGTCAATTTTTTCATCTCCTTCAAAAAGTGGTACATAATAAAATTCAATATTTTAAAAGAGTGATAGTTCATTTGACACACATAACTTTTTTTTTTAAATTGATAATGAAGTAATTCTTTCGGTGTTAGATTTGTAACATCAATATCCAGAGGATGCATTTGGTTTGATTCATTTTGGTTGAATATTGTATAGTTTATGAAGTTTTGAAGTGACACAAATTGTAATTTAGACATACGCTCCGTTTGACATAGATAATTTGAAGTCAATTTATCAAAAACCTTTTTTTATTATTGAATAGAAAGGTATCTCAATAAGCTAGTTCCTACATATTTTATAAAAAAAAAATTAACCTAATTTACTAATTTTCTCGAGGTGTCGAAGTCGGTTGATGTTCAATTGGTAATGAACCTATGATGAGTTAAACTCATATTTGAAAGCCTTAATGATTAAACTATGTATTACAATTATAGTAGTTAGAAAGCTTGCTTCGAGCAGCACATTTTGACATTTTTTATTTTATAGTAGGATATCATTTATCTGCAATTATGGGTGTTGAAAGAGAAAAAATAAAAAATAAAAGAAAAAAGGGCCCAAAAAAATGTAATTTTCTATGTTCGCGCAAACATTATGTTTGCGCGAACATTATGTTCGCATGAACATACGAAATATGTTCGTATGAACATATGTTTGCATGAACATACTTATCATATTTGCGTGAACATATTTATCATGTATTTTCATGCGAACATACGAAATATGTTCGCGTGAACATGATTAAAAAAAAATTTTGCGCGAACATAATAAGTATGTTTGCGCGAACATATGGTAAACTCAATTTCCCATTTTGCAATTTTTTTCATTTTTGTTCGTCCCACTAAAGTGGAACCAATTATTGTGGGTTCACCCTGCTTCATGATCATCTTCATAATTTCC
Organism: Cupressus sempervirens; assembly: GCA_028749045.1. Classification (NCBI taxonomy): domain Eukaryota; kingdom Viridiplantae; phylum Streptophyta; class Pinopsida; order Cupressales; family Cupressaceae; genus Cupressus; species Cupressus sempervirens. The sequence continues at coordinate 341,137,152 of CM053787.1, read as the reverse complement.
CAAAAGCCTCTGATGTAAGGGTTGTGTAAAATATTCTTGTTAATAATTTTGCAACCTTCTTATCAGATCATAGAATTCACTTTCTAGTTCAAACGGTTCTAAATTAAAATTGAACAAATAATTATTGGCTTCTTTTGCATTACTCAATTACATTACAAACATATCCTCCCATATGTAGAATGCAATATTACTTTTCTATGTGCCTTGTAGAAAGCTTCACAAGATTGGACTCTTTTCTTGCAAACTTGTTAGAACGATCCTCTTTCTTGGATAACTAGGCAACATATAGGGAAAACCAATAAATCCTTCCACTTGTATGTGAACTTTGGAAATTGAATATGCTAACTCTTATGATACTTTATTACATTCTAATCCTTCTTATCTTTACCTTATCTTCTTAAATTTCTCTTACTAACTTCATTAGAAATGTATAAAATTAAATATACTAACTCCTATGATACTTTATTACATTCTAATCCTTCTTATCTTCACCTTAATTCCTTCAATTTATCTTACTAGCTTCGTAAGAAATGTATAATTAACTCTCCAATTGTGATTTAGAAATTCCTTAACCTATATATGAGGATAACGTTCACACACCAACCTCTATCTAGATGCATTACCCAATACTCCTACTCTTTTCAGCCCTTACAAACTTTCTCTCATGGCACATAAGAAGACATATACAATTGTATTGATCTTGTGAAGCCACCATTTTTATATGAATAAAATCATTGATCAAATGAGACCAACAAATCAAGCTTCACAATAAGTTAATGTAAGAGTGCATCCATGTTTTGAATGTTTCAACACTTTGTAATCTAGTGACTTTATTCAATGGACTAATAATTTTGTTGTTGTCTTGGTTGATTGCATGCCCATGTAGAGTTTTAGGCATTTCAAGAACATCTTTAGGCCTCTTACCTTTAATCATACAAGTTGCATGCATTGTTCTTTGACACTTTTACTTAGTTTAGGTAAAGGTGGTTTTAGATTCTATCATTTTAGCATGCTTTTTACTAGGTAGATAGGTAAGTTAGACTAGTATATATTCTATTATCTTTCAATATTTACTATAGTAACCCTATTTGAGTTTCTCCATATTTGATGGATTCAATCTATCATTGGATTCTTGTAGGCTCATACTAGTGCTTAGAGGACCTATTCGTGGAGTTATTAGGTTCTCTAGTGGCCAATAATGAGTTTTGGCTCTATTTTGAGGGGCTTACTATTTATAGTAAGTTCTAATGAGCTTAGACAAGTTTGAGGAGTTAAGTGATGCTTTCAAATTTTATTCTATCGTCAAATTTTTGGCACGAGGAATCTTAGAGGGAGGGTCTATTTTTAGTAAGTTTCCATCTTTCGTCTTTAATATTACTCACCTTTCATCACCAAGATCAATTATCTCCTATTAGATTTTGATTTTAATGCTTCTTAACTCATTTTGAAAAAATGAATGAATTATGATTATTATTTAATCAAACATGTTTAGGTTTCTATTATTTATCATATTATATATTGGACACCTTAGTGTCATAGCTCATTAGAATCATGTTGAAGAGTTTTAAATCTTATGTACACAAAATCATGACCTTGTGTGTCAAAATATCATAATATTGTTGATAAAGTTATTTTTGGAACAAAAGGGAGTTAATAAATTATAATATTCAAATTGTTGGGAAAATTGCAACAAAAACATAACCATTTCCACATAACACATAGTAGATCTAAAATAAATATGTAATTGAAATCCACATGCAAGAGAATAGACAACATACCCACAAAAATGTGACACATGATATACCTTGGGAAATCCTCATAAGGGAAAAACCCAGCCTCTAGAAGCATCCATCACCATGTATTATTCAGCAAAAACAACATTGCAATACAACAATGGAAGCCTTCAAAGCCATAGCCACCACCAAGCAAACCATGTGAACAAACATGAATCCACACATCCAATGTCATTCTTCTAACTTTTACAAATGCTCCCTTGGCTAACAAAAAGTGTAAATGTTTTTCCTATTTTTGAAATTTCTTGTCAATTGATGTCAAAATTTGTGGCATTTAGTGATTGAATATAAAAAAAACTTCAGAAATAAAGATTGTAGTGCTCAGAATCTAATTTTTGAATGTGTAATTTATTTGTGTACCCATATGATAGATTTTTGTTTTTGGTGTTGCTCTTTAAAAGTTACTTTTTTTAAATGCTTGCATCAAGACCATACCACACTCATGTACAGACACCATAAATTGACACAAATAAATGATATTTTGTAAATCATTTTAAAGGAAGTTACCTAACGCACCAAAGATTGAAGAAATTGTTTTTTCTTAATTTTTAATTGAATAATTTTTTTGTTATTAATTTTTAATTGGCTATAAAGGTAAATTTTTTAAGCTCTTATGTATGGACACCATAATTTCATCAAAATTTCACTTTTTTCTAAACTTCTTTTTTTTTTAACTTCAAAAGAATTGTATGTAGATTAATGGCATATAAATTAATTTAAGAAAAACTATAAAATAAAAAAGTTATTAAAGTTTTAGTGAACCTCTCTATTTTACATTTAGGTACCACCTTTGATTAAAAAATAATGAAAAAATAGTAAATAAAATTATAGCAGGATAAAATTTATATTTCTGAAATCGAAACAATGAGAAGTCTAATGGGTTTTTGTTTCGTAAAAATAATTGATCAGGAAGACCCTCTAAAAATCATGGCAAAGCCTAAATTTGCCAATTCAATGCCTTAGCCAAATCTTAGGAGGTCTAGGCATAGGCTTGGTCTCACCAAGCCTATCCAGAAATGAAGTTTGAGGCAAGAGAAAAAAATCCCACCTCATGTAGTAAGAAGCAAGCACCCATTTTGAAAAAGTATTTTTAATGTTTAAAACGCATTTTAAATCCCAAAAAGTTAAAAAAATTGAATTTTTAAAATGGGCACCCATTTTTAAAAAATAAAAAATAGATACTCAATTTTTGAAAAATGGGTACCCATTTTTTATTTTTGAAAAATTTTATTATTTCAAAAATAGGCACCCATTTTTTGAAAATAAAAAACAGATACCCATTTTTTTTTAAATGGGTGCCCATTTCTAGAAGAGCATGATCTCAATATGTGGACTTCCACAAAATTGAGACTCATATTTATGCACTTACCCTAGTAGCAAGTCGCACAAAACAACCAAGTGGTATTACGTAAACCATGTGCTACCTAACCCATTGACCCCACATTTAATATTGGACATTTAATTATTTTTCTCAATATCAAATAATTACATCAAATATTATCACATTGTTATAATACAACTCATCAAGTATATCCCATTAGAATCTTTAAATGTTGCACATCCATCTACGTGTAACATTACATAACAAAATATAGCAATATTATGTAATGTATACAACAACCATTATCTCAATAATCTCCCACTTGTTATATATATTGCATAAGGTCAATTCGTAGCCACATAAATGAACAAGGAAACAATCCCTCGTACCACATCCACAATCATGGATCAAAGCATACCATGTTCTCCATCCCGGTACACACAACAAAATCAAAGTATCCAACTTCTCAAATGTGAATGATCCCACCTCCTATTATGTCACTTCCATCAGAGATACATTGAAGCTATCTAAAGAGAAAACCACCCAACCTGTCACATAAGAAACATAAAATCTTGTAACAACCAAAATGTCAAAAACAAACACCTAATCCAAATGTAATAACATGTATATGTAGTTGTCAAATATCTATAGCTGAAATAGAACCCACAACACATACCAACCCCTCCAACTATCAATACCTCCAATTGTATACCAAGTCATCATCAACATATCCGATCTATAACTTGCAATCACAAGCTTCAAAAGCAATACCTACCACATATACCCCAAGAATCTCCCACTACAAAAGATAATGAAAAATCTATGAGCAATCCACTCATAACATCTTAAAGAAGTGAATCCATGTAGTATCAAGAACATCCACAATAAATAAACCAATAACCTATAAGAACAATTTGCATAACAAGTCTCCAACACTCTCCCAAGTTCTCTATAACCAGCAAAAGAAAGAGATAAAGGAATAACCATGTCATTTCTCACATGACATACATGAGCACAAACTAGTGATCATAATCTCCAACCAATCTTAAATCCAATGTAAGTAGAACCAAATATCTAGGAAGATAACCAAAGCCAAGAAAAATAATGCAAATAGAAACCTATATTATGTCTTTCTATACACACCTCTAAATAAACTATGCAAGTATGATCTCCTCCATTAAACTCCAACCAAGAAGTGATAGCAAAACCCAAACCATACCATATAACTAATCATGGATGTAATCCTCTTGCAAGACAATCAAACTTATAAACTATTCCTAAACCAAGGAATAACTATTCTTAATCCAAGGAATAGGCCTAATATAAAACCATATACCAAACTCAACCAGGATAACAAAAAAAATATGCAAAAGGAGATAACCAATGCTGAACCATCTCTCAAATGAACCCTCCAAAACTAACTCATGTACTATAGTTCAAGATATATATCAATGAAAGAGAAGCATAAAAATGATGCAACTGAGAGAAACTATTGGCTTTACCACTCAAGTAATAAACTTCTAAGTAGATCAAGCATGGGGAATGAGAATTTTCATCAAGATATTCAAGTCTCCAACCAAGACTAATATAAGAACAATCTCCACTCAAGTCCATGTTAGGTGAATTCCACTAAGACTTCCTACTAAAACTATCAACTGTCTTGACAAATATATCCCTAATCAAAATAATCAAAAGAGAAATCAACATCACCACCATCTCTAAGTATCCATGAGCACTTGTAACCAAGCAATCCATGCCAACTCCAAATGCAACATAGCAATATCATGAAGTATCAAACTATTGATCAATGTACTCAATACCAAAAAAACTAAATTAATATCAATGTCAAATTTTTAACCATGGCGTCAAGAACATAAACATGACAACATGATCTAAACCATCTCAACCAAAGAGATAACATGCTCCATATGAACATACCATAAATTGTCAAAACTATAAATGTGTATCAATAGTATACTATGACATAATAATGAAACCATCCTAACACCAAGGACAACATGTCAAATGAAAGCATAAACCACACATGTACCAAAAACCATATGAATCCTCAAGATCAAACCATCTCCACAGACCATGAAGATAACAAGTGCGCCACGAAAATATCAAAGATGCTTCTGCAGCAACAAGATCTAAGACAAACCTCAAACATCTATAAAGATTCAATAAATATATCAATACCAAAAACACACACTCAACCATTGTATTGAGTCATCTATGACATCATAGCATCCATATCCTAAATGAAGATCGTCCAAGTCTACACACACACAAAACTAAAGTGTTAGTACTTTATGAAACCAAGAAGATACAAACCAAACTAGGAACTAATCCTTCACTTCCACCTTATCATTATTACAAGCTCTATCTAAACTATGTATCCAAGCTATCCATGACATCATGATGAAAAATCATATTCTAACCATGTGAATCAACCAATGCATCAAACCATCAAAGAACTCAAAGTGCACATCATGAGGTTCTCAAATGAAACCTAACCATGATCCTCAACCAAGAAGATATACCATCATAGCCAAATTAGGAATCCAAACAAATGAATACCAAGGATGTACCAATGTATCCAATCATGTCATGCCAAAATTTATTGCACCATGATCACATCCATGAATCGAGAAACTAACTCTTGATGTATCTAACCTGTCAACATAAAATAGTCAATCGTAATCCTCCACCATGACTATACCTGGTAACAAAATCTCATCCCTTCTACATGAAGAAAAATTAGTAAATCATATGACTTAGGGCATAGAAAACCCAAATCCAAGCCACCAATCTGAATATGCATCAATAATGACTGATCAATGGGAAAAGACAAGCCATAACCAAGCCATAAATGCAAGTTGTAAGTATTGTTGGAAATATGTCTAATCAATCAAATGTGGTAAGCTATGGTTGTCATTTATGGCAATATATTGGTTTTGTAGATCAATCTTGCTCATTTGTAAAGAAAATTGTCTAAGTGTCAGACAGTATTACAGCAGTATAATAGTTTTAATGATAATGGAATATTCCCTTGAAATATTCTCTTGCACATTTAACTGGAGATGCAAGACATCATAATGATGGCGTATACCAGTGTGCATGTCTATACTATCAACCGAGTTCAAGTTATGAAGGAATTAGTAACGTAGTGATGATTCAATGCAAAATAGAGCATGTCAAAAAATTGTCGTAAACGACTTGATTTATTGTTTTAATTATTATTTCTTTATGAGTTGTCTCTAATGATGTTATGTGAGCCTACTAAGGAAGAATTTATCAATATTTTGGTATAATTAAAGAACTTAATTTGTGAAGTTAAGAGTGATAAAGAACATGATGATAATGATTTGTGATCAGTGATTGTGAAGTTGATATGTGTAGACACCTAAATTTGATTACACCACTCTGGTAATCCTATTTAGTTACCTCTAAAGGCATCATTAATTAAATTCTGATTTAATTAATCCTTTGCCATCCCCTAGCTGATTAATTTAATTAATCATCTATAGTCCTAATTGATAAATCAAATAACCTATTATTTATCAATTAATCCTATTCTTCTATCTAATTCCAAAATCCCCATTTATCAAATAAATCTATTTGATAAATAAAATCCTCAAATCTAAAAGCCCCTAACTTATCCCTAAACCCTCTTTTTAGCCTAATCCACCCATACTAACCAAGCTTAGCCACTAACTCACCCACCCTCGTAAATGCCATCCACTTGCAAATCTCTAACAAGCCTAATCTAATCCTAAACCCAAGCCTAATCCAACCCCTAATGTTGTCACATTCCCTAAGCAAGCTTAAGACTTTCCTAAGCCAAGGAAAGTCAACAATCTCAACTCCCTCCAAAATATCCCCACCACCCAACAATGAATGCTCTTACAAAAGTCATAAAGACTCTTACAAGCTCTTACAAGCCATAATGAAGGGCCTTTATGAAGATATTATCCTTTGAGCCTCCTTTGTTGACTCATCCTTCCCCTTTCCTCCATCCACTCACCCTGTGACATGTGCCACTCCCTGATTGGTGCTAAACAAGCACAATCCATGTGCTCCCCTTTGAGTGAATCCTAGCCCTCCTTAAGCTTTCATCTATCCTTGCATCTTAACCCTCCATCCCTCAAGCCCTTAGCCTATAAATTGAATCCCCTCCCAAGCCATTTTAATCACAAATCTTGAAGCTAAAGTTATAATGCCATTTTGAGAGCAAGTTTTACATCAAATCCATTCACCCAAGCCAAAATCCATCAAGATCTCCATTGAAGATAGTTTGAAATGCCTTGAGCATACATACCAAATCTAAGCAAATATACTCATCCCTAAATCAAGTGACCGTCCTCATTGAGAGAGCCATTCTATGGCTCATATTCTCATTTGAGGGTTTCACTTTGTCTCTCATATATCTTATGGTTTTTATGCTAGTTAATGCTTTTGTTTTTGAATAGATTAGTATTTCTTGCTAACATATTTCTCATATACAATATGATCTTGTGAAATGCGAGTAACAAGTGAATGTGACATTGTGATATATGATGTGAAGCATTGTTATGCTAGATATGATGTAGATTAATTTGTGTGTAGCCACTCTTATATGAAGAATTGTCAATCAAAAGATTTTTGAAGTACAACAAGTATCTTAGAATTATATTCATACTTATTTCCTGAAGATCTTATTGTATAGTTGCATGTTAGGGAAATGGCCCTTCTTGCACACATTTGTATATGATACACCAACTCCTAACAAGGTTGGAGCAACTCCTAATAGGGTTGAGGCTTCTAACAAGGCCTAGTCTCCTAACAAAGACTCAAGACACTATAAATTCTTCATAAACTCCTAATAGGGTCAATATCCTTAACTAGATTCTTTATATAGTGAATCACCTAGTGGGTTTTCCCTTGGTCAGGGTTTCCCTAGTTAACAAAATATGGTGTTATGATCTCTCTTTGTGTATGATTATTTATATTTTTCAGCATTATTGGTTTACTTTCTCATACATGTGGTAAAGTAATTAATAATATCTAGTTGTGGGAAAAAAGATTGAAAATACTAATTCACCACCCCGCCCCCCCTCAGTATTATCTATTTCTAACAATTGGTATCAGAGCTTCTTTATTCAAAAGAAGCTTAACAACTCGAATAAGATCCCTATGGATATGGAACAATTGAAGAAGAATCTTGAAGAAGCACTTGAATAGATGGATCTCCTTACTGATGAAAGAGATGGCCTTAAAGAAAAATACAAGGATGCAAAAGCCTACATTGGTGAATTAAAGGACAATATATATGACCTAAAGTAGAAAGGACCTAATAATTAAACCAGTAATGGTGACATTGAAGATCTAAAGAAAGAAAATGAGATCCTAAAACATGAGTTAAAGATATCTGAACTTAAGTTGAGCCTTAAGAAAAATAGAGGAAAGAATGACTCTGAAATTAAAGCTAAAAATGTAGATCTGCAACCCCAGTTAAGCAAGGTAACATCTAAATTGGAATCTATTAAGATAGAGTATGAAGAATTAGAAAAATACAACACCATTGTGAAAGGTGAGTTGGTACAAAGCAAACAAAAACATGAAAAATTATATAGCAACGGTGATAAGATTGAAGAACAAATATGTGCACAAAGACCCAGTTACAATAAGATTGGACTTGGATTCTTTCTTGGTCAATCCACCAAGAAATCTATTGAGAGAAAAGAACGTGATACTCCTGAGAGCAATAAGTATCTAAGCAAGACAAATGATACATGCAAGGACAAAGAGGATATCACTCATTCTAAGAAAGATAAAGAATCTGATCAAGGTATGGACAAGAAAAGAAAGGAATCTTTTTCCTAGAGTGATGAACCTGATGATATTAAAGTCGATTGTAAAGGTAAGTCCTTCAAACCTATTTCAAAGTTTTATTGTCATAATTGTCATCGATATGATCACTATGCAATAGATTGTAAGAAACCTAAATTTGATAGAAATAATGCAAATAGTAGGATATATAGGAACACTAACCATGCATGAAATAGAAGAAGATCTCATAGTAATGAAAGTGGAGAAAGAAGACAAATTATTTTCTATAGATGCAACAATCTTGGACACATTGCAAGGAATTGTAGAGCACCTGAAAACCAGCTAAATGAACAAAAAAGAAATTTACATATATGTCAATTATGCAATAACTTTGGACACACAAGAAATTTTTGCAGAATGAACAGAAGAGACCTAAACAAGAATTAGAATTACCGAAGAAACAATAGAAGAAATGATGATAGTTTGAAGAAAGATATGAAGGAGCAGACAGATGAATTAAAGAAATCATTTGTTAAGGCAAAGGAACCAGGATGTTCACATATAGCTACAGAAGATGTACCTAACAAGACAATGAAGTCACTTATTTTTTGTGACTCTTCTTACCAAAATTAAGCACTCACAATAAGATAGAGTATTAGTTATTAATAACTGATGTTAGAGTAAGTATAAAAGGTTGTGCAGTTGACAGTATGTAGTAGACATTGAGAGAAGTCTACAATGAAGTGTGCATTGCCTAAAAATATCGAGATAAGGATATATAGGAAGATTTTTCTCTCTATTGCATAGAGATAGTATACTGAACTAGTGGAAAACATGCATTTAATGTGAAGTACAGATTGTGAAAGATTTAAAGGATACAAAATAACTTGCATACATCATCTGCTTGTGCGAAGTTTGTGTGCAAGATTGAAGCAAGATTTGGAAAATTAAAGAGGCCTACAATTATGCAAAGTTGACGAAAACCCTAATACATGAAATTGAGATTTTTTTTGAATTGTTGAGCATAATCTTTCGAGAATGGCAAGATAAGAAGTCTTTAATGTAAGCAATAAACCTAGGTACAATTTCAAGAAACACCCATTTGTTTCTTTGCTTGATGACCCTATTGGAGCATTTTCACAAGTTATGGAAAATGTTCTTCATGTCAAAGATATAAGAGGATATATGCATTGCAAGATTGAAAGCATAGATCACTTAGAGATTCATAAAAAATTGGAGAAGATGTGCAATAATGATTTGTCATTGAAACCTGAACATAGATACCTAGAAAGACTTTAACCTAGCTAAGCATATGTTCTACATAGATTTTGATAATAACAAATGGACAAGGATAATTCTAAGCAGAGTACATGATGATTTTCTATGGTTGGGAGATTCCATCAAATGTATTGACAATAACCTAATTCACAAAGTCACAGGTTTGAGCAATGAAGGTTGCAATCTAGTAAACATTAAAAGTGTGCATAAGATAGTTGAGATGAATCTCAATACATATTTTGATGGCAAAAACATGAAAGTCAACACCATTCAAGATGATGGAGTAAGACTCATTTGCAAGATTTTGGGATACAAGTACAATCATGGATCTAGGATAGATTCAATATCTTCAAGATTTCTTCATGCAGCTTACTTGGAAATAAGAGGTGAAGAGGTTATCATGTGTGATATTATCAACACAATTGTTGGACAACATATCCAGAATTAAGAAATCAAGGAGTGTAGTCTTCAGATTTAGAATCCCTATTGACACATATATGTTTCTATGTTACTAAGAAGTTCCTTGGAATCTCAAATTGGAATGAGAATGAGTGTGCAATGTAGCTAATCACTTGAGCATATAGATCAAGACCTGAAGTAGTCAAGGATAGTGATATTGACAGAATAATGAAATCCTTACAAGCTAAAATGAAGCAAAGGTATAGAATACCTCCTGTGCTAGTAGAGAAGTATAAGGATGAATTGTGTTTTATGGTTGAGACAGATTTCACATGTATGGAGGCAATAGTTCCTTGGGTAAAATTCATTGAACCTATGGGATATGAGATGAGTGAGGAATTGATTGAAGGGTATGCGCAAATAATCCTTCATTCTAAAGTTGATTCTGAATGTCCTAGATGGGGGACATATTCTAAGAAACTGAGAGAAGTTAAAACTAGTCAAATAATGAAGGATTCCAAGAAAAAGGTGGAGAAAGTAATTGATTCTATTTTGAAAGAATCTGGGATGACTAGGAAAGAATTTGATGAGGTGAAAGGGATGGCTATGGAAATGAAGGCTAGTGGTCAATCTGAGCTTTTGACCCCTACACCCATTGTAGTGGCAAGACCTACTAAAGATGTCAAAGTTGCTCAAACAAGTGCACAGACACCTAATGTGCCTTATGAAACAGTTGCACAGTAGCAACCCCCAAGGAACCCAGTGAAGACTTAAGAAACATTAGCTGCAAGGAAGCCTACAAATCCTAAAAGGACCAAAACTACTCCTAAAAGAAGAGTGAAACAAAATACGAGTGGCCCAAGCAAAAAGAGAAGAACCTTGTAGATTAGCTCAACTGAATTAGAAGAAGAGACTAGTGATAGACTAGTTGAGCCAATTGACCAAGAAGCAAAGACATCAATAGGGCAAAAAGCATGGAAACCAAAGGTAGAAAATCTAAACATGCAAATCATTAATGATAATAATTTTGTACAGTTGAATAAATACTATGATTTGTATAATGAAATGGATAGGAGACAACTAGAAAATGTCATAGTTAGAAACATGATTCTTAAAGATAAGAGATTTGATAGTATAAGAGGTTAGATATCCAAAGACTTGTACAATAGATTGAGAAATAGAAAGAGCAAAGTTGTAGAGGAAGACAAACAAATAAGAATGAATATGGTGAGAAAGTTATGCTCTATAAATAATGAGGAAGAAATAGTAGAAATTTTGAAAGGTATAGCACCATTGTTGAGACATAAAAAGAGATCCATTCTCCTCATGGGAGGAAATTATGAAGAAGTTAATAAGGAAACTCAAGAGGCTATAGTTTAATACATGTCTACTATGCCTAAGATAAGTGTGTAGGTAAAGGAGGTAAGCCAGATGCCTAGAGAAAGTGCACAGATAGAGGAGGCAAGCCAGATGCCCAAAGAAAGTGTGCAACCAGAGGAGGCAAGCTAGACACCTGAGAAGTGTGCATAGACAAAGGAAGTTAGTCCTATAGCATGCAGTCCTCCTCACAATTTTGAACCAATAGCTACACCAAGTTCTTCACCACATATTACCATTGGTAGTAAATATATGCAAATAGATAACACTAAGGTGATAGTTGACAGAACAAAGGATTCATTCAAGGATTTTGGTACTAACATTGTTGGCAATATTGTAGATTATAGAAGCTCATCAAATGAAGTAGAAGAAAAGGATTAGGAGCCAAAGGAAGAAGAAGCACCTTCTACAAAGAAAATTGAGTCAAGCAGTGAACCAGCTATTTCAAATGTACCCTTGACACCAGTAGCAGTAACACCATCCACAACACCTACTCAAGCAGCAGTAGTAGCATAGTCAAATGAAGAAGATGAAGCTTAAAATCTCATGTCTTCTTTGAGTAAATTTCTTGAGAAGAAAAAATTAGTCAAGTCAATTGAGAAGATTTTGATCTTACTTTTGAACAAAATAGAGAAACTAGTAAGCCCTATTGACACCCCTACAGATATTCAACAGTGCGCAACAATTTTGTGTAAAGCTTTTGATCCTGATTTCACAACACTCACAAATGTGGCTATAGTTCAAGCACAAATAGAGCATGATGGTAAACTTCTTAACACCATGTACACTAATATGAGAAATGATATAGAAACCTTGAATATATGTACTAAATATTTGAGATAGTACATAGAGGAAGGAAAATAGGCTTATGCTAAGTGCAACTTGGCATATAATTATCTTCAAGAATTTGATGTTCAGATTAGAGAAAAGGTAACTGAGCTTCAAAAAGTCACTGACAACTTTTTGAAGATGGATACCATTGAGATTTCAATACAAATACTTCATGATAGCATTAGGGACTTACAAGCATAAAAGGAGAAAGCTCTAAAGAGATTCACTCTTCTAAGAGAACACTTGTTCCCACAAGTGACATTGTTGGAGAATCAATTGGAGGAATGTTTGTCAGAAAAATCTTCATATGACAAGTTTGTGGCTACAGACTTGAACACAATAGAGTTGGCTGCATATTCTCTATGTGCGCTTATCAGTGTATTTTAATGTACTGAAATAAAGTTGGAAAAAAAAATTGTGTTGTTAAAAACCAACTTCAGTGATTAGATTTCCAAGTTTTGATGTAGCTACCAGATTTTGACAGACTCTTTTTAATACTTTTGTCATTGATGTCAAAGGGGGAGATATATGGAAAATTGTAATTAATTTTAATTGTAAGGGGGGGCAATAAATTGTAATAGGAAGTTATAAGGAATGTAACCTTTCTTCTTTTCATAACTGCAAATGTTTTTTATCGTGTTATGGTTTTTTTTATTTTATTGGTATGACAGAATGTTTGGGACTTAGCCAATTTTTCCAAAATGTTGCCATCAATGCCAAAGGGGGATATTTTTGGCAATATGTCCAATCAATAAAATATGGTAAGTTATGGTTGTCATTTATGCAAAATATTTGTTTTACAAATCAGTCTTTCTCATCTGTAAAGTAAATTGTCTAAGTCTCAGACAGTGTTATAGCAGCAAAACAATTTTGATGATAATAGAATATTCTCTTACGCAATTAATCAGAGATGCAGGACATCATAATGATGACATATACCAGTGCACATGTCCATACAATCAATTGAGTTTGAGTTATGAAGGAATTAGTAACACAGTGATGATTCAGCGTAGAATAGAGCATGTTAGAAAATTGTGTTCAATGACTTGATTTATTGTTTTAATTATTATTTCTTTATGAGCCGACTCTAAAGATGTTATGTAAGCCAAATAAGGAAGAATTTATTAATATGTTGGTATAAGTAAAGAACTTAATTTGCAAAGTTAAGAGTGATAAAGAACATGATGATAATTATGTGTGATTAGTGATTGTGAAGTTGATATGATCTAGTGAAATGCGAGTAACAAGTGAATGTGACATTGTGATATACGATGTGGAGCATTTTTGTGCTAGATACGATGCATATTAAGTTGTGTGTAGTCACTCTTGTATGAATAATTCTCAATCAGAAGATTTGTGAAGTACAACAAGTATCTCAAAAATTGTATGTATACTTATTTCCTGAAGATCTTATTGTATAGTTGCATATTAGGGCAATGGGCTCTTCTTGCACACATTTGTATATGATCCACCAACTCCTAATAGGGTTGAAGCAACTCCTAATAGGGTTGAGGTTTCTAACAAGGCCTAGTCTCCTAAGAAGGACTCGAGACACTATACATTCTTCATAGACTTCTAATAGGGTCAATATCCTTAACCCAATTCTTTATATAGTGAATCATCTAGTGGGTTTCATCCCCACCAAGGTTTTCCCTTGGCCATGGTTTCCCTAGTTAACAAAATATGGTGTTATGATCTCTCTTTGTGTATGGTTTTTTATACTATTCAGCATTAGTAGTTTACTTTCTCATGCATGTGGTAAAGTAATAAATAATATCCAGTTGTGTGTAAAAAGATTGAAAATGCTGATTCACTCCACCCCCCCACCCCCCAACAGTATTATCTATTTCTAACAAGTATAGACCACTTACAACACTACACAACTTGTAGACCCAACAACTCATCATACATATCCAAACTAAATATTGATAACCATATCATCATGAGAACAACCTAAAATATAAGCTGAGTATACAATGACATCATATCCAAATCTCCAAAATATACAATGTCATAAACTACAATGTTACCATAATTAATATATATCAATAAACCATTTAGATCAATATATCACCAAATAAATTATGCCAATTCTACACCAAATCTAAATCAATGTGTAGCACTCTTAAAGAGATTTATTTTGACTACTCAAAGTCTAAAATCCAACTCTGTATGCCCAAGTTATGCCCAAATTTGTGCTCAAATAAATAACATCTAACTTTTGGGCTCTCAAAACCTAATAAAATGTCAAAATCACATAATCAAACCTACACCAAGTTGTAGTTCTCTGAATTAGCTTTCCAACGACTATAAGAAGTCCAAAATTTGATAGCCCTAGAGAAATTTTTTGCTATTTTACTAAGATGATCTTTTTACCATTTCCATTACAATTTTTTTGTGATGAAAATTTTGCTGGGATTAAATTTGATAGCTGTCACAGGGTAAAATTTAAAAAGCATTGTATTTTCTCAACATGGCCAAACTGTTAGAGTGGGGTTGTCATTGCACCAAAAGACTAATGTGTCAATGCCCAATACAACCAGTCAACTTATAGTACATAGGAAGAAATTAAGCCCTTGTCATGAATCTCAAGGGGAGTGCTGAAAAAATCTCCCCCTCAACATTACCCAAGGGTTTGAGGATTTGAACCTAATACCAAGCTTTGATACCACTTGTTAGAGTGGAGTTTCCATTGTACCAAAAGATGGATTTGCTAATGCTCGATACAACCACTCAACTTATAGTACATAGGAGGTAGTTAAGCCCTTGTCACGAATCCTGAGGGGAGAAGTGAACAAATTTTCAACACAAATTAGAGCATATTATAGATCAAAATTTATGGAGACATTTGTATGCGTGAATTGTGGCCTATACTAACACACACACTTTAACACAGTCCTTATTTGTGGATTCATCTTGAAATGAACATGAGATTCTTCACCTAAGATTTTCCCTGCAAGTCAATCTGTTTCCTTCTATCTAAAGGGATTTTGCCTGTTAATATCCTCAAAATCAAGGTGCAGGCAACCAGACCCTCTAAGAATGAAGGATTTGAGAATGCAATTAATCTATGTGAGAATGCAATTAATCTATGTGAGAATGCAATGTAGTCTATGATGAGATATGCATTTAATCTAAGAACAAGTAAAGGAAATTAGATTAATCATATGCATATTATACTAAATGAAATTAAACTAAGGATGCAAATGTATGCAAAACATGAGCAAATGTGAGTATGAATTTCAACAGCACCTCGATAGCAATTCAATTCATCCTCTCTTCTCTTTGAAATGAGGAATTGAGAGCTTCTTAAATAGAATCTAAGAATTTATCAATGGTCAAGATCAATTTGGATGGACAGTCGAGATTAGAAATGAGATTCAGTTAGAATGGAAAGTTTCCTTATGAAAAGGAAGTTAATTGATTTCTTTTGAGTGGAATAAGAAATTAACTGTTTTAATTCCTTTTATGATTTCAGTCAACTGAGAGTTTCCATTTTTGAACTAAAGAGAGAATATTGGAGAAGATATTTGATTTAAGAAAATTAAATATGATCTCATAATTGAGTATTCTAAATTGGATAATTAAATTCAAAAATTAGAATGAGAATATTTAATTAAATCAAATATATTTAATTCCTTAATACATTAGCTAAAGAAGTAATTTAATTTAATTAAAGTATAAACTGTTATAATTTAATTTAATTTAATCAATAGGTTTAATGTAGCTAATTTGAGTCAATACTTAGGAATTAAATAATAAGTATGATGAACGCAAATTAGGGTTTTCTGCATTTTACAATTAAGTCAAGTAGCGAGTAGCAAAATGAGAATTGCCTATTAGAATAGGTCTTAGAATTGGTCAAAATAGACCAGAATTGGTGATCATGGCAATGAGCCAATTTTGGGGTATTACATTTTGCCCCTCTTTGAATGAATGTGTGAATAGCATGTTCAATTCAAAGAAAATCAGAAAGAATGATGCGAGGATCAAGAATGAGATTGGTTTCAAAATTGATGATACAAAGACCAATTGATAAGCTTTTAAGGACTATCTCTAGAATAGAGCTTAATCCCAAGGAATCCAAGTAGAATACCTAGATACCTAAAATTGATAGCATTTAAAAGATCATCTTCAAAATGGAGTTTAACCTTTAAGGATCCAAACAAAATGTCTAGATACCCGAGATTGATAAGAATTTAAAAGATTGACTCCAGAATAGAACATAACCTTTAAGGATCTAGATAGAACACCTAGATACTTGAGATTGAAAGCATTTAAAAGATTATCTCCAAAACAGAGCTTAACCTTTAAGGATCCAAATAGAACACCTAGATATTAAGTAAGTAGTATTGGGAAAAAGAGGTGCCTATTTACCAGGTTTTCACTTGCTTGGCATAAATTTTTGTGTTTTGCTACCATGATGCTTGTTTCTAGGTTTTCACCAATGGCACTTTTCTTGTTTTTTCAATTTTTTTGTATTTTTCTCTTTTTTAATTTTTTTTGTATTTTTTATTTTTTCAATTTTTTTTGGTGTTACCAAGTGATGAGTCCTGATAGTGCCCTATTTCTATTAATCTTTTGCCTCATACATCTCCCACTTCTTTGGCATAAAATTCCCTTTTTGCTAAACTATTGATAGGAAATTAGAATATTTAAGTACTTCTCTAAAGAGGGAAGAATAGTTCCTAAAAGGTTATTAAGTTTATGAAAATCATATATTGTGATTGATGCTGCTACAGGAGCTAAGTAAAACAAGGATACGTAAGAGTGGAGCTAGCCATTTGAAGTGGACGGACAATTTGAAAACTATAGTTTTGCTATGATATTTTCAGCAAATAGTTTGAATGTTTAAAATAGAATAGTTTATGGTTGTATGTTATTTTACCCAGATAGTTTTATAAATTGTTATGTATGGCCAGCGGCCAAAACAAACTATTATCCATGTTTAGGAAATAGGCCAGTAGCCATTCTAGGTAGTTTTTAACATGGTTAAATATTTTAGGCTATATAAGTGAATGTGAATTAAAAGACATATCATCGATAATCTATAAAAATACTCTGTTCCAAATTACCTCTGAATTCTTAAAGTGTGGTTTTCAAGTAGTAGTTGGTGTTTTATCTCTCACCTCGCGAACCAGAGGAGGGCCCCCTCTCAAGAAACTTGGTGAGATTCCAGTAGATTACTTTGTAAGTATTTCAGTATTATTGATTGTGTGTGTTTCTCTTAATTTTGATTGGGTGCATTTATAATAAGGTTGTCATATATGTTTGCTAATCAAATTCACACAGAGCTTGTTGATTAATCATGAATTCAATTGTTTGATGGAATTATTGATTGTGACAGTCTTATAAAGGAATTGTTTGATGTTAATACATAAATTTTTTATATAATACTATTTGTTCTCGCTCCCATTCAACCTTGGTACTCATAATATCATCTGTTGTATTCCCCTTACTGTATCCTTTCAGCCATTAAACCATAATATTTATCAACTTTATGTCGCCATTCACAATATCCCTCGTCGCCCTTTATCAACTTCCTGCCGCATTTTGTATTTTGAACCATCCTGTTGGAAACAACTTCCTGTCGCAGTCTAAGAAAATTACATTAGACAAAAACTCTGCAACAAGCATTCATCGAGATTAATTGTTTGTTAATAATATTTGGGATTAATCAATTAAAGGAGTGTTAAAAGTATTTGTGATTAATTGTTTAAAGTGTGTTGATAATATTCATAGCATTCATAAAGATATTGTGTTTTGTTTCCAAGTGTGAACTTTAGATTAGAATCCATTTGCAAAAGTAGTCTTAGATGTGTGGTAATTTAGATAGTTCAATTTATCAACAAGTATTAATTGCATTCATAAACCTCCTAATTTATTATCTTCACCCCTTGAGCAAACAGTCGTGATATCTCACGCAAGTCCACGATTCTTGGATTAACATTTTAGGGGTAATTTTTGATTCAACTATATCCATATAAAGGCCATCCAATTGAACCTTAGTTTTACCCAACATTTTTGGCACCGTTGCTGGGGAGAGATATTAAAGGTGTGAAACTATAATAAGTCAAGATAGGAACAGTGAGCCCTTGAGAAATCTTGAGCAATTGTCGACATTGCTTAGGATAGTACCTTTTGTTTCCACTGTAGTAAATCATTTAGGTGCATGAATAGGCCTAGAGATAGTCAAGGTAGATTTGTTAAGAAGGAATCCGTAGGTAGCTCAAAAAATCAAAAATCACAAAAAGAGAAAAATCCATCAACCATTGAAACAAAACCAAGCGGTGAAGTTAAAATCCAGCCATTCTCTCAATTCACCTCTCCTACTATGCCCTCTGAAACTACTAAACAGTTTGCAAAGTCATACAAAATTAGGTGTAGTAAGCCTCCAAAGCCTCAGGAACAACCCTTTAAAACATATTTTACACCTTGGGCAACCAAAGTTTTGGAAGAAGTCATGGCTGAAAATGTCGAAAACAACAATGTAGGGGGAAATAATGTTGAAAACAATAGGAATGAAATTGTTCAACATAATACAACCTTCAAATTTCCTATTCAGCCTCCCATTGATGATGCCCCTATGAAAAATATCCCTCACTCAGCATTTCCCATATTTCGAGGGTCAACCTCCTAGGATCCTAATATGTTCCTATTCAAATTTGATCTCCTTTGTAATAGCTATGATTATCAAAGTGATGCACAAAAATTAAAGCTCTTTCTAGCTACTTTGAAAGATGTTGCATTACGATGGTTTATGAGTCTTAGGGACATTAGGACATGGAACCAAATGAAAAATGCTTTTCTATCAAAGTATTAGGAGTACTGTAAGACCAAGGAAGTATGGGATGAAATCTTTCGCATGACTCAATGAGAAGAAGAGTCAGTTGAAGATTTCTTGGAACATTTTGCCTTTAGCTTACAACATTCACGACATCCTAATTTAAATTTAGAAACCATCAAGATGCTTTTCCTAAGAGGAATTCATGATGAAACCATGGATGTCTTAAATTTAATTGGAAAAGGTGATATTTCTAAAATGTCCTTTGAAGATATTTGTGATATATGCAAAAATTATTCACAGTCTCATCGATCTATTCATGGGAATTCAAGTAAGTTTTCTACTATGGGTAATGGATTAGGTATTTCCAAGCGTGAAATTGGTAATTTACTTAAAGATCTTAAAACTGACTTATTAAATTATATGGGCAAACAAATTGACACATTATATTCTCGCAAGAAACATGAGGAAGCTGAAAAGGCCTTGGCAGTATATTGTCCAACCTGTCGTAAGAAGCATGGACTAAAATATTACCCTTATAATTGAACCCATGTAGCATCACTTGAGGAAGCTAGTAAGACTTCAACGCTATGATCTCTTCCTGAAGGGATGATTCCTATGGAATATATCGAAGAACCAGTTTATTATATGGCTCCACGACGCCAATTTTTACCTAGAGGGTTCTCCAATGAATATTTTTTAGGACTACCTCAACAATTCTCTAGCCAAGGCCCATGGTATGGAGGTTATCAACAACCCCAACCTTATCAGCAATGGCCCCAAAGCTTTCAGCCTAGTACACAACCATGGCATCAAACATGGAGGCCGCAACCTTCATATCCAACTCCCCCATCATCATATCAACCTTATACGCAATCCTATTTTCCACAATAGTCCTTTCCTCCACCACCACCTACCAACAACCTCAACAATTCCTTCCTCGCATACCTCCATCTTCTTTGAACCCACCTTCAAATCCACCACAACCACCTAAATCCACATCCATGCCAACTCAACCAAATCTAAATCCCAATAATAAACCTCCTCAACCAATCTATCATAGTGAAGTGACTAATCTGCTCACCTATCCTGTTAACTTGGTTGAGTTGGATGGTGTACACCTTAGATCTAGGAAAGCTCTTAAAGGACCTACTATCACAGAGGTCCCAAATGAACCTGAAGAGGAGCCAGAAAAAGAACCACCCTTTCCTGGTTGATTCATTCATAAGCCAGAGCCTAAAGAGCCAGCACATCATGAGTTTGATATTTTAAATGAATTACGCAATGTTAACATCAAAATTCCTATTTTGCAAGCTCTTAAGGATGTACCTATATACAACAAGACAATACGAGAATTATGTACCCGACGTCAAAAAAAGAAGGATCCAAAAATTGTTCAAGTTATTGGACAACTTGCCAAATTAATGTTGGGGAATATCAGTATTCCAAAATATGCAGATCCTGGCAGTCCTGTTATCCAAGTAAGTATTGGTACAATTTTTATTCCTAATACACTTGTGGATTTAGGTGCTACCATAAATGTAATGACAAATGAAACAAAAATAAAATTATCCTTAGAGGGACTTAGACCTACTCCTACAGTGCTTCAAATGGTTCATCGCTCCTTAGTCAGACCAGAAGGGGTTATAGAAGATGCCATTCTTTCCATTGATAGTTGGGATTATCCAACCAATTTCATGATCCTTAAGCCTAAAGCTAAGTTGGGGGGATATACTCTCATTCTTGGAAGACCTTGGCTGGTAGCAGCCAATGCCCACATTAATTTTTAGTCGAGTAACATGAATATTTCTAATGGTGAGCAAACAAAAGAGTTAACCTTATACCCTCCTGCTCAACCATTATTAGATACCAAGGATCCAACCTAGGTCGGCAGTGATTCAGACGACTATGTTCCAGTCCTCACCATTGGGCAAGTGCAATATTTTGAAGATCCAACTGATGAGGCCATTTTAGTAAATTTTCTTCAGAATAGGTATGAGTCTAATAATATCTTGGCAACTATGGTTTTTCCTTCTCACACGATTGTTGACTATCATTTTGGGAATTTTCCTTTAGTTGGCAATCCTCGATCCATTCAGCACTTCCTCACGCTACATCAACTTCTACCACATCAATTTTTATATAGTCCATTATTATCTTTAGAAAAACTAGAAACATCATCAAGGGGGTACCCTTAATATTAATCCAAAATTAACACCAGCTCAGGTTAACGATCTCATAAGTATGCTTAAAGAACATAAAGATGCTTTTGCATGGGAATATCAAGACATGCACGGTATTCATCCTGACACTTGTACCCATCACATTTATATTGAGGAGGGAAGTTTCCCAATCCGACAACCGCAGCGCTGACTCAATCCTGCCTTGCATGATATTGTCAAAGAGGAACTCCAAAAAATTTTGAATGTTGGATTTATTTGTCCAATTTCGGATAGCAGGTAGGTATCTCCCTTGGTTATGATTCCAAAGAAAAATGGTAAGTGGCGTATTTGTGTTGATTATCGAGCTTTAAATAAGGCTACTAAGAAAGATCATTTTCCATTACCTTTTATTGATCAAGTCTTGGATACTCTTGCAGGGAAGCAATTCTTCTCCTTTTTGGATGGATTTAGTGGTTATAAGCAGATCCGCACTGCCCCAGAAGATTAGGACAAAACTACTTTTACTTGTCCATGGGAAACCTTTGCATAGAATGTTCTTCCTTTTGGGTTATGTAACACTCCTACAACATTTCAACGTGCAGTATTAAGCATCTTTGTTAATCTAGTTAATGATTGTGTAGAATTCTATATGGATGACTTTACTATTCATGGAAATACCTTTGAAGAAGCCAAAGAAAACTTAGAGAAAGTGCTTAAGTGATGTATTGATACTAATTTGTCTTTAATTCATGAGAAATGTCATATGTTGATGACAGAAGGAATTGTTTTAGGTCATTTAATCTCATCAAAAGGTATAGAGGTTGATCCCAAAAAGATCCAAATAATTCAAGATCTCCCCACACCTTCAACACAAAAAGATGTTCAGATTTTCCTTGGTCATGTTGGATACTATAGGAGATTCATTCAGAACTTTAGTAAAATTTCTTCTTCCTTGTTTGCCTTATTAGCTAAAGATGTTGTTTTCACTTGGACCCCCGAATGTCCAGAGGCCTTTGAAACCATTAAGAACAAGTTAGTAACTACTCCTGTTCTTAGAGGTCCTATCTGGGGATTACCATTCCATATCCACACTGATGCTTCTGACTTCTCAATGGGAGCAGTACTTGGACAAAAGGAGGACAATCTCTTCTATTCAATCTACTACATTAGCAAGAATTTCACTAGTGCTGAGGTAAACTATACGGTAACTGAAAAAGAATTTTTAGCTGTTGTTTATGCTATTAATAAATTTTGGCACTACATTACTGGTTATAAAGTGTTTATTCATACTGATCATTCAGCAATTCAATTTTTTATGAATAAACCTGTGATAACCGGTAGGGTTATTAGATGGTTGCTTTTATTACAAGAATTTGATGTCACTATACTTGATAAGCCTGGTCAAGAAAATGTGGTTGCAGATTTCTTGTCTCAGATACCTCAGTCAAATAATGAAGTTGTTCATGTTGATGACTCATTCCCTGATGAACACCTCTTTGCAATCTCTACCAAAAGTCTGTGGTATGCTAACATTGCCAAATATTTGGTTACATGCAAATTTCCACCGCACTTCTCCCCTCATGAGCATCATAAGATGGTGGGCCTCAGTGGATAGTATACTTGGATTAATGGTCTTCTATTCCGAACTGGCATTAACAATATCATGCACCGCTGCATTCCTGAGGAAGATGTCTTTGACATTCTTCGTGCTTGTCATACTGAACCTTGTGGAGGACACTTTGCTGCTCGATGAACTGGTCACAAGATTATGACTACAGGTTATTATTGGCCTATGCTCCATAAGGATTTCAGACATTATGTTCAACATTGTGACCAGTGCCAACGCATGGGTCGTCCTGCACGATCAGATGAGATGCCACTTCAACCTCAGCTTTCTATTGAGCCTTTTGAAAAATGGGGTCTTGATTTTGTTGGACCTATTAATCCACCTTCCAAAAACAAGGAATATATTCTTGTTTGCACAAATTATGTCACAAAGTGGGTTGAAGTAGTTGCACTAAAAACACCAGGGATACCAAAGTTGCTGAATTGTTATATTCTGAAATCTTCACTCGCTTTGGTGTTCCACATGAAATCACTACTGATCAAGGACCTCAGTTCACTTCAGACCACATTTCTGCATTAATCAAGGAATATGAGATCTGCCATAGAAAATCATCACCTTATCATCCTCAAGTGAATGGACAAGTTGAGGTGACTAATCAAGAACTGGAGAATATCCTTACCAAAATTGTGATTGGGCCACATGACTTCCTGAAGCTGTGTAGGCCTATCGTACTACGTGGAAGACCACCACTGGTCTGACCCCTTATGAATTGGTTTATGGTAAGAAGGTTGTACTTCCTATTGAGTTTGAAATTAAGACTCTTCGAACTGCACTTGAACTCGAATTGAGTCTCTCTAAAGCTCAAAAGGAATGACTAACCCAACTCCACTCCCTTGATGAGTTACGTCAAGAGGCACTTCTTCATACCGAACTTGTTCAAAATCAATGAACACTGTGGCATGACAAACACATTTGTCAGTGTTCTTTTTAGCCTGACGATTGGGCACTTTTATACGACTCCCGATTCCAAGATTTCAAAGGTAAATTTCATACAAGGTGGCATGGACCTTATGAAATTGAACATGTCTATGACAATGGTGCGGTCCAACTCTACACTGTGGATTCTGAACGTCGCAAGCTTCTTGTTAATGGTCATCGATTGAAGCTATATAGGAGGCCTCTCTCAAAGGAAACTTTCTTTCTGGAGATTGCCAAGGAACTCATCATGGTTCGCTTCGGTCTCCTTCAGCATTGATAATATATATATATATATATTTCTTTCTTTATTTATTTATTTATATATTTAAAATTTAAAATAATAATAATAATAATAATAATAATAATTAAAAAATTAAAAAACAAAACCAACCTTGATGGTTGTGACAGGAGGTTTCCTTGCTCATGTTTCCCTTTGCTTTTCACGTCCATCCTTCTTGGTTGGATGTGATAGGAGGTTTCTTAGATCCTATCGCCATCCTTGTGGTGTCCCTTTTCCTGACTCTCCTATCACTCTAGCCTTTTCAAATACCCACCACCACTCTCCTTGCACGTCTCTATTCATGATCCTCTCTCTTAATGATCGTTCTTTTCAAATCTCTTTGTTGCAGGTTTCACGTGCTTCCTTCATATTTCCACAATTCTCCTTTGATTTTTTGGCATAATTACTCCATATTTGGCTCGTGCAGCATGGATATTGCTCAATCATCATTCTAACATTGCCAATCCATCATTTCGCTACTTTTTAGGGAGTTTTCTTACCCTTCTTTTTAGTTGTACTTTGTTTTCTATTTTTCTATTTCTAGTTTTAGCGAAAATGGGATGTTTTCTTGCCAAAGTTGGGGGGGTTGTTGTACCTCCGCATTCCCATTTATTATTGTTGTTCCTGCCACTTTCTCCTTATAATTTATTCACATAGGTTGGAGCCCTATTACCACTATTTTACCTCTAAATTTTCCATTAAAATGACGAATTCTGATCAGCCCTCCATTCCTCTCTGTTTGCCCTTTTGAATTCAAATTTTTCTACTGTCATGGGTGGAAAACGTAAGTGGTTTGAACCAGACTCCATGGACAAGCTACTGGCAGACAATGAGGCCTACAAGATTTTTTGCCATGTAGGATGGCATCAATTTTTTTGTCGGCTGTAGGGTTATGACCTTACCATTGCTGAAGAATTTGCCCATGCCTTTGATCAAGACTCTGTGATAATACGGGGCATCACCTTTCTCGTGATGGTGGAGACACTGGCCGCTGTAAAAAATCTTCCCCAAATTGGTGAATTATATTTTCCCACTGCCAGTACATGGGTTACAAAATTAAAGACCGGTAGAACCAATTTTCTGTAGCGCAATGAGTCCGTGGAGGTTTTTAAGGGACAAGGAGCCAGATGCAAAACCCTTCCTTTGCCATGGGATTTGGTAACCCAATTTATAGGTCAATATATTACCTGTGAAGGTCGCTTTAATTTTGTTCATGCACATCATTTACGACTCATGCTTCATTTGAGGATAGGGCAACTGGTTAATCTTCCTTATTATCTGTATTACTCCTTGAAGAGAGCTTGCACTCAATTTAGAGAAGGTCATGAAAATTCCCTAGCACATCATGGCTTAATCAAGCTATTGGTCATACATGGTCTTCAGCTCCAAGAAAACCCCATAGCATGGGATGCATTTATTGACCCTGCATTTAATGCCCTTCAAACCCAACAAAAAGAAACTAAAACTATGATTGAAGAATAACCCTCTCCAGACCATGACCCAAAAGAAACCCCTATTGTTGAATCTTTGCAAACACCCAAAAAGGGCCTAAGTATTTCCTCTAGTACAAAAACACCTAGCCCCTCTCCAATACGTCGTAATCCACCATGCTCTGCAAGCTGCTTAGAAAACCTATCCTATGTTGCTCAAGCTGCTACAGACGTCAAAGTTGAGGTTTTGACCAGTAGCTCTAATAAGAAACGAAAAGAAAAAGCGGGTAGGGAACACCGCCGTCAAACCAAACACACGAAGAAATAGAGGAATGCACCATTCATAGAAAGTTTGTTAAATCCTGCTAATGAAGAAGATAATTCTCACAAAGGTGATACTGCTGCAGACCAGTGTGACCCTAAAGATGAATTGGAAAATCCCAACACAAACAAGGAAGGAGAAATCCTTGAAATTCAAGCCAATAAGGAACTTGAATGTGAACCCATAGAACAAATGAGCCCTGATAAAGCTACAAAATCTCCAAAGAACTATTTTGATCAAGACATAAGTCAACAGACACTTGATGCAAGAGGTGAATCTGAATCAAGTGTTGTATGGCAAGATGATATAGTGCAAAATACCATCTAGAGGGCTTATGAACAGGGTGATGATCATTTAAAGAAAAATGTGCAAGACAACTCTGAAACACCTCAGAAAGAATGCCCTCCAGGAAGTGCTACAAAAAATACAGAGAGTTCTTATCGCTCGGTGACATCACAGTCTTTGATTGTTCCTGAGATGCCTCCAAAGGATCTATCAGGTGCCTTTAGTCCTCTTCTTGATCCTATTCCATTGACAACGGCAATACCAGGAATTCCTATGGTTACTGTCAATGAATTTCTACATACTTTTATGCAACTTCAATAGGAGCTTCAACAATTCAGATCCAGTGTCGTACAATAGGATAACATTAATAGTCCAGCTATAGTTTCAAAAGAGTCCATGGAGCACCCTGACAGCAATGTTCCACCTAGTTTGTATCCTTTGTTTGCATGAGGACATGAAAATCCTTCAGTTGGGGGAGATGATGAGTCTTGATAGTGCCCTATTTCTGTTAATCTTTTGCCTCATACATCTCCCACTTCTTTGGCATAAAATTCCCTTTTTGCTAAACTATTGATAGGAAATTAGAATATTTAAGTACTTCTCTAAAGAGGGAAGAATAGTTCCTAAAAGGTTATTAAGTTTATGAAAATGATATATTGTGATTGATGTTGCTATAGGAGCTAAGTAAAACAAGGATGCATAAGAGTGGAGCCAGCTGTTTGAAGTGGACGAACAGTTTGAAAACTATAGTTTTGCTATGATATTTTCAGCAAATAGTTTGAATGTTTAAAACAGAACAGTTTCTGGCTGTATGTTATTTTAGCCAGATAGTTTTATAAATTGTTATGTATGGCCAGTAGTCAATACAAACTATTATCCATGTTTAGGAAACAGGCCAACGGCCATTCTAGGTAGTTTTTAATATGGTTAAAGATTTTAGGCTATATAAGTGAATGTGAATTAAAAGACATATCATCAATAATCTATAAAAATACTCTGTTCTAGATTACCTCTAAATTCTTAAAGCATGATTTTCAAGTAGTAGTTGGTGTTTTATCTCTCACCTCGCGAACCAGAGGAGACCCCCCTCAGGAAACTTGGTGAGATTCTAGTAGATTACTTTGTAAGTATTTCAGTATTATTGATTGCATGTGTTTTTCTTAATTTTGATTGTGTGCATTTATAATAAGGTTGCCATATATGTTTGCTAATCAAATTCACATAGAGCTTGTTGATTAATCATGACTTCAATTGTTTGGTGGAATTATTGATTGCGACAATCTTATAAAGGAATTGTTTGATGTTAATACATAAATCTATTATATAATACTATTCGTTCTTCCTACCGCTCCCATTCAACCTTAGTACTCATAATAGCATCTGTTGTATTCCCCTTACTGTATCCTTTCAACCGTTAAACCATAATATTTATCAACTTTCTATCGCCATTCACAATATCCCCCATCGCCCTTTATCAACTTCCTGCCGCATTTTGTATTTTGAACCAGCCTGTTGGAAACAACTTCTTGTCGTAGTCTAAGAAGATTATATTAGACAAAAACTCTACAACAAGCATTCATCGAGATTAATTGTTTGTTAATAATATTTGGGATTAATCAATTAAAGGAGTGTTAAAAGTATTTTTGATTAATTTTTTTAAGTGTGTTGATAATATTCATAGCATTCATAAAGACATTGTGTTTTGTTTCCAGGTGTGAACTTTACATTAGAATCCATTTGCAAAATTAGTCTTAAATATGTGGTAATTTAGATAGTTCAATTTATCGACAAGTATTAATTGCATTCATAAACCTCCTTATTTATTATCTTCACCCCTTGAGCAAACAACCATGATATCTCTCACAAGTCCACGATTCTCGGATTGACATTTTAGGGGTAATTTTTGATTCAACTATATCCATATAAAGGCCATCCAATTGAACCTCAATTTTACCCAACACCAAGGTGCCTATTGCTAGATTTTCACCAGGGTAACAATTTTTTTCAGGACTTTTTGCAATTTTTAGATTTTTCAAATTTTTAGAACTTTTTCAGAGATTACTAGCTCTCAAGAAGGATTACCTTGATTTTGTTCTAGTGTCTAGCAAGGTGCTGGACAATATGTAGTAGCAAGCTAGTGGATAAGTTGAGATGGATAGGCAAGGAGTATGAAGCAGTGAATGTTACCTTCAAGGAAAGCCTTCATAAGATTACCCAAGCTAGGGAAAAGGATATAACAATATAAGCTCATGGTGTAATGAAGGGTATTGTGTAATTAATCCATGAAAATGACCATCTCAAGAGATTGCTAAGAATTGAGTTTTCTTCTTTCTTTCATTGATCAAGACCAAAGGGTTAACTGAATAGGATAGAAAAGTTTGTTATGGAGGTTATGAGTGAATGACTTCAGGAATGAGGACATCTAAAGGATAAGCAAGATCATGATAGGATGCCATGGATGGAAGAATTGTGCATGATGCCTGTTTACCAGGTTTTCATCATGGTACTTATCCAAGGTACCACAAGAAGTGGTTATCACCAAAGGACGAATTTATTTTTCTTTACTTTTGCTACCAAGGTGCCTGTTTCCAAGTTTTCACTAAGGCACATTTTTTCTTTTTTCTTTTTTCTTTTTTTTTGGATTTTTAGAGTTTTTGGAAAGAATTCAAGCCTTTCTAAAGTTATATAGCATGCATATAAGAAAGATAAGTTATGATAAGCCAAGGCCATACCAAGGTACACTCAAAGATGCTTATAAGGTAATGGAAGGGAAATGATAGGAAAATGAGAGGTAGATGGAGGATAAGGTTGTTGGTTTTGGAAGATTGAAACAAGAAAGGATGGAAAGCAGGCATAAGATTTAGATGATCTCATGAGGGTGGATGAGATAGTAGGCAAGATCAATATTGACACACACCTTGAAGGGTAGTGGAATGATGGATGAAATACATTTAGGCTTAGATATATGAAGTGGTGGAATAATTTTGGAGGAAGGGGGAGTATAAGGTTTTGAAACCTTTTTAGGAAGATGTTGGGAAGAAGATGGAGTGGAAGCCTTTGCAAGCTTAAATGTCAACTTTGATTTATTTTCAATATTCAAGTCCTTGAAAAGAGACATGGGAATCCATATAGCTTTTGATTTTTCATTAGTTGCTTTGGAATGTATTTCTTCAATAACAGATTTAAGAACCCATACTTTCTTTGGTTGAGCTCTTTGAATAGTGGACCTTTGCGGTCTCTTTTTTTTTTTTCCTTCTTGACATTCACATGTCGATTAGAGGAGACATAGTGAACTTTTGAGGATGGATTCATGCACTTGTGTTTGATTTGATCATCCAAATTGCTTCCAAAGTACTTGGGACTTGTGGATGAATGAGGCCAATATGACTGGTTTAGATGGAAAGATGAATGTGAAGAGTTCAAGTATGTGTATCTTTGTTGATCTTGGTGTAGGGTAGGAGGAACATGTAATGAGCTGAGCATGGAAGCAGGAGATAGACGAACATAAGGTCTCAATATGGATGGAAGACTTGAAGTTTTTAGCTTAGATGGATAAGGACCAAGAATAGATTTAGAAGATGCAAATGGATAATGAATAGGGATATTAGCATCCTTAGAGTGAACAACATGACCTAGGCCATTAATAGACTCATGAATAACCTTAATAGGAGAAACACCTTTGACATGAGTATTTTAATCTTGATCATAGTTTGGAAATGAATGTAGCGAGGTGGAACAAGAGGGTGAGGGAACACTTTCTTCAAAAGGAATCTTAGGTAGTAGAGGAAAAGTATCATTCTCTTGGTCTTTAATAGTCTCCTTAGGGATAGTGGAAGGACTATCATGATCTTGCCTAGTAGAGGGGTATGATATGGGAGATGGAGGACTACATGGTTCTTGAGATGGAGGGATGACATCTTGAGGGATATGCGAGGGTTCTTGATCTTGATCTTTAGATTTTTTTAAATCCTCTTGACATGGATCCACTTCTAAGGACAAGGTAGGATGCAGAGTTTGCATGATAAGCTCTTGAAGAGATAGTGAAGTTCTAGTTGGAGTGGGAATAATGGGAGTAGCAACAAATGAAGGTTTTGGATATTTAGTTTGAGTATTATGGGAGAGGCTTGTAGCCAAGTCAATATTAGCTTGGGTTTCTTTTAGAGGCAACCCTTGAGGGTACACATAGTAAATAGCAAAAGAATTAGGTGCTTTGTTTGGTGGAGGTATGTTGGAAAGCTTAGATGCTTTAGAAGGTGATGGCATGTTGGCAAAAGTAGAAGTTGCATTTGAACCATTTCTATACATGGTTTCATGATGTTGATCCTTCTTGAGAGTAGAATCTATAGTAGATGAGAGCTTATACATTTGAATTCTGCCATTATCAAAGAGATCTTGGATCTTATTTTTCAGCTCCTTACAATGTGAAGTATTATGTAAATTATGTCTATGATAGGCACAATAGTTACTCATAAAGGAAACTCCCACCAAAGTGACCTTAGGTAATACAATGAGTTTCTTTTGAAGAAGTTCTTCCAATGTTGATTCACAAGATCTTCCCAAAGGGGTGAAATCACACTTTGGTTTAGGTTCCCAAGGTTTTTCTTTAAAAATATTTCTAGATTTCTTGGGTGTTTGCAGATCATTTTGAGATGGCTTGGACTCAACATTATAGGAAGGTAAATAATCTCGTAAGGAGAATTTGTTTGATGATGTCTCATCTTCCTACTTCAGTCTTTGAAGTTGAGTGCTCATTGATTGGATTTGTTGCTTCATGTTTGCAATAAGTATCTCTTCTTCCTCACTAGGCATATTGGATTTAAAGCATTTGTTGTTAGCCATTGTGATGTCCTAGGTTTAAGTGAAAAACCAAGCATAAAAGGTTTGATAGGTTTAGACTAAGACCATACCTAAAATGTCATCTCTATGTAGATTTTGGACTTTGAGTACTCAAGCACACCAAACACATCAACAATCCTATCAAGGCTTTCAACTAGGATATACAAAGATCAACTATAAGGTGTCCTTGATATACACAAGGTACATGAGGCCCAAATTTGTGGATGAAAGAAAATAATGCCACACAGTCGAGAGGAGACGGTAACCCAAATCTCCACCTTTACTTTCCAAAGGTATAAAGTTCTTTGGGGCTTAACCAAGAGTGACAAGATTATACTTCAGAGAGAGGTGTCTTTCGATTCACCTCTCAATATTTATACTCTGCCAAAACACAAGAGTTGAGTTCATCCCAAGGGGTGGTGAAATCCCCAAGTAGGCCTCCTAAAAAAATAAAACAAGTCCACTTATTTCTTGTACACTCCAGATCACCCAAAGGCGCGAGACGAGTGAATATGTAAGTGGACTTGGGGTTTTAAAAACACTTGTTCTTTCCCAATGAATCTTTAGTTTTTGTATTCTACTCTTGAAGACACTCATGTTTAGCATGCAAGGTTCTTTCCAACTTACAGCGTCATCAACATAATAAATCGAGAGTTCGTCAACAAAAGTAAATTGAGCGTCGTCAACACAAGAAATAGATAGAGAAAAGATTCAATTATTTTATGCATTCAAGATTGAATGTATTCATTTTAAGCACCAAAATACAAATATTTCATCACAATGGTTCTTTGATCCTTAAGCACTCAAGATTGTGTTGATTAACATACATTCCAATAAAAATGTGTTCTCTTTAAGGCACTCAAGAGTGTGTTTTAGCATTCATTCCAATGATTCAAGACATGTAGATTTTAATCCATGACATTCAAGATTGAGTTTTTAGCACATTCATTCAAATGAAAGATTTGTCAATTTATTAAGACATTCAAGATTGAATTTGATTGTTTTAGATTTGAAGGCATTCAAGAGTGCGTTTGGATTTTAAATTTAATTGCAACATTCATTCAAAGAAAAATGATTAATCATTCAAGTTCATTCCTTTCTAATTTAAAATTCTCCCATGTCCTTCATTGTCTCTTTCCACATACCCGTAGTAAAAAAAATTGATTAAAACTCAAGAATTTGCATAATGAATTAAGGTTTTTATGAAAAAACATTTTTAAAAATATTTAAAATGAATTTCTAATCAAACAAATCTTAACTTCTTACTATAAGCTCTTGAAAGTGTCCCAAATTGGCAATAAAATTTTCATATCAAAATGTTGAAATTTATCTCATAAATTAATTTTTCTATAGAAAACCATAAAAACATTATTTTAAATGTATTTTAAATCAAAAAAATATGAAATTTTTATTGGAGTATTTGGACATCACTTTAAACTCTCGGTAAAAATTGTAGATTTTAATTCAATCATTTGAAGGGTAAATGAATTTTTTTATTGACATCAATATTAAAGAATTATTAAAAATCCACTTTTAATCAGAAAATTCTGAAATTTTTATTGTGCATGCCAGCCATCTCCCTAAACTTGCAGAAAAAATTTCAAATCAAAATTAATTGGCTTACCAGCTCAAATTATTCGTAAATGGTAAAATAATTTAAAAATTTATATAAAATAGACCTTTAATCAAAAAAATCTAAAATTTTGCATGTGATTTTTCTCTATTGTCTAGAACTTTCAGTAACAATTTTAGACCAAAATTCATTAATTTGGTCCACTTTTTATGATTTTTATGAAAAATCATAAAAAGAATTTAAAAAAGAATTTTGATCAATTTTTTATTTTCAAATTTTAGAAGATGAGAAGGAAGAATAAGAAGATGAGAAATTGAAGAAGATTAAGATGAAGAAGAGGAAGAGGTTTCTCAAATGCTCATTTGCTCATGATTATGGGATGTGTTCTCAAAGTGTCTCCAAACTTGCAACAATTCAAACCTCCAAGACAAGATATAAACAAAAAAAATGCAAAATAAGAAGAATGAGGCCATAAAGTTGATTTCTCGGCCCCATGGTGGGCGCCATAAATGTATGCGTGAATTTTAGCCTATACTAACATACACACTTCAACATAGTCCTTATTTGTAGATTCATCCTGGAATGAACATGAGATTGTTCGCCCAAGATTTGCCCTGCAAGCTGACTTGTTGCCTTCTATCTAAAGGGATTTTGCTTGTTAATATCCTTAGAATCAAGGTGCAAGCAACTAGACCCTCTAAGAATGAAGGATTTGAGAATGCAATTAATCTATGTGAGAATGCAATGTAGTCTATGATGAGATATGCATTTAATCTAAGAATAAGTAAAGGAAATTAGATTAATCATATGCATATTATACTAAATGAAATTAAACTAAGGATACAAATGTGTGCAAAATATGAGCAAATGTGAGTATGAATTTCAATAGCACTTCGATAGCAATTCAATTCATCCTCTCTTCTCTTTGAAATGAGGAATTGAGAGCTTCTTAAATAGAATCTAAGAACTGTTCAATGGCCAAGATCAATTTGGATGGACGATCGAGATTAGAAATGAGATTCAGTTAGAATGGAAAGTTTCCTTATGAAAAGGAAGTTACCTGATTTCTTTTTAGTGGAATAAGAAGTTAACTATTTTAATTCCTTTTATGATTTCAGTCAACTGAGAGTTTCCATTTTTGAACTAAAGAGAGAATATTGGAGAAGATATTTGATTTAAGGAAATTAAATATGACCTCATAATTGAGTATTCTAAATTGAATAATTAAATTCAGCAATTAGAATGAGAATATTTAATTAAATCAAATATATTTAATTCCTTAATACATTAGCTAAAGAAGTAATTTAATTTAATTAAAGTATAAACAGTTAGAATTAAATTTAATTTAATCAATAGGTTTAATGTAGCTAATTTGAGTGCCAATAGTGGCATGTTGTGATGGTTAATTTGTTGCATTGTTATCCTTGCCATCAAGGTTCAAATCTCATGGGGATGAGGTCCCCTGTTTGTGGCCTCACTGGTTCATAGCTCCAGGTCAAAGCGTTTACCCCTCTTAAAAAAAAAAAAAAAAAAAAATGTAGCTAATTTGAGTCAATACTTAAGAATTAAATAATAAGTATGATGAACGCAGATTATGGTTTTTTGCATTTGACAATTAAGTCAAGTAGCGAGTAGCAGAATGAGAATTGCCTATTAGAATAGGTCTTAGAATTGGTCAAAATAGACCAAAATTGATGATCATGGCAATGAGCCAATTTTGGGGTATTACAACATTGACCTGAATCCAACAATGAGGTCTAATTTTTCCCAGGAGGTCATTTCTACAAGCTCCCCCATAAAATTGCTATTTAAATAGCACATCCAAAAAAACCATTTCACTAACAATTTCACATGCCCAAAATTTGTCAACATCCCATCATAATAGTAAATCCAAAAGCTTTAGATCTACAATAAACAACTTACAAAACCCATATATATTGACCTTTCTTTTTATCCTCTTGTGCATTCCCATGGATTCAATCTAAGGTTGTAACAACAAAACCATAGCTCTAATACCACTTGTAAGAAAAAATATATAATTGTTTCCACATAACACATAATAGTTCAAAATAAATATGTAATTGAAATCCACATACACGAGAATAGACAACATACCCACAAAAAACTGATAGAAGATATGCCCAAGGAAATCCTCATTGAGGGAAAAACCCAGTCTCCAAAAGCATCCATCATGATGTATTATTTAGAAAAAATATAACTATAATACAACCATGGAATCCTTCAAATCTATAGCCACCACCAAGCAATCCATGAAAGAAAGCATGAATCCACACATCACATGTCATGTTTCTAACATTCACAAATGCTCCCTTGGCTAACCTGTTAAGCCTTGTCCCACTCAGCTCTTGCCTTTTTCTCTTTTTCCCTTTTGTCTTGTCTCTACAACTACAATTGTGGTTTCTTATATAGTGAAAAGTCCCACAAAACCACCAAGTGGTATTACATAAACCATGTGCTACCTAACCTATTGACCCCACATTTTATATTGGACATTTAATTTTTTTCCTAAATATTAAATAATTACATCTAATATTATCACAAGTTACAATACAACTAATCAATTATATCCCATGAGAATATTTACATGTTGCATGTCCACCTAGGTGCAACATTACATAATAAAATATAGCAATATTATGCAACAACCGTTATCTCAACACAAATATGTGCTTTAATATTTCAAAAAAGGGCTTTTAAGTGAAAGGTGTATCTATGAAGCTAGAGGCCATTTTATATTAAAAAGGACTTCTCTATGCAAATCGATCTCATCTCATGATATTTATTTTTTATTGAGTTTTCTCTTTAAGGATTGCAACATGGGTTTGGTGACAATGCGACTTCCAAAAATTTATTTTCACTTTGAGATGGTTTCTATACCAGTGTTTTTGATTTTTTATGTGGATTGTACGGTGCTAAATTATACCATTCAATCCAATTTCTATTGTATTACAAATTCTCTACAAATTTCACCAAGGAGTGGTGACATTTGGGGTCTATATTTGTTGTTTTTTAATATTTTTTAACAATATCGATTATTACTCAATTTAGTGTGGCTTTCATGAGAGCTCCATTTGGTTTTTTATAGTAGTTTTTCAACTATTGGCAATGTCCTTTACCAAGGTGTTACCCATGTTTTGGACTTAGCCTTTTTATGTCCTTACTTATTTTTTATAAAGTCCTTCTAACCCTATGAACCTTGAACTTGAACCATGAGGTTAAAGGTTCAATGGTTCAAAGACATTTTTCCAATGTTAGGATGTCTTGGTCATGTTTTAGCTTTGCATTGATCAACATCTAAAATCCAAACCTTGAATTCAAACACTTGAACCAATTAGTTCAAAGGTTCATAGTTAAAGAGTTTGGTTTTCTTGTTTAAGAAATCCTAGTAGGGCTTGTGATGTATGTTAGATTTTGATGCTCTTCTTTAAAGTTGAACTTTCAACCATCTGTGGTTCAAGTTTAAAGTTTGATTCAAAGCGATATTTCTATTATGTTGAGTCAATATATGAGCATCATATCTCAATATTTATAAGAGCGTTGAACTCAAACCTTGAACCATAATCCATAGTTCAAGAGCTTAAAGTTCATGAGTCTAAAATTTGTCCCGTTGGTGACACGTGACGATGCAAGTGACTATACAAAATTTGATAATTCTTTCCCAAAAAGGTTGAAAAGACACATAATTAATGTTAATTGGTGCAAATTATGGAAGAGTAAGATTTGATATGTTTGAAGTTTAGAAGAATTCATTAATGATTAAGGCTCCATGTCAAATTAGTACTTTCCCTATTTATCTACAACATGATCTTTAGGTTTAAACATGTAAGATTTTCTCCTGTTCATCATTTTGACATAATTGTATGAGATAAGCATTTGGGTTTCTCTGGAGATACAAGGAGTTTGCAACTTATTACTTTTTAGCTAGGGATTTTCATGTATATCCTTTGGTGAGTCTCATTTTCCCTCTCATAAGCTACTATTTTATTCTTGTTTAACACTAAAGTAAGATTTTGGTTTTTCTTTTATTTTTATCTTTTCTTTGTGGACAACTTTGAAATTTTGTACTTCTCCCATGGCTTCATTTAATCACCCCAAACTTCCCAAAGAAAAGAAATTTACCACCCTAACCAACTTCTTACTTGAACTAGGAGACACCTTCTCACAAATTGGGATATTAGGAAGGTGTTGTCGAGGTTTTAAACTCCTAATCCTAGGTCAATTATAGAGAAAGGTTATGTGAGTAGGTTAGTAGAGGCTCAAGGTTTTCCAGAAACCATCCTTTGTCCAAATCTTGTTTTAGAATGCAAGAATGAGTACAATGCTACCAAAAGGTGCATTAGGACACATACCAATGAATTTTTTTTGTATATGTGAGAAGGGTCATGGTAATGGGTGTCTTAAGAATTCCACCTTGCAAAGTGTATGAAGACTACACTGTTAGTCTGTCCTATGCATAGTTTACCACCAATGCCAATGATTTCAATAATATCATTGCTAGAAATTGGCTACTCAAACTAGAGAAGGGTGGTTCTTTTCTTCCACGTCCCCTGACACATGAGCACATGATCCTAGAGGTTAAAGATATAATCAACCTCTTGAATAGGATAAAAGGAAACAAGCATGCCTTTTTCTGAAAGAACATAAAGTACTTTTTCATTCATATCATTCTAATTGAAGGGAAATACAATTATAGGGCCAAAATCATAGTGGATATATTGCATAAGGAACTTTCAGAGGTGTCTAGGATTTCTAGTTTTTATAGGTCTACTTAGTTGTTCTATATTCTAGCTCATATTATAGGAAATGGGAGAGCTTTTTGCATCATATCAAGGTTGACAATATGTCAATCTATGAATAATTTCCTTCATTACAAAAAGAAAAGAATCTAAAGGACTTTAGGAGATTATAGGACACTTTCCTTACCAAGATGGTATTTGAACTCCAAGGTAAGGAAAATAGAAGGTTAACTAAGGAGGTGGCTCTACTCATTACAATTTATGGTAGCTTCTTTACCCAGTTCCCCAAATTCATATATGTAAGGGTTAGTGGATATTAAAGTAAGCACTTGAATTTTCCCAGATATTGTTTGGATTGCTACATGTTGCTAGAATTTTCTAGGCAAGCAGCACAGGTGGACTCATTCACGCAACCAAACAAAAAAGGCTCAATAAGCTATTGCAGTTAACATTGATAAGGAGCCATTTGAGGTTGAAATTATAGATGAAAAGATTGCTAAGATTTCAATTGGAACCATGAGTCAAAGCAATCAACAAGTTGTAGATAGAGATAACACTCTCAATTCACTAGCTATTGGAAATTCTCTCATTTTTCAAAATCCTTCACCTAAGAGTGGTTCATCTTCACCAAACTAATTTGATTTATCAATTAGAAGAAAAGAAGTGTAGTTCTAGTGACTATCTCAATAGAGGAT
The DNA here is from genome assembly GCA_028749045.1 of Cupressus sempervirens. Classification (NCBI taxonomy): domain Eukaryota; kingdom Viridiplantae; phylum Streptophyta; class Pinopsida; order Cupressales; family Cupressaceae; genus Cupressus; species Cupressus sempervirens. The sequence continues at coordinate 341,098,673 of CM053787.1, read as the reverse complement.
ATGGTGAGAAAAATCCAAGGAAAAATTCCTATGAGCAAGAAGCCTAAAATAGAGACCCTACTAGAGGTAAATGAGAAAATAGGGAAATGGGTAGCAGATGTGCATAATCCTATGGTGGATAAGGTTCTTGATAATATTATTCCTCAAGATTATACTATGAAAAATAGTGACCTTGGACCAGCATCTAGAGATGCTAACATGAAAATCTTCAAAGTTGTCAATGAAAGAGTTCCAAATAGAATCTAGAAAGACTAGAAGGATATGAAAGGGTTAAAATAGTCTATGTAATTGATGGCCAAATATATCCATGTGCTTCAAAATTCTGATACTAAAACATTTCCCAACACTATCTCTTTGGTTGATGTTAACTCTCCAGCTAAACACAATTTCACTGAATAGATGAAAAGGGATAGATCAATTGCACATGCATTTGATGAATGGATCAATTTTGTAATTTTTTGTGAATCTAACTATATTTCTTACTTTTCTTAAATGAAGAGGAAGATTGATAAGGTGATGACTAATCTAGAGTTGAAGATAAATGTTTAGTAAGAAAAGGAGAAACTAGATGAATTTATCATCCATATCATCGAGAATCAAGAGTGCATGGTAGAGAAGTGTCTAGTGGAGAAACCAAATGTCGGCATAGACATTGACGTGTTGTCTTTATCCTAAGAAAAATTGAAATGGAGAAATATACTAATCAAGAAAAGTTTGGATGAATGCTCTAAACTATTCAAAGAATTATAATCCTAAAAAAAGTTCTAAGCAATGACCTGAAGTGCATTGATGTCAGTATCATGGAGAATGAGGAGAATCCAAAAAGGGAGTTGAAAGACATTGGATCGTCCTGCTAGGAAAAATTGAAAGCCATGAAAGAGGCCCAAGAAATCTTAGTTAAGAATTTTACAAATGTAGCCCAAGTGGACTCCATGATTATCATGTGTAATTATCATTTGGTAGCTCAAGATAGGAAGTTAGAACATGCTCATAGGATAACAACCATGTGGGAGTTAAGGTTAGAGCAGTTGGGTGTGTCTTAGTAGAAAGAATTAATCAAGTTCATGGTTGTTCATAAGTATTCCTAACAGCCATGTGCATAACCAAAATTCTACAAACTTGGTTGGCAATTAGATAGGCTTAGGGGCATCAAGCCAATAGTCTTTATTTTATTTTTTTTCAATACTTAATATTTTTCAAAAAAGACCATAGTCAATTTGGATAACTCCTTGAGAGAATTATTTTTCGAAAGTACTTTTGGATCCCTACATGGCTATTTATGTTATTTTCAAAAACTTTGAGAGGGTCAACTCTCATGATACAAATACTTTGTTTTGTTATGGAATTACTTTCAAAACATCTACTATACTTTATAGTTATATTTTCATGGTGAATACAAAAAGATCTTAAGTTTTTCTAGTTGGTTATTTTGCACATGAATCTTAAGGTTCTCTTTAGTGTGATATGAATTTCTTGTGGAATATAACCTTATGCTTGGAATGATCATAATTTTCTATGAAAAGGAGTAGTTGATATAACTTTTTCCTTATTCGAGTTTGCTAATCAATTTCTTGTATCTATGTTGAATATAAGTCTTAAGGCTTGTGTTAGTATTGATATTTTCAAAGAATCTATAATTTTTTTTATATTTATGGGATAATATTCTCATCCCTTTGATACTTTTGGGTTAAAAGTATGTACATAGCTATTCTTTATAAATAAATATTTTAATTGAACAATCATTCAAGAAGGGAGATACACCTTTAAATGAAGAGAGTTTGCTTCAAGGAATGCAATTGTTGTGAATTTTTCTTCCCTTTGAGAAGTGCTAGTTTGAAAATTAGTTATTTCGAAACAGGGAAGAAATTGTTCGCTAACACTTTTTGATGACTCTGTTGGTGAAGTTGTTAGTATTTCGAGACAAGGGTGAAACATAGTATAGCCTAGAATGGTCTTTCGTCACCAACTTTTTGATGACTCTGTTGGTGAAGTTGTTAGTATTTCGAGACAAGGGTGAAACATAGTATAGCCTAGAATGGTCTTTCGTCACCAATACATATTTATAAATCTTTAGCTAGACTTGGAATTTGATAATACACAAGAAGACATTTTTTTTTAACATAAACACCCTAGCCTGGAATCTTAGAACTAGCCTTGAGTAGTACTTTTAGGATAGTCAAGTTCTTGAAGAAGAAGAAGAACATGCAGAGCTTATTAAGTGAATACCTACTACTCAAGAAGTAGGAGTAGTAGAAATATTTGCCCAACAACCATAAGTTAATCCCCCTAATCCTATTCAACATCCTAACCCTGAAAATCCTAATTAAAACAAACTAGTTGGAAGTAAATATACCCAAGGTGATAAAAATAGGTTTTGTTGATGAGTTGTATGAGTTTGTAAAGAAGAAGAAAATATCCCCCGACCTCATCAATAAAAGGAAAAGGATAAGTGTACAAGTAGGCCACCTTCTCTCGAGAGATCAATATCACTTGCTACTAGCTTATAAGCCTTAGTGTTACCTGGAACCTTAATTCTAACACATTTTAATTCCAAACATCTTAATTTCATATTACCTAATATGGCTACTAACCCTTGTGGTGCCCAGGGAAGACCTCTGAATCTTGGAGCCAATCTAGTTCCTCTCCAAAAAGGAGCAAGGGACATCCTTCCCAATTTTAGTGGTGATGGGACGAATTCTATAGATGAACATCTTAATGCTTTTAATACTACATGTGGGGTTCTATTTGTTTCAATTTAGAATGTGGCAGTTAGGTTATTTGTGCAAACTCTGACTAAAGAAGCCATAGACTGGTTCCATCATTTACCTAATTGATCAATCACTAACTAGGCCTCTATGATGAAAGCCTTTCAATCAAGGTTCAAAGAAGTTGCTAATGAACATGCCCTCTTATTGTAGTTAACATAACTTAAGAAATAAGTTCAACAACCTATGCATGATTTTGTGGAAAAATTCAACAAGATATTACGTAAAATACCCATTGTAAAGAGACCAAATGTTGAGAATAGCAAAGGATTCTTTGTCAATGCTATGCCACTGAACATTAGTTTTCACTTGAGGCATGAGATAGTATCTGATGTTGGCAAAGCCCAAAGACTATCTATTGAGTTGGAAGACAATCTTATTGTTGTAAGATGGTCGAGTTATTTTATATGAGTCTAGAAAGTTAAAGACTCATGAGCTTAACTATCATACTCATGACTTAGAGCTCACTGCAATATTTCATGCTTTGGTGAGATGGTGATATTTCCTCTAAGGTCACCATTTTGAGCTTCATTCAAACCATTAGAGCTTACAATATATCTTTTCTCAACCAAATTTTAATGCTAGGCAAAGGCCATGGATGGAGTTCTTATGCGAGTATGACTTTGATGTTCATTACATCAAGAGAAAAGTGAATGTGGTTGCAGATGCTTTGAGTAGGAGATGACATATGATATCATCCATGAATACTACCACAGGTTTGAGTGAGAATATCTTACATCATTTTCCTAAAGATAAGTTGTATGTAGAGGTTAGTTAGATTGGTCATTCTCAGAGACCCCTAGTAGGGAAGTATGCAAATTATTCCTTGGAGTTGGATGGAATTTTTCATTATAAAGGATGCATTTATGTACCATCTATCGGTGATCTATGTGAGTTCATTGTATTAGAGGCTCATCGAGCACCATATCTAGCACATCTCAGTGTTAAGAAGTTACATGCAAATTTGAGGCAGTTGTATCATTGGCCAGGCATGATATTACAAATTGCTAGTATAGTAGCTAGATGTCTTGAATACCAGAGAGTGAATGCAAAGCATAGTCATCTAGGAGGACTTTTACAGCCACATGAGATACCTAAGTGGAAGTGGGATGTAATTTCTATGGACTTTATTGTTGTTTTTCCTATGTCTTATTGTCACCATGATGTTATTTTGGTGACAATTAATATGCTGACCAAGGTTGCCCATTTTTCACTTCTTCATACTACCTTTACAGCACCATTGGTAGCACAGGTATTTTTGTGAGATATTGTTAGACCTCATGGAATTTATCACAAAATCATTTTTGATCGAGACTCATTGTTCACATCTTCATTTTGGAGTGAGCTTCAGACAAGTTTGGGTACTAGTCTTAATTTTAGTATAACATATCACCCTCAGATAGATGGACAGACTGAGAGAGTTAATCAAGTTTTGGAGGATATGTTACAAATTTATGTCATGGATCATTAGGTCAAATGGGAAGAGTACCTTCATCTTATGGAGTTTGCCTATAATAACGAGTATCACTCATCTATTGGTATGCCACCTTACCAGGCATTATATGGTAGACCTTGCAAGAATTCTTTGAGTTGGGATAGGATTGAGGACAGAGTGCCTATTGGACCACAATTAGTCAAAGATATGGAGTAGCAGGTTGATTTGATTAGACAACTTCCTAGGGAAGATTAGGATAGACAAAAGAAGTATGCTAACGTAAAAAGGGTAGACAAAGATTACATGGTTAGTGATAGAACTTTTCTAAGAGTGCATTTGCACAAAAGTTTGATCCATCTTGGAAAGGGTTCTAAGGTGGCACCTTGTTTTGTTGGACCATTTAAGATTTTGGAGAGGATAGGACCAGTTAAATATCATTTAGCCTTTCGACCTAGCGTATCACACATCCATGATGTGTTTCATGTTTCAGTATTAAAAAAGTATATTTATAATGAGTCTCACATTATAGATTGGGATGCCTTGCAGGTGGAGTCAGACAGGCAGTTAGAGCTAGACCCCATTCACATTTTGGATTGACGAACCCCAACACTTCAAGGCAGAGAGCTAGACCAAGTTAGAGTCCAGTGGGACTATTATGATGAGGTCACATCTTCATGGGAGGACACAACATAGATGAGATCATAGTACTTGTACCTCTTTGATGAACTCTAGGAGGATGTTCATGCCTAGGGAGGGAGGATGTGAGACCTCACCTTGGCCCATCATAGCATAGCATAACAGTTTATTTGCATTGTAAATACTTTATATTTTGAGACCTTGTTATATGTTGGACTATACTGGAATGTTATTCAAACTATTTGATACTATGAGACACTTTATTTTTATCATCATTATGTATGATGTTAGAGCTTATTAATGATGCTTGATGGTTAATTACATTCATGTTCTTGGTTGGGTATTTTATTGAGGAGTATGAAATTATGTTTGAATGAAAAGGTTAGATGGATCATATATTTGAAAATCATGAAATGTTGCAAATAGTCATATCATGATTATTTGATTTTGCTAGTATTATATATGCACAGTGGTTTAGAAATAGAAAAATGTTATTTAAAATTTAATTGAGATATATTTTTTTCTTTGATTCAATTACGAATACAAAATTGATGTAGAATTTATATGCATATGATTTAAATATCTTGGACTACTGATATGTGGTTTGAGTGTGCAGGAAATAATCATGTTAAAATGGAGAGCCAAGACTATACCTTTGTATCCATTAAGAATGCCAAGGCTACATCAAATGAAGAGATCTTAGCCTCATTTTTTAGTATTTATCTTTGTCAATGTAATGTGAATGAGTGTTTTAGATTAGATTTACCACTTGTAATATTAAGTGTATATTTTATAGTGTCACTTGGCACTTGTATTATTATGTGTATAAGTGGCAAGTCAATTTTAGATATTGGCAAAAGACATCCATCCTTATTCCTAACCAATTAGAAATGTTTAAGTTATATTCCCTTGCATAAAAATGTCTTATGAAGGCTTTAATAAAATCAAAATTTGGATTCCAAGTTTAGGGTGACTTTAGAGGGCTTTATTTGAGTCCTAGGGTGTTTTTTAAGTGAAATAAAGTTACTTTATTGTTTTTACTATATGTTAGGGCTTTAATTTTGATTTTTCTTTAGAAAAAATCACTTTTCTAACCTTTTCAAGTATTGCAAAAATGGAAGAAATCTTACCCAACTTATCACATTATCTTTAGTGAGTTGGAATTCTAATCAAATAGGGAAACTTGGGTAGAGTTAAGGGGATTTTTCTATTTCATAAAGGAGAAAAATAAGGAGTTTAATTTTTTTTATATAAAAGGAGATTTTGAAAATAGGAGATTCATTCACCCACTCTCTAGTTTTAGAGATTTTCTATTTTTGGAGATTGATAAAGGAAGGATATAGGGCTCTCCTCAAATTGGTTCATTTACCATAGCTTGGAGAAAGGTTGGAGCTTTTGTCATGTTTTAGGAATTATGTATTTGTATTATTTTCTAAATAAAAGTTATGTAAAATTGGCTACAAATGCATATGTGTATTTATCATTTTCCATGTTGTATTGTTGGGTGTGAATGAATTTCTATTATTTATTTTCTTTCTCTTGATTTTGAGAGTATGATGTTATAGGTGTGGAAGGAAAATACACACCCCTAGGAGGGAAGAAGTGGAATTTAGGTGAAGGGGTTAGTTGGGCCTTTCCCTTGAGTGCAGAGCCTCTTCCCTGGAAGAAAGATGGATATGCATGTGGTATTGGTTGCATGTGTCAGTACATTGTTATGCACTTTGGGGGTGATAAGGGGAGAAGTTTTGTGAGAGTTGGTAATTATTTTGTATGTCTTGTGAAGGCAAATTTGGTTTTATGTATTTGGCTTCTCCTCATGGTTTTAGGCACGCCTTCACCCATTATATTGGTTTCCATGGTAACCTATTGTGTAAGCTCAAAAAGAATGTTAAATATTGTGTCATGTAATAATTGTTTTATGCATTTGTGCTTGATTGTTAACCAGTTATTCTTGGCTCTCCAAGCTCAATGGGTGGTCTCATAGAGACCTAGGTTGGGAGGTGAGCTCTCTATAGTTTTTAGTGTTGATTTTGACAGGTTTCATAAGGATTTGTGTTGAAGAAAAGCTTAGAAGATTTCATTTTCTATTGAAGATTTCAAAATGATTTATTAGGAATATTTGTAAAAGTTTTATATTGTAAAAGATCACATGTAGATCTTCATTTATGTAAATCTTGTTTGTTGTAAAATTTGTACGTGATTGTAATATTAGAAGAGACATGTCAAAGTTGTGAATGCTTTTCACTTTAAATATATTATGGAATATGAATATATGTATTTGAAAACTTGTAGCAATAATCTATAAATGATTTGATATGGTTTCTTAAAGTGTTTCAAATTTTAATTTTATTCTTATTATTGAAGTGTGTGTGTGTGTGTGTGTGTGTGTGTGTGTGTGTGTGTGTGTGTGTGTGTGTGTGTGTGTGTGTGTGTGTGTGTGTGTGTGTGTGTGTGTGTCTTGTTCAAATTTTGGGCATGATAGGTTCCATCATTTACCTAATTGATCAATCACTAACTAGGCCCCTATGATAAATTTCTTTCAATCAAGGTCCAAAGAAGTTGCTAATGAGCATGCCCTCTTATTGTAGTTAACACAACTTGAGAAATAAGTTCAACAAAATATGCATAATTTTGTGGAAAAATTAAACTAGATATTATATAAAACACCTATTGTAAAGAGACCAAATGTTGAGAATAGGAAATGATTCTTTGTCAATGCTATGCCACCTAACATTAGTTTTCACTTGAGGTATAATAGAGAATCTAATGCCAAAAGTCCCAAAGACTAGCTATTGAGTTGGAAGACAATCTTATTGTTGCAGGAAAGTGGAGGAGGGATATACAAGTACCAAATTCACAAGCTTCTACTTCAGGTTCAACCAATCCTTTGGTTCAAAGGTTAGTCAATGATATGATAACAATTACAAGACAACTTCTTAAGGAAAATGCACCTTATTAAGATATTCCAAGGAAATATCCAAACTAAGAGACAATAGGGAGACAACCTAATATGTTATCTAGAAACCAAAAGCTATTAATTGAAGACCTTCCTTATAGTAAGGAAGTATGTGTATTTTCCATTTGACAAATGATCATGATGGTACCTCCTATCTGGAGATGGTATGGTATAGAGAGATGGAAGAAAATAAGGAATCCATAGAAGATGTACCTATTGATGAAAAAAATACAATAGGACCTAGCGACTTTATAAGTTATTACCTCAAATATGATTATGATTTTGAACAAGGTGGTGATATTATAATCACTCTTGAGGAACCTACTTGCTCTATACTCATGAGAAACCAGTGTGGAGTTAAATCCCATATCCATCCTTTAGCCTCTACATTGACAAACAAATGGAAAGACCAAATTAACCAATCAAAGAGTGATCTAAAGATCCAAAAGCTTTTAGTGCCAAAGGTAAAGATCTTAAAGAATCCTAAACATAAACTTGTTTTTGATATTGTCAAATTGTGCAAGTCTTCAAGGATTCAAATTTCTCCTATTGATTATTTAAGATCTAATCCTAATGAATTAAATCGGTTGATTGAATATGTAAGAGGGTCTACTTCCCCTAGCATGGTTCAGAAAATTAATATTGTATCAACCCCAAAACCCTCTTTTGAACCTGAAATAGAATTCACATCCATACATTTAGAGGTTTCTAAAAATATTATTTTCCTTGAAAAACCTAGTCCTTTTTATGTATCTCTATTCATCCATGGTCATAAGATAGGTAATTTTATCATATATTCTAGAGCTTTGAATAACGTTATGCCATCCTTTGTTTCCAAGGCTCCTAACATGCCTATGAGTAAAATATTATGTAAATGTTATCCAATGGACTCCAAACATGTCCCATTAGTGGGTCAAATCAAGGATGTGCAAGTCTCTTGGGTTAACTTCCCTCACAAAAGAATTAAATTGACCATTCTAGTTTTAGACATCCTAACTAGTTATGGGATGCTTCAAAGTGGAACCTTTTGAAGGATTTGATCAAAACAAATCCACAAAGCCATTGAATACCTACATGCAAAAAACCTATCACAAAAAAAAAAGACAAGAGGAGGCAAGGGTTTTACTCTAAAAAATATGCTAATGTATTCTAAGAAATGGAAGAGATAAAAAATAACTACAAGAGTTCAACCTTAAAGGTGAACAAAACCCTAAAGCCTAAGAAAGCTAGGTTGCACATTAATAATTAATAAAAGAATTAATTATTAATGCACCTAAGAGAAAGCTTAAGCACTAAAGAGTAATAACTTAACTAATTAAATCAAAATAATTTTAGTAAGGAAACAAAATATTACTCTAACACCCCCCCCTAAGCTAAGTGAAGGGGAAAAGCTAACCTAGCACATCTATGAAAGTAGCAAATGGGTCCTAGCAACAAGGCCTGATCAGGTACTCAATACAAGGAAATCTTTGTAAATCAGAGAAAAAGGAGAAAACCTAGTGGGAAAAAATCCTCTCCAAAAAGAGATGAAAAACAACAAAAAGAAAATGGCTCAAGAGACTCTCTCAAAACCATAAGTAAAACCAACCCCCCCATGAGAGAGAGATGAGACACCAATGCCCCCCCCCACAATGATGGAGCCCCTATAGAAATGAAATAACCAATGGAATTCCAATGCGGAAGAAACAAGGGCACAGAATAAGGAAACCACTGAATGACTAGAAGGCCTAACTAATGCTCAAAGGAGAAAACATGAGGATCCTGAATGGAAATCCCTAATGTAGGTGTGTTAACACTATCATGAAAGATGAGATGAATGTCCTCTGTAGAATCCGCAACAAGTGCAGTTGGAGGCTTAATGAATGGAGCTGGAGGGTCTAGCAAAGTGGAAGTAGAATCTTGCTAAAGAGAAAAAACCTCAACTAAATGTAGTGTGGTATTCAAAATAGTGATCTTGAGAATAATACAAAGGTTCAAGTGTCCTAACTACACCACATGATGCTCTTGCAAAAGAGAGGAGTTGTGCTCCAACAATGGACATAGTGGACCAAAGTTCAAAAAGTGTAGAGACAGGTGGTATGATCTATTGTCCCTGTAGCAATAAGACCTCCTGTTGTAAAATCCCAAATGAAGATTAAATCTATTGTAAACTCAATGGTCTTCCCTGATCCACTGCTTCTAATCTAATAAATCAAGAGAAAGTTTACAGACAGAGATGGAACATACAATACATCATTGAATGTGCCACCCTGAATTCCAACTGAACCTTTCTCGCAGACTGTTAAAGCAATGTTATCCCCCATGAGAATATGAGGAATGGGAGAAGCCTCAATAGTGGAGAAGACCCCTTGAGAAGATGTCATATGGTGAGAAGCACTAGAATCCAGTATCCAAGGGACCTAGGAAGGGGATCCAGTGGAAGCCTGTAACACATGACCTTGTCCAAAATCTAGTGTAGATGTCAAAGAGATGGAAGAAGACTAAAAGGTAAACCCCTATGAATTAGAAGAGGATTGAAATGAAACAGTGCTCTTCTGAAGAAGAGCTTGCAAATATGCAATCTATTTCTCATAGCCATCAAATCTCTTCTGAAAACAATGTGACTCATCATGAGGTCCCTTTCAACAATAGGAATAGGTAGGAGTCCTAGTTTTCTTTTTCTCTTTCTTAGAAGAAGACAATGAACTAGTAGAGTGCTAAGAAGAGGAATCTGATATCTGATTCAGCTTCTGTGTATCTAGAGGTGACTTGGCAAGAAATGCTTGTGATTGTGAACCTATAAGTGAATCTATCTAAGTGAGCTTGGACTAATCATGAGTTAACATGTCATAGAATGTCTCAAAAGAGGGTATACCAAATTTATTCCCAAAAGCATCTTTTGTGGAATAGAATGTGGAATCAAATATCTAAAAATTCCCTCAAAGCTTTGATAGAATCAAATAGATGCACTCAATATTAGTCTTCATCTTTCCACAACACTGCAACAAGGATCTATGTAGAGTAAACTTCATCAAAAAGTCATCAATAGTTGGAAAGGAATCTGGCACAAGTGATGTAAGCTTTGTCTCTATCTAAAGTGCCCTAAACTCATTCACAGTACCAAACAAGCCATGAAGCTTTGTCCACACATCTAGAGTATTACACCTATCCAAATGAAACTATAAACTATCTAATACATGTAATGCAATCAAATCTAATTGCCTCATCCATTTTATTTCAATGCTACATGTTCTCAAAAGGCCTCTGAAAAATAGGCTACACTACATCTAAACATGACCACAACCCTTTTGACCATAGAAGTTGAGTCATCGAGGTCTTCTAGGTGAAATAATTGTGAGGGGTTAGAAGTTCTAGAGAAGTGGTCTCGGCCATTATTTTAGAAAAGGTTTGTTATGTTTTCTAATATACTGATATAATAATAGAAAGTAATATAAAAACACCCCCACAATGCAATAAACTGTACCCTAGCTTTAAAATATATTGTGTGAATGAGAGAAGAGCAAAAAAAACTTCAATTATGAATTAAAATACCCGATACCAAATATTGATGAAAAGACTAAGAATTTGGAAAGTGCTCAAGAAGATCTTTCCAGTGCTTTTTTCAAAACAAAAAATGGAGCTATAACGAAGAAGTTATGCCCCCCCAGAAGATAGAATCCATGAATAGACTTCAGGTGCCAAAAAGGTATCAATATGAAAAAAAATCCCAAAAATTTCTTCTCCATCATCTCTGTCTCAAAACTAGCTTTTCGACACTTCTTTTGGATTAGAAAAATACCCCTATATGCTCAAGTTATTGCAAAAAAATTGACAAGGCCCTCAGAAGAAGAGAATTTTTTTTTTGTTAAATAATTAAAAAAATTTAAAAATCATAGTGGAGCAGAGTAGGGGTGAGCAGTGATTGAGTGGCTCGATAGCAAAGGGGCATGGCAGAGTTTGACCACCAGTGCCAAAAAAATTATAACCAGCACTAAAAATAAAAAAGTCATTGGTCAGTGGCTGGGAGTTGATAGCCCATGCCAAAAAACACAAAATTTGGCTAGAAAAATGGGTCCACGGGCCAAAAAATGGCCTGCAACCATTTTTCTCATTTTTTATTATTTTCTTTGAGAAATCACCTCGAAGAGTGTGCAGGAGGCCATACAACGTTCTAGGAAAAAAAAAATTGCCTCCCGAACCAATGTTGTCCAAAATGGACAAACTTTATATAGAAACAAGGGTTTTGATGCCTTCTGAATCCATCTATAATGTCTGGTTGGCCTCAAGTAGCTCTAAAAATCAGTAACCCCCTATTTTCTCAGAAAATACCTTTAAAACTCTAAATTTTTTCTATCAAACCCTTGTTCTTCTTTTTCCCCAAATAACGAACAAGCTACAGTAGATCTGGCTCTAATACCATGAAGGATTTGATCAAAACAAATCCACAAAGCCTTCGAATACCTGCATGCAAAAAACTTATCACAGAAGAAAATGATGAGAGGAGGCAAGGCTTTTTCTCTAAAAAATATGCTAATGTATTCTCAGAAATGGAAGAGATGAAAAACAATTTCAAGAGTTCAACCTTAAAGGTGAACGAAACCCTAAAGCCTAAGAAAGATAGGTTGCACATTAATAATTAATAAAAGAATTAATTATTAATGCACCTAAGAGAAATCTTAAGCACTAAAGAGTAATAACTTAACTAATTAAATCAAAATGATTTAAGTAGTAAGGAAACAAAATATTACTCTAACAGTTATGGGATGCTTCAAAGTGGAACCTTTTGCAAGGATCTTGGTGGAGAAATCAAACTTGGTTGGTCTTAAGAAACAATACCCTTTGGTAGTTAAAAAGTCACCTTGAAAGCTAAAACAAAGTTAAAATTCATAGTATTCCCCTCAAAAGACCCTAGGTCCCATATTTTGTAACACAAAACTAATTTTTCTAACTATGTTGTTTTACCTAAAGAAGATATAGCAGGATAAAAAGAGTTAGTAGACAAATGATTGTGGATTCTAGAATTTGATGGTAGTTACACCTTAGATGACTTGGGAGCAGGTGTAGTTCTAATATCCCCTTCTAGATAAATGATTCCTCGAGCATTCAAGTTAGAGCTTGATAATACTAACAACACAACAGAATATGAAGCATTTTTGTTGGGTATTGATGAAGCCAAGAAAAGAGATACAAAATGTTTGAAGGCCAAAGGTGATGTTGAGCTAGTTGTCAAGTAGGTTAGGGATTTCTTTGTAGTAAAGAATGACATAATTGAACATTATATAAACTAGTTTTGCGAAAGTTGGAATTGTTTGATGCTTTCTCTTTTGAAGCAATGCCAAAGGACCTCAATGATGTAGTGCAAGGTAGGAGAATCCCCAAAGGAGATGTCCTAGCCCCTAGAAAGTAACCACCCACTGGAAACACACTACAAGATACAAGATCTAATACCAAACACTCCTCTTTATTCATAAAATAATTGATTACATGCAATGTTTTGGGTTGTAAGGCCTTCCTAGTTATGGCCAAATAAAAAGAAAGTAATAGTTCTACAAGATCCCTCAAGATACAATCCAAACCCTAGCTAGTCCAGATCTACACTCTAGTAGAAACCTCCAAGGATAATATAAACTTGTGCTCACAAGCCCACCAAGCAATCTCCTTGTTTTCCCAAATCCTAGCTACTAGCTCTTCAAAGTTCACTCCTTTGCCACATCCTCTTCTCCAAGTTGGATGATTATGACTTAAGACTCCACAAGAGCCCCTACTTATACCCAACCAAGCCACAAGTTGGCCTAGCAAGTTATAAGTTAAATTAAATTTTATATTAAATACATGTTGAGCCACAAGTTGGCCTCCAATAAATACTTAATACCAAAATACCTTAAAAGGCTTACAACACTTATTGAATACACATAGAAAAAATAACCAAGACTCAAATAGGTCCACACAAACTCCCATGATCACTCCACATTATGATCTCATGCAACATGTATTAAATGATCCAACTCGATCAAGAAAATTTGCAAGAACTCAATCTCGCAAGCCATACTACTGAGCGTTAGCAAATTAACAAGAATTTTCTAGCTCCCACAAGCATTTCCAAGTTCTTCACATGTTGAGAAAAAATTTAGATGTCGAGCAAGCCTTTAGTGACCAAGATTCTTTCCAACGCTACAGCCAAGAACTGCCTAGTAAAGACCAAGCACTAGTCCTTCTATGACTAAATTCTCCAACTCCAAGCCCAAAAGCACTTCAACTTGTAAGATTTCCATCAACCCTAGGATGCTCCTACATCAGACACCCTAGGTGCAAAAATTTGTTCTCAATAGCTAGAAGAACATCTTATCGGATTCAACACATAAATTCTAGATTGATTCTTCACATACATGTCCTCCAAGTTTTCAATTTGTACACTCTTTCCCTTGTTCCACTTATGCTTCTTTGCATCTTTCTTTGATATATCACATGTTTTCTTTCCATGCTAATCTCTAACCCTCTCAAAATCCTTCTACTCAACTAGGCTATTAATACTCAAGTTCTTCCTACCGAATTATTCATTCTATAAAGAAATCAAGGAATCCTTCCTGCCACCTTTCACAATTGTAAACACATTCTTGACACAATCGTACACAACCCTACAATCATACTATCAAGGTCTACCAAGAAATATGTGACAACTATCCATGTCCACAATATCACACAAAACTTGATCCTTCTACTACCCAATCTAAAAATCAGCAAGACACTACTCCCTCACCTCCAAAGCATGTTCATCTTGTAACCAACCAATCCTATAAGGACAAATATGTCATTCTCCTAACCAAGTTTTTGAATCATCTCTTCAGCAACTAGGTTATCGGTACTACCACCATCCACAACCACATTATAGATTTTACCACCAAACTACCAAACTTACAATGAATCCTAAACAAATTACTCTTTTGACAAGATTCTAGTATCCTTTTACCAAATAGTACTCACTAAGCCAGTAAGTTTTCTCCCTACTAAGGTTCATTGATATGGTTTTTAGCCTCATTCACAACAACAGCTCTTTTGTTACCATTCTTAGGAAATTCATAAGCTCTGTGTCCTTCTTCATGACCTCTAAAACAAATACCCTTAAACTCACCTCTACTTGTCCTTCTCTTCTGATCAATAGGTTTTGGTTCACCTTCTACACTCAGTTTTATCTTTTCGAAATAGTCATGTTTCTCCTTCCTTGAGAACTATCTTAATGTTTCCTCTTCATCTTCGCTTCTTCTCTCAAAGAATATTGATAAGCATCCTCAACTGAAGAAATATTTAGCATACCAACTTCACCCTAAATATTGAATCTCAAACCATTAATATATCTATTGTGGTTCCATAACACATGGCCCATTTTTTATCTAAATGGGGACCCCCTACCTACTTTTTTGGGCATTTCAGAACCCTAGTTCGGGATCTAAATCATTTTGGTGTCTTATTCCATGTATTAGTTTTTGTCTAGGTCCCGACTAAGAAGCCCAAGTATCGATAAATTAGAGTTCTTTCAAAGAATGATTCATTTTGCAAAATCAAAAATCACACCAATGTACCTCCCTAGTTGTACTAGTGCACCAAAAATTTGTAAATATGGCATTTGTGCACAATTATGTACAGTTGCGCACTTGCACAGCTACGCAAAAGGGTCCCCAATGTTAAGAATAAGGTGTCTCAACCTTGTATAATTCCTATTCTTATTATTTGTTTTGTAAAATGTATTTCTTGCAAATAATGTTGATGTGTCGACATCTTGAATTGTGTGTAAGGAGATCATGACTAAAACGGTTATGACGGATTCCTATGACATGTAAGAGCTATGTTAGAAAGATTCAATGACAAGTGAAGACATGTGGCAACTAAGATATTTGAGTAATGTACACTCTACCCCAATAGTGGGGCCAAAAAAATTTTTGGGGTTCCTATTTTCTCGGAGAATGCTAAAACCCTAATACGATTTACCTTTGGGAGTAGCCCTAAAGTGAAGCACATGTTATAAGCATTTTTTAGGGTTGCGAAGAGAAGCAATACAAAAGAGTGTATTGTTGGTACTGCATGTAGCTACTGGAGTCTTCTGTTGTTGCTATTGAGCTTGCACTACAAGTGTATTGTAACCTTGTGTTGAAGATAATACATTGTGCAGGTTCTGAAGGGGTAGGGTTGTTTTACCGAAAGGTTTTTCCCCACTGACAAATCCTTGTGTTATGTGTTTCTTTCTTTGTCTATTTTTTGTATGCATGTTTGGCTGCAATATTATTGTTTACATGATATTGAATCTATAAGTGTAGAAGATTTTAATAGGATTTGCATCATACTTTCCTTATGAGATTAGCGTAGGAAGCTGTTTTTGCACCTGAGTTTCCTTACAAGTGGTATCAGAGCTTGATCAACTTTTGATCCTAGTTGTTGGGTAGAGTTTTTTGAGCTAATCTCAAGTTGAGTGGGAGTCTTGTGCAAAGCATCCTAAATCTTATTTGCAGATTGAGATGGCGAGTTCATCATATGGAAGAATGGAGGTGGAGAAATTTAATGGCACTAATTTCGAGTTGTGGAAACTCAAGATGGAAGACATGTTGGAAGATCGTGACCTATGGGAAGCGACTACAAGCGCTACAAGACTAGCAACTATAGCTCAAGTAGATTGGGATATCAAATATCACAAAGCTAAGGGTCTCATAAGACTCTGTTTAACCGGTGCAGTCCTTCTGAATGTTCTAGATGAGAAAACCACATATAGTTTGTGGGAGAGACTTGGGGCCGTGTATCAGGCCAAATCTTTGGTGAACAAGTTGTTCCTGAGGAAGAAGTTGTATTCTCTACAAATGGAGGAAGGTGGATCCTTAACGAATCATTTAAATGCATTTAATCTATTGGTTGCACAGTTGACATCAGCTGGTGTCAAGTTAGAGGAGGAGGATCGTTGCTACACACTTTTGTGTTCTTTACCGGATTCATGGGACCATCTTGTGATGGCTCTCGGAAGCACATTAGTCACTTTCAAAATGGATGATGTGGTGTCTTCGCTGCTATCAGAGGAGATGCAGAGAAAGGCTTCCGTTTCGAAAAAAGAAGCCCTTGTTGTTCGTGGGAGATCCATGGAAAGAGGAAAGAAAATGACAATAAGTCTAACAATAAAGGTAGATCCAAATCTCATGGGAAGTCAAAGACTTCCAATAAGTCCAAGGCAAAATGTTGGAACTGTGATAAGACTGGGCACTTTTGTAAAGATTGTAAAGAACCTAAGACGAAGAAGAAAGCCTCAGATTCTGGTTCTGAAAAATCTCAAGAAGATGGCGATGCATTCATCGTAGCTTTGGCAGCTCATGCATCTGATGATGTGTGGTTGGTTGACTTGGGTGCATCTTTTCACATGACCTCTCATCGAAACTGGTTCTCAAAATATGAAGAGTTCGATGGTGGAAAGGTGTACTTGGGTGATGATTCTCACCTAAAGATAGTTGGACGCGGAAGGGTCACTATCAAATTTTTTGATGGACGAGTAAAGGGAATCAATGGAGTTATGCACATTCCAGGTTTGGCATGAAACCTATTATTTGTAAGTATGTTGAATGATGTAGGTGTGCAAGTTTTTTTTTCTAAAGATGGATGTAAGATGATGAGAGGAGCTATGGTGCTTGCTAAGGGTACTAGGAGAGGTACTTTGTTTCAGCTTGATGCATACATTTCTCAGTGTAATAGTTCTTCTGTTTCAAAGAAGAGAGCGGCTATCACTTCATCCCCATCATCTGAATGAGCAGTAAAGAAGACTATGGTTAGTGGTTCTGATGGTAGTGCAACAAGTGTACCTAAGGGTGCAAACACTTTGGAAGGAAAGCTTCCTACAGAAAAGACAATGTTGTGGCATATGAGATTTGGCCACATTGGTGAGAAGGGTCTCAAAACCCTGAAAAATAAAAATCTCGTTGAGGGATTAAATGATTGCAATCTCGAGTTTGACTTCTGTGAACACTATGTTTATGGTAAACAAAATCGTGTTCAGTTTTACTCTAGTTTTCACAAATCTTCTGATGTTTTGGATCTTATTCATTCTAATGTATTTGATCCTGTAAAAGTTCCTTCAATCTCCAAGTCTTTATTTTTTGTATCTTTCATAGATGATTACAGTAGAAGGACATGGATTTATTTCCTTAAAAGTAAGACACAAGTCTTTAGTTGATTCAAGGAATTTAAAGCCCTTGTAGAGAATCAGACTAGTAAGAAGATTAAGTGTGTGAGAACTGACAATGGTGGTGAGTTTTGCTCAGCAAAGTTTGAATAGTTCTGTAAAGAACAAGGTATCGAGAGGCATAAGACAACTCCTTATACCCCAGAGAAAAATGGAGTTGCAGAGAGAATGAACAGGACACTGATAGAGAAGGCTAGGAGTATGCTTAGTGGAGCTGGTTTAGAACAAAGGTTTTGGGCTGAAGCTGTGGCCACTACTTGCTATCTGGTTAACAGATCTCCTAAATCAGCCCTTGTTGGTAAGACACCCATGGAGGTGTGGTCTGGTAAGAAGCCTTCAATTAGACATCTTCGTGTTTTTGGTTGTGAAGCTTATGCACCTGTTCCAAAGGAGAAAAGATCTAAATTGGAAAACAAAGCTGTTAAATGTATTCTCATCGGGTACAGTGCTGGTGTGAAAGGATACAAGCTTTGGGATCCTGTGACTGGTAAGGTGTTGTATAGCAAAAACGTTATTTTTAGAGAGCTAACATCTTCTCCTATTGTGCTACAACTAGATGAAAAATAAAAGGAAAAAGATGTTGTTCAGTTGCCTCCTACCCCTGAGAAGACTAAACAGAGAGACCATGTTGGGTCTAATGATGAGGAGAGCTCTAGTAGCTCTGATAGTTTAGAAGAAGAGGAAGAACAACCTCAACCTCAGCCCTTGAGGAGATCCACAAGAGAAAGAAAGCAACCAGAAAGGTTTGGTTATTCTATGTTAGATTCTAGTTATGCTTTTGCTTTGATTACTAACACTGATGAGCCTAGATCTGTGAAAGAGGCTTTGGGCATGGAAGATGCAGGTTCCTGGATTGAGGCTATGGATGATGAGATGGCTTCATTAGAGAAAAAAAAAACATGGGACCTTGTACCTTTTCCTAAAGGGAGAAAATCTGTTGGATGTAAATGGGTGTTCAAGAAGAAATTCTGTGCAGATGGCAGTGTTGAAAGGTACAAAGCTAGATTGGTTGCAAAGGGGTATTCATAGGTAGAGGGAATAGATTATGGTGAAATATTTTCTCCTGTTGCAAAGTTGACATCCATTAGATTTCTGTTATCTCTTGCTGCATCATATGATTTAGAGATAGAACAGATGGATGTGAAGACAGCTTTCCTTCATGGTGATTTGGAGGAAGAGATTTATATGTCACAGCCTGAGCACTACATTGTTAAAGGTAAAGAATCCTTAGTTTGCAAATTAAAGAAATCTCTATATGGTTTGAAGCAATCTCCTAGGATGTGGTACCTTAAGTTTGGTGCCTTTGTGTTGTCAATTAGATTTGTAAGATCAAAATTAGATCATTGTGTTTATTTCAGAATTGAAAATGATCACCTTCTTATTGTTGCATTATATGTTGATGATATGTTGCTGTTTGGGAAGGGTAAGGGTATGATTTCTGATTTTAAATCTCAGTTGTCAGCATAGTTTGAGATGAAAGATCTTGGGGCAGCTACGTACATCTTGGGTATGGAAATCAGTAGAGACAGGTCTAACAAAAAACTTTGGTTGAGTCAGAGTAAGTATGTGAAGTCTGTGTTGGATAGGTTCAGCATGGCAGATTGTAGACCACTATGTGTTCCTATTCGTGTGGGAACAAAGTTATCTATAGATGATTGTCCAAAATCTCCTAGTGAGGTGGAGGACATGAGTAGAGTACCTTATGCTAGTGCAATTGGCAGTCTTATGTATGCTATGGTCTATACTAGACCAGACATTGCCCAAGCAGTGGGAGTCCTGAGTCGATTTATGGCTAATCTTGGACGGATACATTGGGATGCAGTTTAGCAAGTATTCAAATATTTGAGGGGTACATTAGATTACTGCATATGTTATCATGGTAACTCTTCTGGATCTCAGCATTCAGTTTGTATTCATGGGTTTGTGGATTCAGATTGGGCAGGTGATATTGACCACAGGAGATCCACCAGTGCTTATGTGTTCACTATGTTTGGTGGTGTCGTCAGTTGGATGAGCAAGTGACAACCTGTGGTTGCTTTTTTCAATACAAAAGTTGAGTACATGGCTACTACTCATGCTTGTAAGGAAGCCATTTGGCTTAAGAGATTGTGTTCTGATGTTGGTGTTGATGCAGAATAGATTACTATTTGGTGTGACAGTCAGAGTGCTATTTCCCTTGCAAAGAATCCAACTTTCCATGCCAGAACGAAGCACATTGATGTGCAATATCACTTTGTGAGAGATATGGTGGAAGATGGAAAGGTAAATTTGGAAAAGGTAGATACTGTGAAGAATGTTTCAGATGCATTAATGAAACCAATGGGCACTGAGAAGTTCAGATGGTGTTCGAAGTCTATGGGCCTTTTGGCCTATAGCGATTAGTTCATGTTATGTTCCTTTTGCTCTTACAAGGTGTTTGACAAGTGGGAGAATGTTAGGAATAAGGTGTCTCAACCTTGTATAATTCCTATTCTTATTATTTGTTTTGTAAAATGTATTTCTTGCAAATAATGTTGATGTGTCGACATCTTGAATTGTGTGTAAGGAGATCATGATTAAAACGGTTATGATGAATTCTTATGACACGTAAGAGCTATGTTAGGAAGATTCAATGATAGGTGAAGACATGTGGCAACCAAGATATTTGAGTACTATACACTCTACCTCAATAGTGAGGTAAAACTCTAATACAGTTTACCTTTGGGAGTAGCCCTAAAGTGAAGCGCATGTTATAAGCATTTTTTAGGGTTGCGAAGAGAAGCGATACGAAAGAGTGTATTGTTGGTACTGCATGTAGCTACTGGAGTCTTTTGTTGTTTTTGTTGAGCTTGCACTACAAGTGTATTGTAACCTTGTGTTGAAGATAATACATTGTACAGGTTCTGAAGGGGTGGGGTTGTTTTACCGAAAGGTTTGTCCCTACCAGCAAATCCTTGTGTTATGTGTTTCTTTCTCTGTCTATTTTCTGTATGCATGTTTGGATACAATATTGTTGTTTACATGATATTGAATCTGTAAGTGTAGAAGATTTTAATAGGATTTGCATCATACTTTCCTTATGAGATTAGTGTAGGAAGTTGTTTTTGCACCTGAGTTTCCTTACACCCAAGTCTATATAAATGGGGGGTCCCCTCACTCCTTACCTTGTTTCATCCTCCACCTCACTTCCCACTGCATCATTGCACCCCAATAGGTGTGGTACTCCACCTTGTCTCCTCCCTCCTCGCATTCCTACAAAACACACACAAGTTAAAAACATGATTATGGTGCACATCAACGCACATCCCTGGGTGCACTAATGTGAACTATTCTCTCTTTCGAAAAACTTTAAAACAAAGTTAAGAACATTAAATACACCCAAAATTGGGCGCGCATTAGTGCACCTATCTAGGTGTGCTACTTTAAAAAGAAAAAATAATAAAACCAAAAAAGAAAAGCACCTAAATTTCTTCAAAACCTTTGCACAAACATTTTAATGGATTGTGCACCAAGTTGCACATCAGCACCCCCCATGAGGTGTGTTGGTGTGCAACACTCAATAAAACTTGCAAAAAAAGAAAGGGGGCCTAGTGCACTTGTCTTTGTAATTATCTCTTGCATTTTAGATGATATATTAGTTTTTTTGGTCTTTATGGGCAGTCTAATTTTAGGGTTTTCATTCATATCAGTATCAAGGTGTCGTTAATCCATTTTTCTTCAATTCTAAGCTAATGGACATACTTTTTTGCAGATACAATGGTGTCTTCATCATCCTCCCTTGGCGAGAAAATGGCACCAAAACCAGTAGTGTTCAAGTTCTAGGACATTCCAACAAAATCACAGTTTCAAGATGACAACTCAAAGATTTGAGATACAAATTTGGGTCACACGAATCTGGTATAATTCTTAAAGATGTGCAACAAACCAATTGAGAGGTCCCAGATGATCTCCACACTAATCCGATCAGGGCTCATTAATACAACATCACACTCGATGTTAGTACAATCTTTAGAGCTGATCATGACACTCACAAAATATTTTGTTCCTAAAGAGAGGGTTGTCAAGAGCATAATGGGAGAGATCATTCTAGATCTTCGACCCAAGAACATTGAGAAGGTGTTCCATCTCCCAAGGGTAAACCAATTCATTAGGATAACCTATGAGCAAGAAGAAAGATGGTATTGAGAACATATTGACAAGGCTTCTGAGATCATCCAATCTTCCTACCTTATAGACAAGACTCCTCTAGGAAAGAAAACTAACAAAGTGGACATGACAAGAGGATACATGAAAGAAGACATTGGGTACTCAATCATACTCTTGAGTAGAGTTATGGGTTTTTCAGAAACCGAACACCTAAACATCTTCATGGTGTGTTTTATTGAAATTATAAAGAAAGCAGAAATGCCATTGGATTGGGCTTCTACTCTCAGTGAGAATTTGTGTGAGTGGTTGGTGGTGGTAAAGAGCAATAGGAAATTCTACATGACATCATACTTGATGTAATAGTTAGCCACAAGAGCAATAGATTATCCAGGCGTCTACAAGAGGGGTAGCATGCAGGATGCTAATTGTCTATCCTCAACTATGAAGAAGAGGATTTCAGAGAAAAGCAAAGAGTATAGAACTGAAAATGATGCTTTCATATTCTCTATAATTTGGTTCATAGAAGGGGATTATGCGAAGAGAATATCAGAGGAGGCAAGTACATAGATATTACTAGTTGAAGTTTATTATATCTAGTTCTGGACATTTACTTATTTAAGGGTGGTAGGTACAAATATTAACCCTAAGAAGCTCCCTAGGTATCCCAGTGATAGGCTTATTCTCTTGGAGATCTCCCAAAAACTCCTTTTTGCATATGACAAAGTTAGAAAGAAACACAAAACATGTTGAGGTGGCCTATGACTATAGGACATTTTCAGGTGGACCAATTCCAAGATATCTCTTCTTTTGAATGTGAATGGTATCAATATCCCTTGGAAGAGTATAGTTCTCCTTGGCCATATTTTAATAATATTGGGAGAGTGCAATCTTTAGCAGGAAAAATATCTCAGCATGAAAAATCCATTGAAGATCATTAGATGAATGCAACAAATGACTATGACATCTGTATCAAGGATTATTGTAGGATGACTTCGTATTTGGTAGAGAAGGCCTTGAAGATAAAGATTTTGTTGAAGATATTGCAATAGGACATGAAGGAGTTACTTGATCCATTATTCAATAGAGACAAGATTGGTGAGTGGCCTATTATGAATGTTGAGATTGATAGAGAAGAAAACTTGGACATTAACCATAGGCCAAGGCACATCATCAAATTGACATGGGATTGGATCAAGAAACCATTCAAACTTGATCCAATTCCAGAAACTGTAATTTTCCATGCACAAGCTTGTCCAACCAAAGGTAGAGGGAAAAAGGTCATCGTCCCTACATTTACAACTCAGTCACCAGTAAGGCCAGAGACAGTGCACCAACTCAATAGGCCAATTGGTTATTGCCAAGCTCAAAAGGATAAAGGCAAGGGCAAGAGAAAGAGGAATTCTCCTCAATGAGCCAAACTTCAAGAGTGAGAAATTTTGGTACCTCCACAGCAAGGAGAGAAAAATATACAAGGGTCGGAGAATGTGGAAGCCACACTAGCTCAAACTAATCCCTAATTGCCTCCAATTACACAAGGCCAAATAGAAGTAGAAATTGAGATACAAGAGGTCTCCACACCTTGACAAGTAGAGCAAGCCTTTCCCTCAGTGCCTAAAAGAAGGAAAATTAAGACTCTAGTGAAGAGGATACAAAAGGTGATCAAGAAAGTGATCCCTTTTCCATCAATCCCCAAACCCATCTTAGAAGAGGGTGATGAGGATGAAGAGGATGATCTACCTTTGATTCGAAGGACTTGGCTAGCTAGAGCCACAGAGGAGGAACGAAGGAGAAGCTCTACAGTTATCTTGCCATCTATCCCTAATGAACCCATGCAGACCACTACATTAGAAGATGAAATGTAGTAGTGGATAGATGAGAAATATGTGGAGGGCACTGACGTATTCCAAATGTCAGATTTTGACTTTATGCCTATGGGTACCGAGTTGGTCGGGGATAAGATTAGAGACACACCAACCAATCAACCTCGATAGAATGATTGGAGTCAAATGCCTCTGAAATCACAAGGACCTGAGGAAGTTCTGACATCCCAATTATAGGTCACATTTTGTGTAGATAAGGGATTAGCTATCCCTCTTCCTCTAGGTACAGAAGTTGAATAGGTCTAGACAAAACACAAGGAAGAGCCACAAAAAATATCCACCAATGAAGTGTCAGAAGAGGGATAGATAAGTGAACAACCTCAGCAAACTTCCCAAGACATAGAGGTGAGAACTGTGGGCTCCACAGATATAAAGACTATCAACGCAAATCTCTCACAAAGGGAGAAGACTCCAGAAAGGAGTGATAAGGGGAAAGGTATAGTTGAGAAAACACCTTCATCCTCTAAAGGTAAATCCCCACTACAACATATTCCAAGGTGGCTCAAAAAAGAAGTAATAAGAAATAAGAAACAATAGTTCACCACTGAAGAGGAGGCTATAATGGAATTAATAGAGGTACTAAGGAAATCTGATTCATCTCCAAAGGATGTGTGAGCACTAGCCTTTGTTATGAGTGACCTGAATCAAGACTTTTTTTCTCATGTAGCTATCCCTTCTCCATAATCAAATGTCGAAGAACTGACTCCACAAGATTATCAGATCTCGGAGTTATGCTTGGGAAGCCAACCTTGGAAACTACAAAGCTAATGGTTATGATAGGGATGAAGGAAGTTTTTAGGAGCCTAGAACAGGATGGGGCAGAATTGATAACACTTCGATGTCAGAATAAAATCCTAAAATGATATTTGAGTGAAGTAGTTGGCCCCTTGGATCCTGCTAACCCTAAAGAAACTCTAAATGTGGCAATTCAGAGAAGGGATAGGGGTGCAATTTAGTTGGACCCATTTTTGAGAGCTTGATAGCAATGGAGGGAAAGTTTTGAGAAAAAAGGCGTACTAATCATTCAAGGGAATTTAAAGTTATTACATGTCATGCAGGAGAATGAAAATAAGTTAGTGGCAATTTTGACTCAAGATTTTGGTTTAATGGATGAAGTACATACCTAAGGAAAGGACTTGTAGGCATTATGCGAAATCAAAGGCCAAAGGTATCGGATGCTAATGGATGTATATACAAATGAGGAACTAGATTTAATAGATAATTGGAATGTGAAGATTGCAAATGGAAATAAAGTAATGGAGTCATTACATGTGGAGATTCACAGACTCTAAGGACCAAGCCCAAGAGCAAATTTTGAAAGCTGAGAAACATTATAGTGATGCATGTTTGGACTTTTTGAGGATGATGCACAAGAAAAACTAATACCAGTAGAGGTAGCAGTTGAGAAATTTTGGAAGAATTTTGATAAATTTTTTAATTATGAGGACATCCAACAGGATTTCAAAATAGAAGAAGCTTTATTAGAGGTTGATATAAAACTTGGGGATTTTGCAAAAACCCATATAAAAGTGGATAATTACAAGAAGAAAGTAAAGGAGAAATATAATACCTTAGATTTACCATATGTGGCTAAAGTCATTGAGATAATTGAGAAATTCAAGGGAAAATATCTAGATATAGCTATGTTATAAAGGCGAACAAAACCCAGAAGCTAGAATTTCAATTTTGACACTTGGCGAAAGTTTCCAGTTTTTACCTTCAAGGTGTGTTGCAGTGCCTAGTGTGCTGGTACGCTTTTTGAAACAGTGTTTTGGAAGATTTTAAAGAAGTTAGAGGTGCACTGACAGTTAACTACCAGTTCCAAAATTAGAGCTTTCCATGCATTGGAAACACATTCTGACAATAGTTTAACTCCGACAGACACCTGGTAAAGATAAAGCTTCTATTTTTTGACACTTCTAGAGACTCCTACATCAACTGAAGGCTCTATTCTTCTTATTTTCTCATGTTTTATTTTTTTAAAGACATGTAAAGGCTCATGCATCCAATTAATGATATAAAATAGATGAACTCATATTAGGCACCAGTTAGAGAGTCAGTTTGTACGTAATTAATTTTTTTTTATTAATTTAAAAGCATATGATTGCAAAAAGATATCTCTCACTCTCAACACAAATTGAGGAGATGATTTCTTATAAAAATGAGATTGTAATATGTATTCAAGATTTTTGTTATTTTGCAATAATATATGCTTTTGGCGCTCGCATTTGGAGTGTAGTGATTCTTGCTAAGTGTTTTATATTTTGTGAATGTATGTTCATGGAATGCGATTGAGCCAAAATTTTATTGTGAATATTTCTGGTTGTGCAATATTTTAATTTTGGTATTTGCTATGGTTTTACAAATTTTACTGCATATCTAGTTCGAGAAGAGATCACCATATTGTTCTTGCATAGCTTTTCATCTCACATGAGTGCTCTTCCCATGGCCTTGCAATTTGATGAAAAGTGAAACATCTTATAGTTACTAAATTCCCATTGACAATTGTATCAATGGAATTAAAGAAGTGTTGCTCCTATTTTCATTGGTTACTCACCGATTTTTTCAAAGGCTTAACTCGCAGATGTATTGTTTCTGTAGCTTATGTCCATTAGAATTTTACTTTTACGTTATTTGCTTAAACTTCTTGTCACCTTATCTTTGTTATTTTCTTTACTAACCACTTGTTAAATTAGGAATTTATATTAGTTGCATTGTTAGATTGCATTTATTGAAAAATAAAAAAATACAAAAACATAGCTCTATTTGTGTGATTATTATTTTGAAGCAACGAACAAATTCTACATCTTATCCAAAGTTATCAGAACCAGCAAAGGCATCCTTGTGAACACTCACATTTATCTTCAACTAAGTGGATTCCGGTAGGTCACAAGATTGCCCAAAACATTGGAGTTGATCCCCAAGATTGACTTTTCAAGAGAGGAGTTCGAAAGGATTCCTACCATTAAACATCATGCAAAATGACAGCTCAACAATATCTAGCCACCTTATCCTTAGAGAATTTCATATCTTTTTTTTTTAGATTCTAGAACTTCTTAAAAAACTCAAGTTTATAATCCAAAGGACTGACCATCAATCTCCATCTAGTAATCTTCATTTGACCTTCCACTTCTCCACTTCTCTACAATTCCTTCCCCCAAAGACTAGCATGTCCCTTCAGCTTAGTTTGTGCTAGCCTTACTCTAAGAGAATATCCCATATCCTCCAACTCAAAGTTGTCTTCCAATTCACAAATCCAATCAACTAAGTCTTCAAGATTCAAAATACCAAAGAAATTAAAAACCTCCATCTTATGCTTCAGCTTTAACTGAGATCCAGGTATAGCAAACTGACTAGCCCTATCTCCCATAGGTCTCTCCACACAAACAATTATATTCTCACCACTTGATCCAGCAACCTAAAACTCTTCAACAGCTTATTCATAACCATCTTCATTACTTGCATGATGAGGTACACCACCTCTATCTCAATGATCATATCACTCTTCATCAACACCATCTCAAATCTGAATTCTTCTTTAATCTTCTCTAAGATCCTCACTTCCACAGCATCACAAAGATCTTCAATTTTCCTAGGGGCTAATTATTTCAAAGGAATCTTCCAAGATTTTTGTAAACCCTCTACAAAAAATCAACCATATCCAACCTTTGATCAAATTCTCTTCACCTTAGGTCCTAGTGCAAACTGCCTCAACTTTGACGATCAGTCTACATGCTCAAGAAAACCTTCACTCTAATACCATCTCATGTAGTTCAAGGGAAGAGAATATCCAAATGAGATGCCCTATCCCCCAACAAATAACCATGTAGCTGAAACACAATACAAGATATAAGATCTGATACCAAGCACAACTCTTTATTCATAAAATAACTGATTACATGTAATGTGTTGGGCTATAAGGTCTCCCTGGTTATGGCCAAATACAAAACAATTAATAATTTTGCAAGATCCCTTAAGATCCAATCCAAACCCTAAGTAATCCAGATCTACACTTTGGTAGAAATCTCCAAGGAAAATCTAAACATGTACTTGCAAGCCCATCAAGCAATCTCCTAATTGTTTTCCCAAACCTCAACTACTAGTTCTTCCAAGTTTGCCCCTCCCACATCCTCTTCTCCAAGCTAGATGATTATGACTTAAGACTCCACAAGGCCCCTTACTTATACCCAACTAAGCCACAAGTCAGCCTAGCAAGTTACAAATTAAATTAACTCTTACATTAATTGCATGTTAAGCCACAAGTCAGTGTCCAATAGATATTAAATACCAAAATACCTTAAAAGGCTTACAACACTAATTAAATACACACAAAAAAAAACCAAGACCCAAATAGGTCCACACAAACCCCCATGATCACTTCATGTCATTATCTCATGCAACACGCAATAAATGCTCCAACGAAATTGAGAAAATCCTTAAGAACTCCAACCTGCAAGCCATTCTATCGAGCGTAAGCAAATTAACAAACATTTATGAGCTCCCACAAGCATTTCCGAATTCTTCACATGCTAAAAAACAATGTAAATGTTGAGAAAGCCTTCAATGACCAAGCCTACTCATTAACCACACCTTGGCCAACACTACACCCAACAATTGCCCAGTAAAAGACCAAGCACCAGTCATTCTACAATTGAATTCTCCAACTACAAGACCAAAACCACTTCACCCTTCCAGATTTCCAACTACCCTAGGATCTCCTACATCACTCAACTCTAGAGAAGATGCCCTAGCTGGTTCAACATCTCTAATGATACCACATCTAGACTTTGCCAAAGGCCGTTATATGTCACAGAGTTGGTTCATCAACCCAATATTCCAAACAATTCATATTCTTGGTATGTCTTTCATGATAACGCCCATATTAGTTCTTCCGTACAAGGTACAAATAATTTTGAGTGTTTAATTTTTGAAGGTTCAAATTTGGAATGTTGATAATATGCCTAGAATAGGGAGGAAAAAGTAGTGTCAAAATTGTTCAACTCAATGGCAGTTTTATCCCAAAAGGCTTGGTGGCACTAGAAACACTATTCAATAGAAAATATTTCTTTATTGTTAAAATTGGACAAAGCAAAGAAGAGAAATTGGGAGAACATAAGAAAATCAGCATTGGAACTGATGATAATCCTAAGTTGGTTAACCTTGCTAAGTGTTGTATTAATATTAATAAACTAAGATTTTCCAGATTGTTGAAAGAGTTTGGCGATGTCTTCACCTAGTCATATGAAAACCTTAAAGATTTTAGGCAAGGGCAATTCAAACATCAAATCCCATTGAAACCAGGAGCAACTCCCTTTAGACAAAAGATGAGGAATTACAATCCCAAGGTGGTGGGTGCAATTTTCAAATAAATTAATAAGATGCTAAAGGCACCCATAATTTGTGTTTATTTTACGAATTTGATTCAAGCTAGTTTAAAAGACAATTTTGCACTACCCAATATGGATTATATATTACAAACAGTGGCAGACTTAGATATTATGTTGATGCTAGATGGTTTCTCCAGCTACAATAAAATAATTGTAGCCCCTGAGGACCAGCATTAGACAACATTCACTACTCGATGGGGTATGTTTTCTCATAACAAAATGGCATTTAGGCTAATTAAATCTAGGCATGACCTTCCAATGGATGATGAACTCCTCTTTCAGTCATTTTCTAAACAAAACAATTGTCATTTATCTTTATGATTTGACTCTCCTATATAGGAGTACAAAGAAACATCTCTGAGACTTGAAGAATGTTCTTCAATGGTGTCTACAACACAAGATATTTTTAAATCCTAAGAAGTCCATTTTTTGTGTGAGTAAAGGAAAGTTATTGAGTCATTTAGTATCTAGGGAAGGCATTAAGGTTGATCCAAAGAGAGTCAATGCAATCCAACAATTATGCCTACTTGTAAATCACAATGGAGTTTGATCTCTCTTTGGTCAAATAAATTTCCTAAGGAGATTTGTCCCAAACTTCTCAGAAACCACTAGACCAATAGTTGTGTTGCTTAGTGAAAAAGTCAACTTTTAAATGGAGTGAAGAAGACAAGAAGTCTTTTGAAAAGGTAAAAAAATGCTATTTTGAACCCCAAGTGCTTTCTCATCCTAATTACAGAAAAGATTTCATAATTTATTGTTATGCAAGCAGGCACACTTTGTCTTTTGTTCTCCTCTAGAAGATTGATCAGGAGGAAGAAGTCCCCATTTTTTCTATGAGTACTCCATTGAGAAATCATGAATTGAGTTACTCCCTCATATAAAAAATGTGCATTTTTGGTGGTCAAAGTAGTAAAGAAATTTCACTACTACATCTTGCATTCACATTTAATTATCTTTGTGTCCAACAAGAAGTAGTTGTCAACAATAGAGCAACATGAATAGCACAAGTACAAGAATTTAATTTAGATATTAGACCAATCAAACTTTTGTGAGGACAAGGTTTGTGCAATTTTTTTTAGGGCAAAAAATCAGGAAGAAGAAAAGATAGGAGAAACCATCCTCATTGTTGGTAGGAATCAAAAACCCATTGTACACATATATTTCTTATTTTCTCACCTACAGTATGTGTTCTAAACACCTCTCTAGCAAAGAGAAAAGAGAGATGATAGTGAAATCTGCTAAATTTGTAATAGTTGATGATGTCTTATATAAAAAGGTCTAGATGGGATGTTCTTAGGATGCACTGACATAGATCAACAAAATAAATTGTTGCAAACTCTTGACAATAAAACGTGTGGAGAGCACCACTCCTCAATAGTCACAACATTCAAAATTCTTAGGAACAACTATTATTTACTAAGATTTTTCTTGATGCATACAATTGGGTTGGTGAGTGTGAAAATTGAAAACTCTTCACAAGAAAAACGTGGTTGTTAGCTCTACTACTAAGACCTATAGTCATTGAAGAACCTTTCAAGAAATGGAGACTAGACTTATAGGTCCATTGAAACTAGCTTCAAGTGCAAGACAAACCCACATATTAATATCCACCGATTATTTCACCAAGTGGGTCAAAGTTTTCTTAGTGAAGAAAATGATCTTGAATGTGGTGTGCAACTTTCTCGAGAAGAACATCCTTATCAGATTTGGAGTCCCTACTACGATAGCAGTAAATAATGCATATAAATTTTCTTTTAATGAATTGCAAATTTTCTACTATGAATCTGTCACAATCATTTGACTATTTTTCCTAGGTAAATGATCAAGATGAGTCAACAAACAAGAACCTCATGAGGAATCTTGTCAATGATAATGCAAAGGATTGGCATAAGAGATTATATGAAGCCTTGTGGGAAAATAGAACTTCATCAAAAATAGTCATCAAAATTACACCCTTTGAATTGTTTAATGGTGTGGAAGCCCAATTATCATTACCACTAAGTTCAAGTGGTGAAACTCCAAAAGGTACTTGAAGTTTTTAAGTATGCTCTAGAAAAAAGGGTCTTCTACCTCATAAAGATAGAGGAGAAGAGAGAGAATGTAGTAGACCATATCATTCATGTGAAAATGAGTTTTGAGCTAAAAGCTAGGCCTAAAAAATTCATGCAAAATGACAAGGTGCTACTATGGTATAAGAGAAAGCGACCTAAGGGAGCTCATGAAAAATTTAGATCCCTATAGAAAGGTCCTTTTGAGATCCAAGTGTTAGGGCTTAATTCTTTTAGATTGTGTTATTTGGATGGGACGAAGATAACCCTAACCCGTAATGGCCAAGATTTGAAATTGTACCAACAAATTTCCCTATCTCTTTGTACATATTGTATATAAGATTTTGGTTATGTCATAATAGATTAGATTATCTTTTTTGTTCCTATTATTTCCTTTTTATTAGTTGGTTGTGAAACCAAAGACAATCCCTTTTTTAGTCCCTTACAATCTAAATCCCTAATCAAAGCCAAATTGTTACCCATGTTTTGCAATTAGCCTTTTTATTCCTTTGCTTATTTTTCATAAATTTCTTCCCCTTTAAACCTTGGACTTGAACTACAAGTTTCCTTGGACTTGAACTACAAGTTTCAAGGTTCAAAGATGTTTTGGCCAAAACAACTATTATAGTTTAGTTGTTGTGGTGGGAAGAGATAGGTTAGTTTAGTTGTTCTGGTGGGAAGAGATAGGTTAGGGCAGTTGGGTTAAAAACATCTTGATTTGGCACCCCAAAAACAACTATATTTCTTGGGGCCTTAGCTACTTATCCGACCCACCCCGGCCCCTTAGAATAGTAGGGATTGACAACCTACCTCAAAACCCACTATTGCCCCAACTATCTCCTCCAAGGCCTCGGGGCTTTATCTAGGGCCTCGGCCCAAAAACCCCTCTGTGCCCTTACATAGCCCTTCTTTTCTATCATTCCCTTCCTCTTGCACATGTCAAGATGCTTGGTCATGTTAAACCTTGCATTGATCAACATCTAGAACTTAAACCAATTTTTTTGAAGGTTCATAGTGCAAGAGTTAACTCTTCCTATTTATTGAGGGCTTGTGATGTCTATCATATTTTGAAGCTTTTCTTTGAATTTGAAATTTGAACTATCTTTGGTTCAAGTTTAGAGTTCAATACAAAAAAATCTTTCTATTATGTTGAACTAGTATATGAGAATCATATTCTAATATTTATAAGACTGGTGAACTCAGCCCTTGAACCATAATCCATAGTTCAAGAGTTCATGACTCTAAAAGTTAACCCATCAATGACACATAGCAACACACACAACAACACATTGCAACACACGAGGCGGTATAGAATTTGATATTTATTTTTTTTAAACAAGCCAATCGAAGTAAGACTTAGTATGTACGAAGTTAGGAAACACTTAAAGCTTCGTGTCAAATTGGTATTTTCCTCTCATTTTCATCATTCTACCATATAATTTAGATTTTATTTTTTTTTTTTTTTAAAAAAAATTGCACATTTGAAGTGGTCATATGTCACCTACACTTGGGCCCCATACCTAAACTAATTGTCAATGATGATACATTAATAGTGATAACTTTGCCAATAGAATTTAATCTTCTTTACAGTTCCCTACAAATAGTGATAACTTTGCCAATAGAATTTCATCTTCTCTACAGTTGCCTACAATTTGTGAGGCTTGTCTTATTTAATTGACACATTAGTCTTCTTTACAAATAGTGATAACTTTGCCAATAGAATTTCATCTTCTCTACAGTTGCCTACAATTTGTGAGGCTTGTCTTATTTAATTGACACATTATTTTCAAGTTAGTTTATATATATACTTGATACCTACAATTTGTGAGGCTTGTCTTATTTGATTGATAGTTTCTTAAACCGAAGACTCTCTTAATTATTAAATGAGTTATTGTGTTTAGATAATATAAAATTATAGTTTCTTAAGTATTTGCAATAAAATTATAGTTTCTTAAGTATTTGCACACTTTTGGTGGCAACTTTCTCCAATAATTAAAGACTTGCAAAAGTTTTACCATGAAAAAAAAAATCGCCAATAAAATTAATTTTTTCCCTATTCAAAAAAAATTACCCATAAATTAATATTGTCCATCCCCATCTCTAATGGTGAGTACTATCATACACAAATAAGCTATAAGATTATCATACACAAATAACCCAGAAGATGTTCCCTTAATCCCAAGTGGAGTTATTTCTACAAATAACTTAGCTGTTTGAGTAACCAAGATGTTTTGAGCAATGTTAAATATGACAATTCAATTTCAAATAGATCATATGTAGCTGGTGTATTACGACTATGACTGATATTAATGCAATGATTCATACCATCTCCATCTCCATAACGACCATGCCTATCAGATCGATCCTATGTAGCTGCTCACCTCCTCCATGTGGTGTATTACGACCATTTCTATATATAAATGACCATGGCTGATATTAATGCAATGATTCATACCAATACCATCTCCATCTCCATCTATAACGACCATGCCTATGATCTTAACGCATAGTTGATCTCCATCAACGTATATGAGAGACCATCTCCATCTAAATATTTTTATATATAAATGACTATGACGGTAACATTAATGCAATCTCCATCTCCACTTTCTATATATGAGCGATCATCTCCATCTAAATATTTTTATCAACGACTATGACTATGATATTAATGTAATAGGTGCAATAGTTCCGCATTCCTACCCAGTAAATATGAGACACTTATGACTATGATATTAATGCAATAGTTCTATATTCCCCACCGTAGAAAATCGATATTAATGCAACGGTTTTACATTCCTCTCATAGAAGCTTTTTTTTTTTAACTGAATAAATACAAATTAAAATTACGCGAAAAAAATAGTTACTACAGCAAAACAACATCGTACAATGACTTAGACAGCAGTTCGAATTCCCACAACAGAAATTTCACATGATAATCGCCTTCGCCGTGATTAAATGTTTTATTTTGCGTTGATAAATGTACACGACATCATATAGCATGCCACATGAGGTGGTTCCCAACGCAAATCCCACAAATTTTCACGTCATTTTCGCATCATTTAAAGGTGCAAAAACAAGAGGTGATAAGACGAAGAAAATGATAGATTTCCTTTATGTACTACTATATAATATTATTGTGGATAACGCTTGAAACTTCCATTACACTTTATTAAGTCTATAACCCAACATAAAATGCAGAGTTAAATATCACCACCGCCACAGAGTCTTACAAACACAAACCCTTCTCTAACAAACGCTAACTAGTGCTACTGTACACTACACCAGACTCTTCTATTTCCACTATCTATCTAAGCAACCGCCGACATTGCCACATCGGCTCTGTTACATGTACACGAGTCACACTGGCAGTTGGCCCCACACTTGCAGTACGACTTCCCTGCAACCGCCACGTCCACTTTTGAGCACGTGCACGGATTGCAGTGACAATGCTCTCCACAAGAACAATATGCATGCACTTCCCCACTACACAATCATAAATCAGAAATTACATAAGATTTTTAAACCAAACAAACCAGAATCATTTGTTCTTTCAAAAGATACAAATAAATAAACAAAAATAATAATAAAATCAAAAGGGAAAAGTGAGTTTTACCTCGATTGTTCTACTGTAGTTTCCTTGGTGGCTGCGCCACACCTATTCATTCAAACCACAAAATATAAATAGCCAAATCTAAAAAAATATTATAAATACTGACTAAATAACTATATAAGATTTGATCAAAACAGAAAGAACAAATATAAATCTACATGTGTCCTCAAGAAGAGAAGAAACTTGTTACCCATCAATTCTTCACCTATAAGAAGCTTGTACTCCCAAGCGTCTGGCAACAAAATAAATGTCTGTACCCCCCAACAAAATAAACCGCCTTGTGCCCTCTTTTCTAAGATAAAAGAGACTGTGTATCCTTCTAAGACAATTTGTTTTTAATAGAAATATCCTCTTTAATTGAGTAATACAATCCCAGTACACTATAGTAAAGTGCTGATCTTTAACAAATAAAGAGATCTAACCATGGTAAGATCTAAAATGACTAGATTTGAAAGAAACCCAACTCGTTTTACCAACATCAGAATGTAAGGTTGCCCTTGTAAATTAACCCTTAAAGTAATCCCCAGGATTTTTAATACAAACTCTGAAAATCATACAAATACATCAATGGCACTAATACAACCAGTTAGTATCCATCAAACAATAGCATAGATGTCACTTTAACCCTAGGGTTTAACACAAAGAAACAAAATAAAAACAATAGCATTAAACAAAGAAAATACCTGCAAGGGGTACAGGTGCAATTTCCATTGCTTAAACACCCACAATGAGTACCAACACATCCACAAGTTCCTTCCATCTTGTTTTCCTTCCCTTCTCCACTCTCTCCCAAAAGCCTAAATCGCTTGATATGAACAACGTATGTTTTGAGGATGTGAAAATATGTATATCACACATTAAGGGATCTGAATATGTGTATATATAGATGTGCACAATAGAGTGCGGAGAAATTTCTTGAGGTGGAGGGTTTTGCCATGCTGAAATGTGGCAGCACTTCCGTTTGACACGTAAAAGACAAGTTATATCAATCCACATTTGTCGGTGTCAAACTAGAATTGATGTTTACCCATCAAATGGACCTACACATGTGATGTGGTCTTGGAGATTAAATTTCCCACACACACATTTGCTCTAGAAGTTTCTTACGATAACTATGAAAATAGGTTCTAGAATGTTTGGTTCACGTAGCACTTGGGTTAAACTATAACAACTCTTTTCTAAATCAGATATTTTATCTATTTTATAGTAGGATACACTCACGAAAAATCATTTAAAAAACAACACCCTTATCCACATTCAATACATATCTATTCCACAAAAATATTGCCATGCATTCAGGATACCAGAAAGTTGAAACATTAAATGCCATTACGTTGGAAACCTCAAATGGGTAATAATTTAGATGAGTATGATTACTCTTCAATCAACAATAAATTGTGTAAGATAAAAATTACATGATATCTTATGAGTTCTTTATGTTAACAAATTATTAAATAAATGAGTTTTAATATGTTAATTAGAAATTATTATTTTATTGTTTATAAATAAATATTATGTTTTTAACAATTATATGTTAATTTATGAGTTGTTGAAATATGATTTTTATTAAATATTATTTGAATCCTTACTTCATTGAACTATGATCGTTATTTTCTTCAACTAGTTTTTATAATTTGGAACACATTGTTTTTTGTCATGGCAATATAGTAGGTATCACTGCCTTATTATGATGTGGTCAACTAGTTTTTATAATTTGGAACACATTTTTTCGTCATGGCAATATAGTAGGTATCACTACCTTATTAGGATGTGGAAGGTGGTTAATTTACAACTAATAAAAACTTCCACATTGTTAAGTAGTAACCACATAAATGACAGTTGCCACAACTAATTTCACATTTACAAAATTACCTCATTTTGTTACAATTTTGAGCACTTATATTCTATAATATTGGCAACTTACTCTTTCCTTTGTACAAGCTCCTACATTTAATATTTCATAAAGGATTTCGATTTTCCTTTTCAAGGTAGAAGATGAACACAGAGAGGAAAATTGATTTGGAAAAAAAAAATTCAAAATTTTATTTAATGCATTTTGTTTTGCTTTCATGAATAAAAGTATTTTATTTTATATTTTTGCGGGTGTGAAGTGATACTAGCAGACTTTTTGTTCATTGTTTTGTGAAGAAGTTTGTGCTTGCATATTAAAATGTGTTTTGTTCAACATTTGCAAATGTCTTATATATCTAAGCTAAA
This sequence comes from Cupressus sempervirens, assembly GCA_028749045.1. Lineage (NCBI taxonomy): Eukaryota > Viridiplantae > Streptophyta > Pinopsida > Cupressales > Cupressaceae > Cupressus > Cupressus sempervirens. Next base: position 341,061,425 of record CM053787.1, on the reverse strand, counting down.
ACTTAGTAGTTGGCCATATTTTGTTGTTGCCTCAACTAAAGATACATGTATGCATGCCATTTTGCTTGTTTTTATTTTCTTGGATTTTATTTCTTTGATTTTGTAGAAATTTGATAATTTGTTGCAGAAGTCTATAAGGCTTTTTTATTGTTAGTCCCTGCCTATGTATTAGGTAGGGAACTAATGTTCTCAATGGTGATCACAAATATTTTTACTACCAAAACTAATACATTTGTAAATTTAAAAAATTAGTTTATTTTTAAATTAATTTTGAATCAGTTATTTCTATTTCCTGATTGGTCAATGGTAATTTTTCTGGGGTAAAATTAATTTCTCCCCATGAAAATTTAGAAAAACAAATCTCTAGAATGTTCTTGAATTGAATTCTCCATTGTGGTCATCATCGTCTTGCAAAAGCTTAACCATAGAGAAACCATGGCTACAAGCTTCTCTGAAAATTATGCTAAAGTTGATCACATGGATGACCTTATTTGACTGGGGCCCACTACCATCGAAAAAGCAGCTTGTTCCTCCCCAGATTCTACCCGTGAAATTCCATGTGCAGTTCTCTACAATTTTCCAAGAATCACATTAGAGTAGCAATGGCAATGAAGCACAACTGATTTTGGTAGATTTAAGATGATAATAGTAGGCTTGGTCCTCTTAAATGACATTTGTAGACTTGGAAAAAAGTATCAATTTGTTAAACATTGCAGATGAAAACCTAGAAAATCATTTGCAAAGGATGAAAGGTCGTCCCCACTGCGTTATTCCCTCCAATCTCCATTTCATTGCTAGACCTAAGAATTTAAGCATGTCAGAATTTATGCACATGGGATTCTGGCATGGGAAAAAAATCAATTCATTGGGCATCATCAATTCTACACACACAAAAATATTTGGGGTATTCTATTATCTATTCGACTTTTGTGAAAATAAAGTTGCAAAAAAAACCCAATGTTTTTCGCGCACACAGGATTGCACATTAAAATACATCACACTAGAACCATATTCAAGCGCTAAAATAAATAAAAATACACATGTAAAAAACATTGTAAATAGAAAATGACTCAACATGCACTACCCACTGCTATGGCAATTTAGCCCTGCCATTGAAAAACACCTACAAGACCCCTAATTTTCAACATCTTTCAGCAATTAAAAAATTGTCTTTAAAAATTAGGAAGATATCAATTCTTTTTCTAAATAATTATTAAAAATTATAATCCTAAACTTCATACATTTCTACACATTTTATTAGTTTACTTCATTTTTAAATTCTAAATAATACTACTAGTTTATGTCATTGAAGGTGAATAGTTACACTTTTGTTAGCCTTTTCCTTTGTAAAAGGTTGACACGGGTTTGTGCTTTTACCCATGGACATTTGGTTGATATGTTATTCAAATTAGTATTTACTCAAGGTGTACTTTGATTTTGTGGTTATGTGGTTTGATCTTAACATTTATTTCTTGCAAGGACAACATTTATTCTCTTTCAAAGAAAAACAAAATAATCATCTAACTTCTCTTGTTAGATTTTACGAATTGAAATTTAACACGTGATTACTTAAGAGTAAGGTTAGATAGAGTAAAATGCAAGATCAATGATGTGATAAACTCTAGGGGTGTGTGTGTGTGTGTGTGTGTGTGTGTGTGTGTGTGTGTGTGTGTGTGTGTGTGTGTGTGTGTGTGTGTGTGTGTGTGTGTGTGTGTGTGTGTGTGTGTGTTGTGCACGCGCGCGCGCCAGAAGATCTCATACCAACCGTAGAAAGGAGTTAACCTCCTTTACCTCAACCACACTCTCACCTTCAATCCTACAACCACTCAAACATGCTCAACACCATATAAATAGATCAATACCCATCAATAATCAAAATAAATTAGATCATAACACATTTCATTTTATCATGAATTCCAACATTATGTTATGTAATTTCATCATTGAATATAACACCATGAAAGTACCTATACAATATATAATCATCATTATACATTGACGAATCATGTATCAATCTAACATGGTAAATGAAAAAGACATAATGGTCATAGAATCAACCACACATCGACATAACAAGATCTAATGAAAGAAATTCTCACACTTTTATAAAGGAAGATGTTAAGATCAGTAAATTTGATAAATTTCAATGACCAAAATGTCACTCTTTTGTTAGTAATGTGAAGATGATGTAAATTGTTGAAATGTGTAAAAAAAGCATGAAGATTATTAATACAATTTTTTTTTAAAAGTTGAATGAGAATTGACACGGTTTATTAAAAAAAAAATAAGATAACTTTTATTTTATTGTTGAAAAATCCTGAAAATCAAAGGTTTTACTTCCTGCCAAAAAAATATATGCAAAAAAAAATAATCTAAATTTAAAATATATGTTAGAAGACATGTATAGCTAGTGTAGGAAAAAATAATGATTCATTCTCGATCTATATTTTGTGATTTATAGCTTTTCAAAGTCAGATTTTTCACAAATTGAGAGTTTTCATCTCCCACCATCGTTCGCCTATAAAATATATACCAAACTAAAAATAAATTATGTATTCTTCAAGAGGACTCTCTCCTCTAGTGCAACATATAAATTTATTTATTTTTTGGAAACAATTTACTATTTTTTCTTTTATTTTTGAATCGACCTCTTTTGAAAACTTAATATACCTACTTTCCTTATTTAATAAATTAAACATTATTTTTCTACTCCAAATTCTATAAAATTACTATTTCAAATTTGTGATTTAGAGAACTAGGAAACTGTATTTTTAGTTTTTCATGTTTGTCAAATTTTAATGGGAAAATTGAGCCTTAGTCCCTAATTTCAATAAAACAAATATTTGGTTGATATGGCTGCCACATGGCAAGCCACATTAGGGGACTTGCCCAAGTCCCACTTGGTTGAGCCAATGTACGGTCGGACCAACCCCACATAATCATGTGGGTGCTAGTGGCTTATATAAGGGGGGGATGAAAATATTAATTTTGAAAGCAAATTAATCAAGTAATTTGCTTCTACTTATTGTTTCATTTCTTAATTGGCACTTTGAGATGAGATAGTAGAAAATTAATTTTTTTATTGAGTATTGAAGTGATTTATTTGAATTTTTCAAGCATGGGAAGTCAAAGAAAAATAGAAAGGAAATATGATCAAAAGAGGGTTGAAAAAATGAAATGACATACAAAACGTGCTTGAAAAGTTGTTGAAGATGAAGAGGTACCTATTAATGTCGAAGAGAATCCAAGTCAAGATCGGGAAGATGTTGGTATCAATGATCGAAATATTCTTTTTGGCATGGAACAGTTGATGGAATTGAATGAATATTCTCTTTTTAATCAAGTTTCATCTGAAGACATGGTATATGATAGCATTGTATCAACTTGCATCTTAGAAAATTGTAGGAAGAATATTTTGAGAATAAATCTTTGATAGGAAATGAACAATTATTCTTTAGATTATTCAAAAAAATGGATCAATTTTAACCTAGTACTTGCACAGTTTTTTGTACACGTATTTGTATGATTTCCTATACAATTGCTAAAGCTTGTTGCTCCACATTTTAAAGAATGTTTTATGGAGGAATGCCCTCATGAAATTGCTTTTGGGAAGGAGAAGATTGAAGGGAAATGTAAAAATGGAGAATATTGAAGGAAAATGTATTCAACATCCTATACTACGATAATAGAAAAAAATTACCAATTATCCTAGTTAAAGATTCCTATTCATCCTTAATCCTAGTTAAAGATTCCTATTCATGCTTCATTCCTTTTATGCTAGTTGAAGAATTGTATAAAAAATTGCACAGGGACAAATTTATTCATCCTTCTTTTTATGCTAGTTGAAGAACATCCTATACCATGATAATAGAAAAGGATTCTCAATTATCTTAGTTAAAGATTCATATGCATCATTCATCCTAGTTAAAGATTCCTATTCTTCCTTCCTTCCTTTTATGCTAATTGAAGAATTGTGTAAAAAATTGCAGGACAAATTTATTTATCCTTCCTTTTATGCTAGTTGAAGAATTGTATAAAAATTTGTATAGGGACAAATTTATGCTTTGTTGAAGAATTAGTTGAAGAATTATAAGGACAAATTTATGCTTAATCAAGACATGAGATAATCATTAACTTAGGGGACATGAGCTAATCAATGATTTTTCATGAGATAATTAATAATTTCAATAATTGAGGGGATGTGAGATAATTAATCATTTTTCAAGAGATAATCAATATTTTTTTAATTCTATTTTATTTTCCCTCGCAGTCTATAATCAATAAGTAAGGGGACATGAGATAATCAATAATTTTTAAATTTTTTCCTCCGCAGTCAATGTAAAACTTGGTACATATGTCTATATATATATATATATATATATATATATATATATATCAAAAAAAAATCTCTTAATATTTTTTTGTTTAATAGAGCTCTTTGCTAAATCGTTGTCTAATAGTTTGTTGAATTAATGTCTGATAGTTTGTTGAATTGCTTTAATAAACAAGAGCTCTACAAGTGCTTGAGTCCTTGCCTTCTACAATAAATAAATGAATTATCAATTGAATAAATATGAGAATTTTATGGATGATTTTAATCATAATCTATGTTCATGCAAAATAGGTTTTATGTAAGAAATAAGATTAATATTGTAGTATGAAATTGGTACAATTTTAATTGTCAGTAGAAATAAAAATATGTTAGGTCTTAGTGAATAAATCATAAATATCATAAATAACATGTTAATAGAAATAGATGTGAATATACATGTATGAGATAGACTAATAATATATAACTAGATAAGTTTAAATAGACAGAATATATGGAAATAAATGTCTTTTAAATATATATGTGTGTGTGTGTTTTTAAAACATGGAAAATAATTATAGAGCTACCTAAATCACCTTTCAAACATTGACGAAGTACACAATGATGGACTCAAGTAAGTTTTTTCCTAATCAAAAGTTAAAAAGAAAGATCCAAAGGCACATAGGGGTATGTGCAAGATCATGGTGTACCAAACTATGGCCTTAAGTGGCAGTGAAAAATCAGCAAATCAGGTTTATGTCAACTTGACACATAATTTTGAAGTGGTTATGGACTTTATATCAAAAAGTTGTAAGAAAATAATTTGTAGAAAATTGAATGTAGTTTCTAAACTACTAGGCCTTATCAGGAGAAAAAAATAATTGATTGGTCAAAAGTTTGAATTTTAATGCAGTACTAAGAAAATTTCAGGGCGAAAATAAAAAGTAGGTGTATGTCTGACCACCTTAATCAAAATCAAATCATAATATTTTTTTAATATAATTATAGATATGAAAACTAGACTCATGCCCGGATGTGACGAATATTTTTTGATATTTTTATTCCAAATAAATAATTAAATATGAATTTTCTACCAAAACTTTTTCGGATTAAAAAAAGTCTCGTGTCTGACCACCCTAACTAATAGAAAATTTGATCAATTTTTTCTTTTTTTCTTTTTTTCTTATACTAGGCGAAGTATAGAATGTGACGCAACTTTTAGATTTAAAAAATGTTATACCGTTTGAAAGTTATAGCTATTTTTCATTCAATATGTCAATCAGCACTTTACAATAATCTTCATTGATAATTAACTAATAAATACTTATCGAACTCAGAATTTGACAGAAATTATATTGATGGAATCTAGAGAGCAATATTAAAAAACCCATTTCGTTTCATTCAATTTTGATCAAAATAACATTATCAGACGGCTATCCGAAGTCTGAGTATCACTAAAACTCTCTATAAACACGTCTTTGGGGTTGACCGGGCAGGCTTGGTAAATACCAAGCCTGATTGGATATCCGATTTGACATCGGATATCCGATATGGCTCGGTAATCAAATTCCAAAAATCTTCAAATTTTGGAGGGAAATTCGATTTAAACGTTCTAGTTTTTTATTTTTAAATTATTTCACTTATATTAATATGTAAAGGCATATTTTAATATATTATATATATATAATAACGTAATGTAAACATACAAGATATAATCTAGTAATATATAATAATATCTTATGTTAATCTTATTACAATCTATAAATATAATATATATTATTATTATTTTTACTAAATATAATAACGTAATTTATATATATAAAAAATACGTATTATATATTATTATATTAATATGTATGTTATTAATATATACAATAACGTAATATTTTCATTAAATGTAATATGTATTATATATTATTATATTAATATGTATAATAATATAATATTTATATAACAACGTAATATTTTTATTAAATATAATATATATTATAAATATTATTATATTAATATGTATGTTATTAATATATTTATATAATAACGTAATATTTTCATTAAATATAATAATGTAATATGTATATATATATATATATAATTATATATATATAATTATATTGATATGTATATTATTAATATATATGTATATTATTAATAATTATATTATTAATATATAAGAGTCAAAGGGGGTCATAGGGTGACCTATATCCCTCTTTGACCCATTAAACGATGATATATGTCTCTAGGGGTCCTAGGACCCCTAGGGACATATGTCGTCCTTTAATGGGTCAAAGGGGGTCCCTTTGACCAATTAAATAACGACATATGTCCCTAGGACCCCCAGGGACATAGTCGAATCGTTCATATCGGTCAAAGGGGGTCATAGGGTGACCTATGACCCCCTTTGACCCATTAAACGACGACATATGTCTCTAGGGGTCCTAGGACCCCTAGGGACATATTCGAATGGGTATTATGGGTCAAAGGGGGTCATAGGGTGACCTATGACCCTCTTTGACCCATTAAACGATGACATATGTCCCTAGGGGTCCTAGTACCCCTAGGGACATAGTCGAATCGTTCATATGGGTCAAAAGGGGTCATAGCCCCTTCGACCCATTAAATGACGACATATGTCCCTAGGGGTCCTAGAACCCCCAGGGACATAGTTGAATCATTCATATGGGTCAAAGGGGATCATAGGGTGACCTATGACCCCCTTTGACCCATTAAATGACGACACATGTCCCTAGGGGTCCTAGGACCTCTAGGGACATATTCGAATGGGTAATATGGGTCAAAGGGGGTCATAGGGTGACCTATGACCCTCTTTGACCCATTAAACGACGATATATGTCTCTAGGGGTCCTAGGACCCCTAGGGACATATTCGAATGGGTAATATGGGTCAAAGGGGGTCATAGGGTGACCTATGACCCTCTCTGACTCATTAAACGACGACATATTTCTCTAGGGGTCCTTGGACCCCTAGGGACATATTTGAATTGTTCATATGGGTCAAAGGGGGTCATAGGGTGACCTATGACCCCCTTTGACCCATTAAACAACGACATATGTCCCTACGGGTCCTAGGACCCCTAGGGACATATTCGAATGGGTAATATGGGTCAAATGGGGTCATAGGGTAACCTATGACCCTCTTTGACCCATTAAACAACGACATATGTCCCTAGGGGTCCTCAGACCCCTAGGGACATATTCGAATCGTTCATATGGGTCAAAGAGGGTCATAGGGTGACCTATGACCCTCTTTGACCCATTAAACGACGACATATGTCCTTAGGGGTTCTCAGACCCCTAAGGACATATTCGAATCGTTCATATGGGTCAAAGAGGGTCATAGGGTGACCTATGACCCTCTTTGACCCATTAAAAGATGACATATGTCCCTAGGGGTCCTAGGACCCCTAGGGACGGACATATTCGAATCGTACGTATGGGTCAAAGGGGGTCATAGGGTGACCTATGACCCTCTTGACCCATTAAATGACGATATATGTCTCCAGGGGTCCTAGGACCCCTAGGGACATATTCGAATGGGTAATATGGGTCAAAGGGGGTCATAGGGTGACCTATGACCCTCTTTGACCCATTAAACGATGACATATGTCCCTAGGGGTCCTTGGACCCCAAGAGACATATTCGAATGGGTAATATGGGTCAAAGGGGGTCATAGGGTGACCTATGACCCTCTTTGACCCATTAGACGATGACATATGTCCCTAGGGGTCCTAGGACCCTAGGGACATATTCGAATTGTTCATATGGGTCAAAGGGGGTCCCTAGGGGTCCTTGGACCCCAAGAGACATATTCGAATTGTTCATAGGGTGACCTATGACCCCCTTTGACCCATTAAACGATGACATATGGCCCTAGGGGTCCTAGGACCCCTAGGGACATATTCGAATGGGTAATATGGGTCAAATGGGGTCATAGGGTAACCTATGACCCTCTTTGACCCATTAAATGATGACATATGTCTCTAGAGGTCCTAGGACCCCTAGGGACATATTCGAATCGTTCATATGGGTCAAAGGGGGTCATAGGTCACCCTATGACCCTCTTGACCCATTAAACGACGATATATGTCTCTAGGGATCCTAGGACCCCTAGGGACATATTCGAATGGGTAATATCGGTCAAAGGGGGTCATAGGGTGACCTATGACCCTCTTTGACCCATTAAACGACGACATATGTCCCTAGGGGTCCTCGGACCCCAAGGGACATATTCGAATGGGTAATATGGGTCAAAGGGGGTCATAGGGTGACCTATGACCCTCTTTGACCCATTAAACGATGACATATGTCCATAGGGGTCCTAGGACCCTAGGGACATATTCGAATCGTTCATATGGGTCAAAGGGGGTCATAGGGTGACCTATGACCCCCTTTGACTCATTAAACGACGACATATGTCCCTAGGGGTCCTAGGACCCCTAGGGACATATTTGAATCGTTCATATGAGTCAAAGGGGGTCGTAGGGTGACCTATGACCCCCTTTGACCCATTAAACGATGACATATGTCCCTAGGGGTCCTAAGACCCCTAGGGACATATTCGAATGGGTAATATGGGTCAAATGGCGTCATAGGGTGACCTATGAACCTCTCTGACCCATTAAATGACAACATATGTCTCTAGGGTTCCTAAGACCCCTAGGGACATATTTGAATCGTTCATATGGGTCAAAGGGGGTCATAGGGTGACCTATGACCCTCTTGACCCATTAAACGACGATATATGTCTCTAGGGGTCCTAGGACCCCTAGGGACATATTCGAATGGGTAATATGGGTCAAAGGGGGTCATAGGGTGACCTATGACCTTCTTTGACCCATTAAACGACGACATATGTCCCTAGGGGTCCTCGGACCCCAAGGGACATATTCGAATGGGTAATATGGGTCAAAGGGGGTCATAAGGTGACCTATGACCCTCTTTGACCCATTAAACGACGACATATGTGCCTAGGGGTCCTAGGACCCTAGGGACATATTTCAATCGTTCATATGGGTCAAAGGGGGTCATAGGGTGACCTATGACCCCCTTTGACCCATTAAACGACAACATATGTCCCTAGGGGTCCTAGGACCCCTAGGGACATATTTGAATCATTCATATGAGTCAAAGGGGGTCATAGGGTGACCTATGACCCCCTTTGATGCATTAAATGACGACATATGTCCCTAGGGGTCCTAGGACCCCTAGGGACATATTCGAATGGGTAATATGGGTCAAATGGGGTCATAGGGTAACCTATGACCCTCTTTGACCCTTTAAATGACGACATATGTCTCTAGGGGTCCTAGGACCCCTAGGGACATATTCGAATCGTACATATGGGTCAAAGAGGGTCATAGGGTGACCTATGACCCTCTTTGACCCATTAAACGATGATATATGTCTCTAGGGGTCCTAGGACCCCTAGGGACATATTCGAATGGGTAATATGGGTCAAAGGGGGTCATAGGGTGACCTATGACCCTCTCTGACCCATTAAACGACAAGATATGTCGCTAGGGGTCCTAGGACCCCTAGGGACATATTTGAATGGGTAATATGGGTCAAAAGGGGTCAGAGGGTGACCTATGACCCTCTTTGACCCATTAAACGACGACATATGTCCCTAGGGGTCCTCGGACCCCAAGGGACATATTCGAATGGGTAATATGAGTCAAAGGGGGTCATTGGGTGACTTATGACCCTCTTTGACCCATTAAACGATGACATATGTCCCTAGGGGTCCTAGGACCCTAGGGACATATTCGATTCGTTCATGTGGGTCAAAAGGGGTCATAGGGTGACCTATGACCCCCTTTGACTCATTAAATGACGACATATGTCCCTAGGGGTCCTAGGACCCCTAGGGACATATTTGAATCGTTCATATGAGTCAAAGGGGGTCGTAGGGTGACCTATGACCCCCTTTGACCCATTAAACGATGACATATGTCCCTAGGGATCCTAGGACCCCTAGGGACATATTCAAATGGGTAATATGGGTCAAATGGGGTCATAGGGTAACCTATGACCCTCTTTGACCCATTAAATGATGACATATGTCTCTAGGGGTCCTAAGACACCTAGGGACATATTCGAATCATTCATATGGGTCAAAGGGGGTCATAGGGTGACCTATGACCCTCTTGACCCATTAAACGACGATATATGTCTCTAGGGGTCCTAGGACCCCTAGGGACATATTCGAATGGGTAATATGGGTCAAAGGGGGTCATAGGGTGACCTATGACCCTCTTTGACCCATTAAACGACGACATATGTCCCTAGGGGTCCTCGGACCCCAAGGGACATATTCGAATGGGTAATATGGGTCAAAGGGGGTCATAGGCTCTTTGACCCATTAAACGACGATATATGTCCCTAGGGGTCCTAGGACCCTAGGGACATATTCCAATCGTTCATATGGGTCAAAGGGGGTCATAGGGTGACCTATGACCCCCTTTGACCCATTAAACGACAACATATGTCCCTAGGGGTCCTAGGACCCCTAAGGACATATTTGAATCGTTCATATGAGTCAAAGGGGGTCATAGGGTGACCTATGACCCCCTTTGATGCATTAAACGACGACATATGTCCCTAGGGGTCCTAGGACCCCTAGGGACATATTCGAATGGGTAATATGGGTCAAATGGGGTCATAGGGTAACCTATGACCCTCTTTGACCCTTTAAATGACAACATATGTCTCTAGGGGTCCTAGGACCCGTAGGGACATATTAGAATCGTACATATGGGTCAAAGGGGGTCATAGGGTGACCTATGACCCTCTTTGACCCATTAAACGATGATATATGTCTCTAGGGGTCCTAGGACCCCTAGGGACATATTCGAATGGGTAATATGGGTCAAAGGGGGTCATAGGTCACCCTATGACCCTCTCTAACCCATTAAACGACGAGATATGTCGCTAGGGGTCCTAGGACCCCTAGGGACATATTCGAATGGGTAATATGGGTCAAAGCGGGTCATAGGGTGACCTATGACCCCCTTTGACCCATTAAACGACGACATATGTCTCTAGGGGTCCTAGGGTCAAAAGGGGTCATAGGGTGACCTATGACCCTCTTTGACCCATTAAAAAATGACATATGTCCCTAGGGGTCCTCGGACCCCAAGGGACATATTCGAATGGGTAATATGGGTCAAATGGGGTCATAGGGTGACCTATGACCCTCTTTGACCCATTAAACGATGACATATGTCCCTAGGGGTCCTAGGACCCTAGGGACATATTCCAATCGTTCATATGGGTCAAAGGGGGTCATAGGGTGACCTATGACCCCCTTTGACCCATTAAACGACAACATATGTCCCTAGGGGTCCTAGGACCCCTAGGGACATATTTGAATCGTTCATATGAGTCAAAGGGGGTCATAGGGTGACCTATGACCCTCTTGACCCATTAAACGATGATATATGTCTCTAGGGGTCCTCGAACCCCTAGGGACATATTCGAATGGGTAATATGGGTCAAAGGGGGTCATAGGGTGACCTATAACCCTCTTTGACCCATTAAACGACGACATATGTCCCTAAGGGTCCTAGAACCCCTAGGGACATATTCGAATGGGTAATATGGGTCAAATGGGGTCATAGGGTAACCTATGACCCTCTTTGACCCATTAAACGATGACATATGTCTCTAGGGGTCCTAGGACCCCTAGGGACATATTCGAATCGTTCATATGGGTCAAAGGGGGTCATAGGGTGACCTATGACCCTCTTAACGCATTAAACGACGATATATGTCTCTAGGGGTCCTAGGACCCCTAGGGACATATTCGAATGGGTAATATGGGTCAAAGGGGGTCATAGGTCACCCTATGACCCTCTTTGACCCATTAAACGACGACATATGTCCCTAGGGGTCCTCGGACCCCAAGGGACATATTCGAATGGGTAATATGGGTAAAAGGGGGTCATAGGGTGACCTATGACCCTCTTTGACCCATTAAATGACGACATATGTCCCTAGGGGTCCTCGGACCCCAAGGGACATATTCGAATGGGTAATATGGGTCAGATGTGGTCATAGGGTGACCTATGACCCTCTTTGACCCATTAAACGACAACATATGTCCTTAGGGGTCCTAGGATCCCTAGGGACATATTTGAATCGTTCATATGAGTCAAAGGGGGTCATAGGGTGACCTATGACCCCCTTTGATGCATTAAACGACGACATATGTTCCTAGGGGTCCTAGGACCCCTAGGGACATATTCGAATGGGTAATATGGATCAAATGGGGTCATAGGGTAACTTATGACCCTCTTTGACCCTTTAAATGACAACATATGTCTCTAGGGGTCCTAGGACCCCTAGGGACATATTCGAATCGTACATATGGGTCAAAGGGGGTCATAGGGTGACCTATGACCCTCTTGACCCATTAAAATATTAATATTATACTATATTATTATAATTTATAATATATTATACTTTTTTATTATATATTATATTATAAGATATTACTTTTTATTATTATATTATATTATATATATATATTATATTACATTACTATATATTATAATATATGAAATATTATATTATATTATTATAATATAATATGTTATTATAATATTATTATTATAGTATGATATTATATGATTATAATATAATAATAATATTATTATTATATTATAGTATAATAATTATTATAATAATATTATTATTATATTATAGTATAATAATAATTATAATAATATTATTATATTATAGTATAATAATTATTATAATAATAATAGTAAATAATATTATTATTATTATAATATAATATTATGATATATTATTTAATATTATTATTATTATTTTATATCAATAATAATAATATTAAATAATATATCATACTATTATATGATTTTAATTATTAGTCAGATATTGGATTTAAAATCGGATATCCAATATCAAATCTGATATCCGATATGATATCGGATATCTGATAAGGCTCGGCTTAACCTTCCAGGTTTGGTTCTTGGATAGGTAAAAAAAAGTCAGAGCGGATTTTGAAGCGCTTTTAGGCGTCTTCAAACACCTTTTTTTTCACATTGCCACTTTTTGGCACACCATGATCCTGCACATACCCATAGGAAGGTGGGTTCTTCAAACGTCTTATCTATACATGTAATAATCATGAATGTAACAACTTGGTTTAAATATTCTTAGTGTTGATTTTCACTAAAAAATGTATGAGAGCTCTTTATGCAACTCATACCTTCATGTAATGGAAATAAGCTTCCAAATAACAACCAAGTTACCAATTTTCAGAGTGGCCTAATTTTAACTTTATATGCTTATTAGTCCCTACCTTGTAAAAGGTAGGGAAATATTATTTTCTTTTGTCCCCCTCTATTTATTTTTTCTCCCAAAGTATGGACGATATTCTAAAATTTGTGTGCAATGATTTAAAAAATTTATTTATTAAATATTAATTCCAAATTTGTTATTGGCTAGGTCTATTTTTGCTGGGGTTTTTGTGATTTTTTAAAATTAATATAAGGATAAACAATTGTCCACCATTAATGTTCATTTATGACATGTCATAAAGGAGAAGAAAGGAGAAGAAAGTGGTGGCCCGTGGGTAAAAAGGTGTAGTAAATGTGGTAGTTGAAGCAACAACAACACCATTTTAGGCTAGTTTTAAAAATTGATTCTCCTCTTATTCAGGAAAAAGCGGTAGGAGCTATCACGAGCCTTTTATACAATGGTAGAAATAAAAAGATGATGGCATCAGCAGATTGTTTAATTGAAAGATTGATCAAGATGCTTGAGTCTACGTCAACTTTGGTGCATCAAAATGCAACAGGTGCTCTGTATAATTTGTCCATAAGCCCACAAAATATTGCAGCAATTGGAGTTGATCCAAGAGGTGTGACAAATCTTGTTACTATATTATCTTTTAAGTGTGGTCTTGTGCAAGAGTATGTAGCAGGAGCTTTGGGGAATCTTGCTTTGTTTGAAGAGATAAGAGAGGAAATGAAAAAAAGGGAGCCATGGCCTTGCTAAAGAAACTCAAGAGCAACTCTTCTAGTATACAGCCAAGAAAACAAGCTAAGAGGGCCCATAGGCAGTTTCATCTAATCAAAATGCTGGTTTAGATGGAAAGCAAACAAGTTGGAAAGATGTTGCAAGGTAGGGTTGGGGTTGCTTATTTAGCATTGCCTGTTTATGGGCACAACCATTTAAAAGAAATTCTAAGCATGGAAATGGTGGATGATTTTGAAACTACATTTACAAAAGCCACTACAAAATGTGCACTGACAACAATTTATCTTTTTACTTCTTGCCTACACTTTGAGCGTCTATTGTATGACATATGTAATGTAATTAATTCATACTTAGATTTTTTTTGATTGAAAAAAAAGTTTCACCCAATCTTAAAATAGAAATTTGATTTTAAAAATATATTTATTAAAACAAGAAATCTTCATATTGTAGATATTATAAAATATTTATATTAAAGAAATGTATTCATATTCCTTTATTAGCAAAATCTCTTTTATTTGCAAAATCTCAATTTAGCTAAAATAAAAAATATCAATGAAATTTTTTAACATTATATTTAAATTTTAAATTGAAATTAATAAATTCAATTAAAAAATAAAGATTGAATTAGAAGTACTTAGAAGTCTTATATGTGCTTATGTTGTAGTCTGAGATGTCTTTGGTTGTGCAGGATAGGAGTCTTTTGCAAAAGGAGCTCGAAATCATTAAATTGAAGAACACAAAATTCAGGAAGGAAAATGAGGTTGATGTGGGGGAAAGGAATGATTTGCACAAGGAGCTAGAATTCATCAGATATGAAAACAGCAAGCTGCGAAATAAAAATAAGATTAGTGGACAGCAGCTAAAAGTTCTTACAAAAACGGTCAGGAACCTGCAAAAGGAGAACAAAAGCTACAAGAGCATGTCACTTGTTCTTGGCTGTGTCAATGGACAAGCTGCAAGGTTGGCTAGAAGCAATGTGAGGTTGTGAAATGAAATATATGGAGGCAATAAACGTGAAGGTGTTGTGCAGATTCAGAAGGACGAGAAAAAGAAAGCTGAAATCATATTGCAAGCTAAAGAAAATCTGGTATTGGAACAGAGTTTCAAAGTAAAAAAATTGCAAGGCGAGGTGTGTGATGGGGAACTGGAGCTAGATGCCATCAAAGCAGAAAACACCGAACTGAAAAGTAAAAATGAGGGCAAGAATGTTGAAATTGCTGGAGATTCTAAAGAAGAATTCGTATCAGAACAGAACTTGAGAATAGAGGAATTGCAAAGAGAAATATATGGTCTTGTGGCAGAGAACACTAAACTGAGGGATGAAACAGAGGTTAATGTTCAACAACTGCAAGTTTTCAAACAGAACTTCTTAAAGTTGCAAGAGGACAATGTAAAGCTCTATGAAATCCCATTTTCACGACAGTCGGGATTAAACTTTTGATGCAGCTCTATTGTTCAATTTCCGACTCCACCGCTCAAACTCAAGCTCCAATGTTTCCCAGTTTACGCTCAGAACTCCACAGTTTGTTTTCTAATTTGCTTGGATTAGTCCCTTTTCTGGAAAGAGCTGGAGGAGAGGAAAACTGGAACCGAATATGTGGCAGAGGAAATGGTGAGGGCAGAGACAGAGAAGATATAACACTGTGCATATTGAGATGAGCATGAAATTCCAGTCCCAGAAGCTGAAAGTGCCGAGGAACCCATGTTTCTTATAATGGTAGTTATTAATTAATTAATTATTAAGCCGATAGGCTTTTCATGTGGGAAAAATTGTCGTATGCCGATAAAATGTCATATGCTCGTAAAATTGTCTTATGCCATTAAGGACAATGACGAAAATAGTAGTATATTGAGTCATTGGATTGTTGTAGATGGTGCTTACGGTTCTTCTCTGTTTTTAGTTATATTAGTGACTTTGGACCTTTGTTTTTCGTTATTGTGTGAAAGTATATTGAGTGTTTTGTGTCGACGCCTTTTTTTCCTGTTCTTTGCCAGGTTAGTGACTTGTTAGTTGGGTGTTGATGGGCATTTCTATTTTAGATTGAGTTATTGCGATTTTTGATAATGGTGTTTCGTACAGAGCGGAGATTTGTCTGAGATGTTAATGGGGGGAACCTATGAGAAGAGGGGGCGTGAGATGTTGAGGAGGTTAATACCAGTGGCCAACGTAACTCAGATGTTTTTGAAGGCTTTAGTGCCATCCACCTCCACTTCTCTCACAGATGTATTGAAGGCTGAGTAGTATGAAGATGGTGTTCTTACCAGTGTTGTTCGAAAGATGCCTCTTGCTAAAGTATGAAGAAAGTACTAATTTTTGGCTTTTTTTTCCCTCGACTTGGTTGTGTTTTTCTTCTTGTTCAAAGGATTCTTCTTGTGGGTGTGGCAGGGGGCTGTCGAGAGCAGCCCACTACAGAAGGCCAAGGTGATGAAAAGATTGATTTGGGAGAATTTGGTATCCCATTGAAGCAAGTGAATTCAAGAGTGTCTTCCAATATGTTTTTCTGCCCCAGTGGCCTTGATATTGAGCATTCTATTTCTCTCTACCACTCAGTGTTAAGACATCATTGCAGTACTGCTTGAGTGAGTTTTCTTAATCCCACTGCTGAGTAATCGGGATGTATTCACAATTCTGGGTTATATATATGTGTCTGTGGAAAGTAGGAGTTTTTAATTTATTTTTGATAATTTGTGCCAATTTGTATGTTGAATGAGCTTTTTGAAGTTAACTATTTTGTTATGCAGTTCCTTTCAAAATGTTGAAGGAGAGTGGAAAGTGTTTATAGACACTGATACAAAGCTATATGGTGAGAATGGAGCATATGCAAACATTGGCTTGGGCATGGCGGACTTCATTTGCCTTCCCCTGCATGCCAATGCACAATAAAAGAAAGAAAGTTCAACTGGTCACACAAAGGATATACGAAAGAAGAGAATAACTCTGTTATTTTTTTGGCAACAAAGGAAACTCTGTTTCTTATAGCAGAGAAAACCTACGATGACAATTCTAGACTTAACTGCTTGTTACTGCAGTTAGATGACACATAATCTGCTCTTTATTAAATGCAGAGTAACAAAACTTATACAGAACACAACCATGTCATTTACATATGTTTAAGTTGTACTTCCATATGCAATTCCAGTAATAATCTTACGATGCTTCATATACACCTGATTTTATTTAAGTCGTAAGTAATTAGGGGTAAATGTAATTAGGGGTAAATGTACGATTCAAGGGTTAAAGAGTGGAATTGATTCATCCTATAAAAGGGTGAAATTCCTCTAGTTATGTAAGTGGTGAAATTCCTCTAGTTATGTAAGTGAGCACAGTTATAAGCAGCAACTGCACGAAAATCTACAAATAATTTCTATGGTCCTCATTATTAACTAGACTAGACTGTTCCTATTCCCTAATAATTAAGGATTGATTCATCCTATTTGATTGATATTTTTTTATAATAATTTTTAGAAAATTATTAAACTACATAGTTATTTGATTTTTTTATTAATAATTTTCAAGGAACTTTTTAGAAGGAATAATAATTTTTAGAAAATTATTAAACTGCATAGTTATTTGATTTTTTAAAAATAATTTTGAGAGAACTTTTTAGAGGGAATAATTTTTATAAATAAAAAAAGTATAATTATCTAAGTCATAAAAGATGAACATAGTTATTTGATTGATATTTTTTAATAATAATTTTTAGAAAATTATTTGAACATAGTTATTTGATTGATATTTTTTAATAATAATTTTTAGGAAATTATCAAACTATATAATCATTTGATTGATATTTTTATATAATCATTTGATTGATATTTTTTAATAATAATTTTTAGAAAATTATCAAACTACATAATCATAATCATTTGATTGATATTTTTAATAATTCTAAGACAACTTTTTAGAGGGAATAATTTCTATAAATAAAAAAATAAAAGTATACCAGTCATAAAAGTCTGAAGTTTTTTTAAAGTAAAGAGATTATTCAAATTAATATTATACCTTAGTATTTGAATATAAATATAAAAGATAAAATTATAAAATCATAAAAAGTCTTGAAAGTAAAGAGATTATTCAAATTAATATTATACCTTAGTATTTGAATCTGAAGTTTTTTTAAAGTAAAGAGATTCAAAGTAAAGAGATTATTCAAATTAATATTATACCTTAGTATTTGAATATAAATATAAAAGATAAAATTATAAAATCATAAAAAGTCTTAGAAGTTTTTTAAAGTAAAGAGATTATTCAAATTAATATTATACCTTAGTATTTGAATAACTAAACTATTTAGGGATAATGAAAGAGAATATCAACTACGAGAGAATATGAGCTATGAGAGAAGAAATAGAATGTGAAAGTATTTTTCCCAAAATTAATAAAAATTATATATTTGAATAACTAAACTATTTAGGGATAATGAAAGAGAATATCAACTACGAGAGAATATGAGCTATGAGAGAAGAAATGGAAATCACTCCAATAGAATGTGAAAGTATTTTTCCCAAAATTAATAAAAATTATACAAAGTTCTACAAAATGTGAAAGTGTTTTTCCCAAAATCAATAAAAATTACACAAAGCTCTACAAAATGTGAAAAGTGTTCTTCCCAAAATCAATAAAAATTACACAAAGCTCTACAAAATGTGAAAGTGTTTTTCCCAAAATCAATAAAAAGTACACAAAGCTCTACAAAATGTGAAAGTGTAGAAACTTGGGATAGTACACAAAGTTCTACAAAATGTGAAAATGTTTTTCCCAAAATCAATAAAAAGTACACAAAGTTCTACAAAATGTGAAAATGTTTTTCCCAAAATCAATAAAAAGTACACAAAAGTTCTACAAAATGTGAACAAAGTTCTACAAAATGTGAGTGTAAAAACTTGGGATATTATATTTTGTTGCAAAACTAAAGTGTAAAAACTTGGGATATTATATTTTGTTGCAAAACTACTTACAAAGACTTCAAACCTCTTCCACATCTTGTAGAAAGTAAATTTCAAAGATTTCAAACCTCTTCCACATCTTGTAGAAAGTGTAAAAACATCTTGTAGAAAGTGTAAAAACTTGAGATATTATATTGTGGCAAAACAAAGCACATCTTAAATAATTAAGAAGAAACTGTTTGTCATACTGTCAAAAAATTCAAACCTCTTCCACATCTTAAATCTTTAAGAAGAGACTGTTTGTTAGACTATAAAACTCTGTTTGTGATATGTGCTATTGCCCAATTAAAATCAGAATTTAAAAAGGAATGAATGAAGAAAACAGAGTTTAAAAAGGAAAACAAAGAATAAGAGGATTATGATAAACTCAGATATTATGAATAAGAGGATTATGATAAACTCAGATATTATTATTTAGTTACATAACTATTATAATCTAGAGATTGAAGCTACAAGCTTTCAATACAGTATTTTATTACAGTCCTACTAATCTAGAGAAGAAAATCCGGGTTATACACCCGGAAAATTTACATAACTAGTATAATTTGATGATGTCCTCATTGCAGATGGGCAATTCTAATTCTAATATTACTCTAAACAACGGCTGAAAGTTCAGAGATGGGAACATCTGCTCTGGGACAGTCACAATTTTCACACTGACAATTCACCCCACATTTGCAGTATGATTTCCCTTCAATTGCCACGTCTGCTCTTGAACAAGTGCACGGATTGCACGTACAATTCTCTCCACAGGAGCAGTACGCCTTCACCTCCACACTGCGTAATTCCAACCTCTTCTAATCAGGATTATATAAATCATTTTTTTGGACATTAGAATAGATATCTGTACAATTAAAAGAGAACAAGTCATTGGTAAAATGAAATTTACCCGGTCTGTCCTGATGGAGCTCCCTTAGTGCCGGCGGCACACCTAGCCAGTCAAAACAACTTAGTCACCCAAAATAAAATTTAAAAGAAGATCAAATAAACATAAGATGATTTAAGGACAAGAAAATGTAGTGACCCAATTTTGAAATTTGAAAACGCTGTAAGAAAAGATCACCTAAATCTAGAAATTGGGGAAAATAATCAAAAACAAGATCACCCAAGTTTAAAAATTTGGGAAACAAACTATTTGGGAAAACCAATAAAATATAGTGAACCCAATTAGAAATTTAAAAACACTCTTACGAAAATAGAAAACAAAAAAAAAACAAGATTGCAAATAAAAGTTCAGATTTGAAAGAAACCCAACTCATTTTCCTCATATCAAAATCTAACGTTAGCCAACCCAACATGAACAAAAGAGTTGCACCTTACTTAACCATTAAAACTATCCCATGACTTCTAATCATAGAGCTTCATAAAAACATCACAACTGAATAATACTAGTCTAATCAATTACGGTCTATTAAACAAAACTATCTGTACCACTTTAACTTTATATTTGATCCAAACAAACCAACAAAATAAAAACAATAGCATTAGAAAGAGAGAGAAAATACCTGCAAGTAGAACAGGTGCAAATTCCACCGCTTAAACACCCACAATGAGTAGCAACGCATGCACATGGCCCTTCCATCTTAGATTCTACTCAAATCTTCCCCTCGCTTACAAAACTACCATGAAAATTCAACACAACTGCAGTTTACAGCTTGTAGACATCTGAATCCATGTATTTATAGAGGTGTAAAATGGGGTTAGAATGATTTGTATGAGGTGGATTGTTGCATGTCAACAATGTCCACCTCCACAACGTGGCATCAGCTCAATCTATTCGAAAACAGAGGCCAAATAACAAATATCCAGCTCTCAAAGATCGGCATTTAAGTTGCACTAAATTTGCTCTGTTAAACAGTAAGAATGACACATAGTCCTAAAAGTTAAGGCATACATGTGGGGATGTGATTTACTCTAGTGGCGGTGCAAATCAATTAGAAAGTTGTTCATTTTAAATAACTTCATTTCATAAATTGGGGATTATCAATTTTTTTTATTAAAAAATTTACTATTTATATATTCTGTTCTTTATAGGAGCTTTGTTTCATTAAGTGTAAATTGAATTTTTTAAGGAGTAGAACATGTGATATCTTTTTAGAAAGTGCACTTTTTAATCTTAAGTTATTTGATAAGAACATGAAACAATTATTTTTCATAAGAATTGCACATGTGACCTCTTTTTTGAGGATATACTTTTGAATTCTTTCATAAGAATATCAAGTGGCTTAAATTTATTTTACAAAATTGTGTCACTTTGATTGCTAAGTCTAAGGAGAAGGGAAGCTTTGACATTCTTTAAAATAAGGGAGGGGTCTCATGAGTAGCGCTAGAGCTCTACTTTTTAGGTAGGGGAGGTGTCATGAGAGATTTTTGGCTGGATCCAAGCTCTCAAGTTGCTCCAAAGTTTAAGGAAAAAATAGTTTCTTCTAAATTTATTTTTTTAATTAAAAATATAAAATTCAAATGTTTGACAAGTGGCAAAAAGCATTTCTTAATTGGTGGGGCTATTTCAACGAAATGGCTATCTAGCCAATGGAATTGTTCTATATTGCAATTAATTATTTATTTTTAAAAAATAAAATAGTTGTTTTGTAATTTTAATTTAATATTAAATAATGTCTATTCAATTGGTTGAGTGGCTTCCCTATTTCAAGCCCCACCCCTTTTCCACTTACTTCCTAAAAATTAGGGGATTCTATATTTTTTGGAAAAGATTATGAAGATAGATAGATAGATAAAATTTTAACGTCCACGAGGCCAAAAATAGCCTATGGGACAGCAAGACAACTCAAGCAGACTTAAGTAGCGCTGTTCGCCTCTTGTGTAGACTAGTGATGAGCCCCCCCAATTGCTCAATGTACTCTTCGTTGAACAGGTTATGCCAAGAACTGTCACATATAGTATCCGCAAACTTATCCCTGCTATCCTTGTAGGCCTCACATTCTAGAATAAAGTGCTGTTCAGTTTCCACTTTCCCAGAATTGCAAAATCTGCAAATTCTCTCTTCCCAAGCCTCCTTTGGCCTCTTCCAACGCCCGGTCTCACAACGAAGTTGGTGAGAGTTGGTTCTCAGCTGAGCAATAAGAATTTTAGCTCTCCAAGAAATGTTGGCTCCTATGTACACTTTTTCGAGTTGATCACAAGTGGGGTTGAACTCATTTATATAATATAGTTTCTTCCTCCCAATCTCGCTTCCCCAATTTCTCTTGTAGAATTTCTCCATAACAAAGACCTTTATTTCTTTATTACTTGTGGGGCACATATTGAAATGAATATTCCATTTACTCATCCACTTGATGTTTTGTTGCATCCATGTCCTTTTTCGCTTACATAGTGTGTCACTAAAGACAACTTTCGGCCATCTATCCTCTTCCATTTTTTTGATTCTTTTTAGATAGCTTAAAAGGCGAACCATAGCAAGTGCCTCAATAGGCGCAGCCCCCATTTCACTTAGCATGATGTCATATGGAATAGTGCTTTTAATTTTAAACTTGCTTGTAATCAAGCGCTTTTGGATCCCTTCGATTTGTTTCCATTGTGCTATAGTAGTGCTACTGGCCCATAATTCACACCCATAAAGAACAACTGGCAGCACAAGAAGACCAAACAAGGTTTGAATAGTTTTCCAATCCCACAACTCCGCTTCACGGCACCTATTCTGAAGAGCGTAGAAAGCCTTCCATCCACCTAATGTCCTTTTATACCTGCAGCTAGACCAGCTTAGTTTTTTGTTGAAATCGATGCCAAGGTATTTATATTCCGCAACTTCTTCGAGAACACTTCCATTGTAATAAAATTCATGTTGATGTTGTTTTTTATTATTAGAGAAAATCATAACCTTGGTTTTGTTGATATTGACTTGCATCCCCACCATTCTACAAAAGCGCTCAAGAGAAGATAGATGGTCTTGCAAACCACAAGCAGATTTGGCAATTAAAATGAGGTCGTCCGCATATAGGAGTAGCTTTATAACAAATTCCCCTAGCTGAATGCCTTCACGCTCTTGCGTGTTTAACCACTCTTCCAGTTTGTCAATATATAAACCAAATAAAGTAGGGGATAAAGGGCAGCCCTGTTTGACCCCGATATCGCTCCTAAAACATTCTAAAATGCCATCTGAAGTTTTGATTTTGACTTTCACCTCTTCGTACATTCTATGAGCAGCAGCTCTGAGATGCCTAGGAATCCCCAATTCTTCCATCCTCAACCAAAGCTTGTCTCTCGGAACGGTATCAAAAGCCTTTTTGAAGTCAACAAAGCAACAAAAAACCTCTTCTTTTTTCTCCCACTCTTTTTCAATAATGTGTCTCAGAGTGACACAGTGATCCACTGTCGAGTGCTTTGGCCTAAAACCAGCTTGCCCTTTAGCACGTTTATGATTTTCTTCTGCCCATTTGCTGATCCTAGTTTCTATCATACTGCCAAAAAGTTTAGCAAAGAGGGGATTGATCATTATAGTCCTGTAGTTGGAGGGATTGTTAACATCACCACTCTTAAAAAGTGGTATTGCAAGGCTGATTGTCCAATCTTTCGGAAACCCTTCCTGGCAGATTTTGTTGAAGATTTCAGTGATGTGCGGTGCAAGATTTTTCATACCCCACTTCAAATATTCAGCTTGAAGCGCAACAAGGTCTTTTGCTTTGCCTCCACCCAACTTCTTAATCCCTGTCTCTATCTCTTGCACAGTAAAAATATTTGTGGTATCATTGACCAAAGGTGGCTGTCCCACTCCACCCTCTTGTTCATAAAGTTTCTTAGCATAATCAAACCATTGGGTGGCAATAATATTATTTTCAGTTTGCTTCCTCCTTGGTTGGAGTTCTTTCCAAAAACGTTTGGGGTTATTTCTGCCCAAGAAAATTAGCTCCTCTCTCCTTGTGGACATAAAATCGATTTTTTTCTTCTTTAGGATCTGTTTGTAGGTCTTAATGTCAAGGTTAGTTTTATTTGACTCTCTTAGATTTCTCCTAGCCCTCTTGCATTCCTTATCAAACCATGCATTGGCTGGAAAACAATTAGTTTCAGATTTTCTATTTTTTGCTCTCTTGCATTTTGAAAGAGCCTTGTGAATCAGATTTGATAAATCATGACTATTAACACCATGCTTATACATAGGGTGTCTCATACAAAGTTCCTCAAGAGCAGCCCTGAAAGTGTTACTATTTTCTGAAGTTAACAAAATTCTGCCCTGAGAAGGTGGGTGTTGAGGGCCTTGGATTTTTGCCCCAATCCGTCTATCCTTTGCCCAATACAAATTTACGTACAGTGGTCTATGATCTGATTTGAGATCCCAAATGTGCTCTCTAATTTCAACTTCTTCAATATTGTTATACAAATGCTGCGAACAAATTACATAGTCTACCACACTTGCCCCGTTGTATGTGTTGCAAGTGAAATTGCCCGACTTAGCCCATCTAGCCAAACCATTACAGATTATTAGATCAAATGTGCCACACAAAGTGATCAATTCTTCCCCAAAATGATTGCAGCCTTTAGCATCTTCGGATATTCTATCCCATGGATGATTTCTCTCTTCTGTGAGCCAAATAGGGTTATCATTTACTTCGGAGCTGAAAATACTTGCTTGCCAATTTGCTGTCCTAGCATTGAAATCTCCAACGAGAAGGACATCCCCACGTTGTGAAAAAATAGCAACATCTTTCTTTAACGTAGCATAAGGGTCATTGTGATCTAAACCACACTTTTTATAAATTTTAGATACTTGTGGAGCAAAGTAACAAGCTGCAATCCTGAGAAGAGTGTTATTTTCCATGATTTTGAGCCATATAAATTGTTTATTAGAATCAATCTTTTCCAGCTGAATGACACGACCTTCTTTTTCTTTTACTAGAACCATTATACCTCCATAACCTTTACCATTTCCCGCTGCCTCATTCCACACTGCCATCTTCCAGTAGCCTTCAAACAATGGGGTCTTACATCCCTCATGCTCATGTGTCTCTATGAGACAAATAATGTCTTTGCCTTCCGCAATAGGCCCTAACCCAGGCCCACGTCTCCACGGATAACCTCTGCAATTCCAACAAACTAAACTTAAGGACGCCTAGGTTAAGCTTGATTGCTATTTATTTTGATGCGAAAGACTCAAAGTTGAGTTATTATCACTAGGTGTGATTATGGATCTTGTTGTATCGCTGCCTGTTAAGGTGTTTGTTGTTGCACCTTTGTTGCCTTCTTGCTGCCCTTCATTGTAGCGGTGGCCAAAATGAGCAATAACTGCTTTTCCCTTGAACATCCAAGCTCTTTTGCCTTCATTTCTAGCTGTTCTGATTTTTTCCATTTCCATCCTTCTTTCTACTTGCTGTCTCATAGTTAAATCCTCCTCTAAAACGAAGCGAGAACCCCACAAAAGCTATTTTTTGTTAAGTAGATTTTGTTTGTCACTAATGCTGAGCATGACTACCTTGATTGGCCTATTTCTCTCAGCGTGTGGTTTGCCAACCCTCCAAGCTTGGCAGATTTGTCCTTGCCACAACAACACATCTTGTAGGAAATCCCTCGTTAGGTCAAGGGTATGTTCGCCTTCCCCATAGTCTTTTATCCCCTTGATAATTATATTGGATGCCCTAAGCTGCCTTTCCTTGACCTCTTTGTCTTGCGTGTTCACACGAATCTTTGCCTCTTCTCTTGCCATATCAGGGTGTTTGTTGTTTTTGTCCCAAGTTTTGGTGACTTCTGCAAAACTCCTTCTCTTCTCTTCACCATCTGCCTTTCCTGGCAAACTAGTGTGAAGAATCGTTTTCTCCTTATTATGAGATGACTCGGTATTTTTTGTGACCTTGTTTGTTTCCAATGTCACATTCAGGTTTTTCCATTCATCCTTCATATTCTGCCATTCAAGCTTCCCGGCTAAAAGTGTTTCTTGCAACGTTGAGATTTGAGCTTTTAAAGTGTTGTTATCATCTGCAAGAGTTTTATTTGTTGCAATTAGCACCTGTATATTGCGGTAACTTTCTTGCTCCTTAGCCTCTAGGAGCTCCAACCTCCTCTTGGCCCTCAAAAGTTCTTGCACATAAAGATCTGGGCACCAAGCGAGAGGTGTGGAGGTAGGGCTGTAACTGACAGACTCATCGAAGTTATTACTACCATACAGATGACTGTCACCACTTAAGTGTGGAGGAGGGCACATTTTGACTTGTTTATGCAATCTCTGCCCGTGTTTTTGCTTGTCCTGTGACCCTTTCATACGAGCAAGTCTACGTTTTAAAATGCCCTTGAACTGTTTAACATTGACCCAGATATATTTTCCTGTCTTGCCAAGTGATGCCATTTTGACTTGCCCTAAATGGTTAGTTTCAAAGTGTACCATAATTTCTTGACCGTTTTTTATCAATGAGATGGTTTGCTTTTCCACGGTTTGCATATCCACCGTTTGTTTTCTCATTTGTGTATCCTCAATTTTTTTTTCCATTGATCAAAAGAAAGAAGGGCGAAACAAAAGCTAACAAGAGCAAATATATAAAACAAAACCAAAAAGTGCACCTTGAAACCCCTGGCTTAAGGCCTGCCACTATCTTGCTGTGGGCTGGGCCCCAGTCTTCGTTTTACCCTTGAATAATTTAGTAGCAAAATAAGATTTCATTAGAATATTTTCTTCTAAAATCGGAGCCCTAAGTTTTAAACAAGTGAAAATGAGGTGGGAGGTGGAAATTGTCCCACCAACTAACTTAGAAGAGATTTTTGCCACATATTGAAGATTTGTATATTTCACTCTTCACAAAATCAAAGTTTTAGAAATAAAATAAAATATTATTTTTAAAATATTTTATTAATTACAAAGTTCTTCAATTTAGGAAGAGACTTTTAAGCTGAAATACAATAGGAAAAATCATGGGACCACAAGCCACAACTCTATTTTTAAGAAAGCCCCCCTAAATGAAACAGCCTAAGAAAATTTGAAACCAACCCCTCAACTATACATTATAGAAATGTAGTAGAAAATGCCCCACCTATCTAGAGGTTTTATAAGTAGGATGGGTCCTCCAGAGAGGAGAAAGGGAGTGGTTATTGAATGAAGATGTTCAAAACATGTTATATTCTTAGTGGGGAGTAGTTATTTTATTGAATGAAGTCATTGATAGTGTTAATGAATATATGATTGTAAATATTTATTACTAAAATATAACTTTCACTATTAATTTATATAGATATACTTTGTGTGTATGCATATGTTTATTTGCCTTGCATATTTAATGATTTTTTTTTCAAATAGTTTTTGGTCTACTAACAAATTTGAATGGGTGTTGCATGACTCTATCAAGGATAAAGTCTTGTTAGGTGCAAGGTCCTTGTCATTTTAAAGGACAAGATCAATGTGGATGACTTTAATAGAGTAAATATATCTGAGATCCCTTTCTCTCTCTTTTTTAAGAGGATTATTCTCCTATAATAGACTATAAAAATTTATTTCCATTTGATATTGAAACCCCACAAAAATAATATTGAGAATAAATTCAATATTTTGTTTTAAATTTTTCACGTCAAATGCAATTTTTTTTGCAATCCATTATAGGAATGTGAACTAATAGATATTGACTCTATCAAAGTCACCTAGGTTGACCTCATCCCTTATGATAACAAGGACCTTGCACCTATCAGGACTTTATCCTTGGTAAACTCATGCAAACCCCATTTTAATTTACTAGTACACTAAATACCTATTTGACGAAAAAATCTATTTTCACTAAACACAAATAAAAATATACAATTGCACAAAGTATATCTATATATTATGAGTAAAAGTTGCACCTAAGGAATTCTAAATAATAATTATTTTTAGAAGATCTACAACCTTTTGTACTGTAAAAATGTACACCTCTCTTTTTTTCTATTAGTTGTAAAGTATAAACCATAGTTACAAAATATCACTATCCAAGATAATTGTTACTTCCAATAGGAAAATAATGAGAGAGGCAAGGCATACCAAACCTTCAGATATATATATATCAAATATACTAGTTTCATGTTACAAAAAAGCATATAAGAAGGAGACACTTGAAACTACACCCATCTTGTTTATGTATTTGGTCCTTCAGATCATTTCAACACTTTGTTGTTCCTAATGAACAAAGAAAATGAATGAGCTATTTCAGAGGTTCTAGGTAGTGGTCCATCTCCAGGTGGTTTGATCACAATGTGAGGAACATGTAAAACATTTTAGTTTCTTTGTCTCTCCCTTTTCTTATTTTCGTTCATTTTTTGGATGAATTGGTTCAAAGTTATGTCAAATTCATCAACGCCTTTATCATATTACTTGGTAGATGTGTATCTTTAAGACACTTATTTTGTTGAGCTTTTTTTCCCTTTTCTTATTAGCTTTATGAATTTATCCTCTTTTAGATTCACAATTAAAATAACTTGCAAGTCAATGTTATGATAAATGATTCTTCAAAGAGACTCAATAAGGTACCTAACCTTTCCATTGAAAATATCATAACTTCTAATCTTCTAGATGTGTCATGGAATCTTAATAGAAATTACATGACAGAATATGTTAATGTATTTTTTAGTACTCAAGAATGTACCAATTACCACATTAATAAAATTGAATTTATAATTCAAGACCATACCAAAGGTTCTCCAATCCTCCTTAGCAAAACACAATCAAAGAATACATAAAAAATAGACAAAACATTTACACATAGTGGTGATTATCCATTGGGATTTTTAAATGCTAATTTATTGAGGAGGATGTTTCATATAAATAAAATAATTTTGAGGTTGATATGTTTATGCCTGGGGTTCATAAGATGCTTGTTCTAGGTAGACGGGTGTAGGATTAGGCTCCATCTATCATTGAGGTCATTTATGATATCCATATTATCAAGCTTGTAAATATATTTAGATTTAACCAAATGTAAAGGGGTTATCCCTAGTTTACTTTTTAGTTATTATTGATGAACTCTTTTAGGCCAACTTTATGATTATGTTTGATGATTAGAGACATTTTTTTTCCAGATTGATGGATACTATTTCATACTTAGTTGATTATATGATGAGTTACCTTGATACTAGTTATTTCATGTATGCATGATTATTCTTTCGATGATGATGCTAGTACACAATGTTTTTAGTTATTTTCATGGTGATAGTTAGACGAATTATTTATATGCATTTTCTATGGATACCTACCCCATACTTGCATGTGTATGGTGTACATGTATATTTTACTTTATGTATGATGTTTCTAATATGGTTGAGGGAGGGAGACGTAGTCACCTGCTAGTTGAGATCTACATGATGCACCACTCCCCATCATTGTTTGTTTAGTTTAGATTATATGTGTATGTACATTCATGGATTTTATGTAGATTGCAAGTATCAGGTATCGACTTCCCTAAATTGCTAGGATAAGTGTACCCTATCGCAATATCTCAAAGGTAAAAGAGGGGAGATAATTCATGAGTCCAAATCCTAACCTTAAACCAATTTTCACAGAAAGTAGAACAAGTATCTGAGTTGTCTACCCTTTTGAATTTGTCAACTAGTGATGTAAATTGCAAATTTTAACCCTTGAGCTTGATCTAGTATTTTGCACTTTATAATGGGTTTCCATATTTAGTCTTGTGGGTTTGTGATGATTTTCTATTATAATTAAATCAAAATAAAGAGTATTTATTGATTTAATTTAATGAAAATTTTATAAAGAAAATTTGATATTTAATTAATTGAAAAATTAATTAAATAAAAGAATTAAATTTAAAGATATATTTAAAGTCTAATTTTGGCATAATCATATTTATTTAATTTAATAATAATAATATTTAAAAGTTTTATTTTATAATAAACTCTAAATATTATTATTATTTAAGTTAATAAGTGCTTGAATGCGATCA
Organism: Cupressus sempervirens; assembly: GCA_028749045.1. Lineage (NCBI taxonomy): Eukaryota > Viridiplantae > Streptophyta > Pinopsida > Cupressales > Cupressaceae > Cupressus > Cupressus sempervirens. The sequence goes on along the minus strand of CM053787.1, from coordinate 341,031,288 downwards.
GATTTCCACAATCCATAATAGTTATGGTACTTAGTTTCTGGATTAGATTGTGTAAAGATGTTTTCCATTGACGTTTCAAATCACACTACGTGATCCATCATCAAGATGAGAGAGTAAGAGACATAAAACAATGTAAGTTGCAGATTTAGCATAGACTCACCAAATAAAAGAGACCAGGAGAAATGGATTGCACACACCCCAAAGCTAGAAAAATAATAATAAAACAAATGGGGTGAAAGACTAGACAAGAAGGCATCTCACAATTGTAAGTAATAAGGTTAATAGTAAGGGAGAGCAAAAAAGAAATAACCAATCAAAATCCAGGTGAAGCGAGTATATAGATTAAGAAGGTGTATATATATAAATTACCTATATATATTATATACTTATATATACGTAATATGTGGGTGTTTGTACCAAGTTGTGGTGCCAAAAACATCACACCCCAATTTTTTTTTAATTTTAAAAAGTGTGTATGCGCTATAGCACTCATGTGCTTTGGCTTGGGCTCCACAAGCCTAGCCTAAGCCAAAGCGCGTACGTGCTATAGTGCATACATGCTTTTTAAAATTAAAAAATTTTATAAATGGGCTGAAAACCCACAGCCCATTTCATTTTGCTTGTATTTCCTCCTCACAACGCATACGTGAGTTGAATAAATTGAAGACCTTTGTCATTCGCCTCCTCAAAATGCCTCCCCATCACCGAAGTTTGAGATCAAAATCACGTTGTATGTTTTCTACTCTTATTTTTGCATTGTTTTATATGTTTTTGCATTGTTTTGTAGGTTTTTTTTAATTTTTCTTTAAATTTGTTTATTTATTTAGATTGCAATTGGTTTCTTATTAGGAAATGTGAATAATGAATTGCCAAATCCCCAGCTAGATCAACAAGATCAAAACGAAAACCCTCCACAAAATGAGAATCAAAACCCTCCACAACAAGAGCAAGAAATTCCACAACCTACACCAATTGGAAGACCTCCTACTAGCACACAAAACAACATAATAAATGAAATAGAAAAAGGTAAAAATGAATTAGAAGCAATCATTGGTAGGTTGAAAGCTTGTGGACAAACCAATCCAATGAGAGCACAATTGGCATCCTCCCTCGAGTCCATTAGGACCCATGTAGCTTCTATTAGTGGTCAGTTGGATATTTGGTGGGTTAAGAGGGATGAACAAAGAAGATATTATGCAAACAAATTATCATATCAAGATGTTTAAAATATATATATATATATATATATATATATATATATATATAGATATATATATATATATATATATATATATATAGATATATATATATATATATATATATATATATATATATATATATATATATATATATATATATATATATATATATATAGAAAAAGGTAGCATTTGTGCATTGTTTAAAAAGCCTGGTGAACAAAATATTATTAGAACTACAACTAAAAGATATCCCATCCATTGGTGCATACATGATGGTATTAGAAATAACTTTTGGGATAGATGGTGGATGGTTTTTGATGCCCCTCCCTGCAATAATCACAAGGTTCCAATGTATTTCTTAAAGAAATTGTATTGTGAATTTGTCCTTGGGGAGATCCCCAATTATTTTGATATATTAGAATCTAAGGGTAGAGGTGGGGGGTCATCATTTGAGAGGCCAGGGGCATGTCGTGACCCTAATGTAGTTAGGGCGCATGTTGTCAAGCCACAAGGTGAGCATGTGATTATTCCTTTAGTTGTGAAGGACCATGTAGAGACCAGCACTCTAGGGACTATTAATGCTTTGACACAAACCCTCATTCATTGCACAATTCCATTAGTTAAGGAGGAGCCTTCTATGCGTCATAGTCACGTGTGCACATCATGTGGATCCTTCTACACATTTGGCAGTCATGCTAGAGATAATATGGATGATGGGCTAGTCACTGATCAGTTCCTAAGTCAGACATTTGACATTTACACACAGGTAAATTACAATTATAATAAAATAATTTGATCACATTTCATATGTATAGTGAATGACTAGTTAATTAGCATGTATTGACATTGTTCAAAATTCAAGGTAAGGGTGTTGCTAGCCCTAGTAGAGATCCCCCAGCCCCATTTTTTGTCTCGTCAATGAGTCCAGAGGAATGTGTCAATTTAATCATTTAAATTTATACATATATTCATTAAGTAATCAAATGAAGGATTAACAAAAAAAATTATGCATGTGCATCAGTTCTCTACAAGACCATCGACATTCACTAGGGACTCCAAGCATAGGTGTGATACAAGCTTCGTAGAGGTACATTTGTTTCATGTTAATTTAATTCATTTGATTATATTTGTTTCATATTTCATGTTACATGTAACTTGTATTGTATGACATACAACTCTTGACATCTAAGACTCCTCATCTTCGCCATTCCATCAATCGTGGAGTTGCTCCAACGATGGCTAGTTCAGAGCCATTGACTGAGGTATGAAAGAATTTTCTTGATTTTAGTAGTTGTTTATAATAGTTAGTATCAAAATTTCTAATGTTATTTATAAGTGATTATATTGATTGAATTTTTGTAGGCCTTTGTTACACTCGATTGTCCTCAAGCCTTTGAGGTGGATGTACAGAGTGAATATTTTATTGCGGGTAAGAAAATAATTAATTTTGCGTGTACATATATTTGATTTCAATCTATAATAATTATTGATTCATAACTACTTTGTTTGTATCAGCTCGAGTTAGAGAAGAGCCTAAAAAAGAGGATGAGCGAGCATCTGAGGAAGACCCCATCATCCCCATCATCTCCCTCCACATGATGACCGAAGACCTCTAGGGATTTTTTTTCTTCCCCTCGTGGGAAGGAGAAGATATAGTTTATAGACACACATATATGGGCATTAGTGGATATATATGTTGGATTTTATGTCAATGGACATATTCAATATACATTTGATGTATATATGACATTTTATATTTGATGTATGACATATATTTGATGCATGACATTATTAGACTTATGACATTATTGGTTAATATATGATATGTTTGTTCATGTATGACATTATTGGTTATCATAATATATTATGTGTCTGTTAATGTATGACATTATTGGTTATCATTTTATATTATATATTTGTTCATGTATGACATTATTGGTTATCATAATATATTATATGTTCATTCATGTATGACATTATTGGTTATCATAATATATTTTATGTGCATTCATGTGTGACATTATTGGTTATCATAATATATTATATGTTTGTTCATGTATGATATTATTGGTTATCATAATATATATATCTTGTTTTTATTGTTTACATTTTAAGTACATTTCATGTATTTCATTTTAATGTAAATTGCATCCAAAATGATGCAAAATGCTCACACCAAAAGCTAGTGGATTCTCAGCAAGAACACTTTTAAGGCAAACTACCTTTACCACCTTCGTAAGTGTCTTTAAAGACTCTTTCCAACTTGGTTACAATATTGAACAAACTTCTATCCAACATCACAAAACTACTTGATCACTTTCCCTATTCAAAACTTGGGAAGTAATAAGGGAAAAATGAGCAAATTTGAGAAATGGATCCTAATCAACTTCTTGCTTCAAACTAACATCTTAGACACTTCAGGGAACACCTAATAACTATTTCACAAACTTCATTCTGTCATCTATTCCATCCTTCCAAGAGATTCTTCAACATCTTATGAGTGAAAACAATCTTCCAACATCCTATGATTGTATTTTCTTTGCAACAACATGTAATTTGTTGATTTTTGGACAACTATTCACAAAGGGAAGTGGTTATGTTTCAAACCCATGAAATGACTATTAAGACAACCAAGAAGATCATTAACATCTTCCATTAACTTCATTTAGTGATAGCATGCAGCTATATAAGGTGTAATAACTCTCAAAATACTTATTGAGTCAACTTATTAACAAAAACAACAAAAAAAGGAAAATCGTTAGGACTAAGGCAATTTGGGTTTATAGGTGACCTCAAGTTCTTTGACCTTACAAAAAGGATTACCTTATTACCATAAAAAAAATAACATGTTCAAAATGATGTGTATGACCACCCCTTTACCTTCTATCATGAGTCTCCATCATTGGATGAGATGACATATCTAGTTGCCATAGTCAAAGATTGATGCCCTGTAGCATTTAATGACTCTTAGGGATGATTTGGTTCGACATGCCCGAGAAAATTTGAGTGCTCAATAGGATGGGAAGATCTTGGGGCTAGTGTTTACCTAGCCACCTAGAGCTAATAGAATATAGAGTTCGATCCCACGATGAAAGGTGAGAGAGATTTGGTAGTTGGCAACTTTGTACTAGCCAACACTACAAGTTTCAACATCACCTGAGATGGCATCATAAAAAAAATAGAGCAAGATCGCCAAAAAGTGAAAGAGGTTATTTTAGGTCTCCACAACACCATCCTATAGCACCTGGAATTGCATCCATACCTCGCACGAGATCTGAGATATGCCCCATCAAAGATTGGTTCCATATGGCATTTAGTGACTCTTAGAGACGATTCGGTTTGGCATGCATGAGAATGTTTGAGCACTCAACAGGATGGGAGGAGCTTGGGACTAGTGTTTACCCAGCCACTTGGAGCTAACATAATAGACAATTTGATCCCACGTCGAATGGTGAGGGAGATTTGGCAGTTGGCAACTTTGTATTGGCCAACACTACAAATTTCAACATCACCTAAGATGGCATCGCAAATTCAAAACGGATTAAAATCTCCAAAAAGTGAGAGAGGTTATTGTAGGTCTTTACAACATGTTCCTATAGCACCTAAAATCACATCCATACCTCACACGAGCTCTGAGATATGCCCCATCAAAGATCACAGCCCTATGGCATTTAATGACTCTTAGGGGGACGTTTTGGTTCGGCATGCCCGAGAATGTTTGAGCACTCAACGAGATGGGACGAGCTTGGGGCTAGGTTTTACCTGGCCACCCAAAGCTAATGGAATAGATAGTTCGATCCTACGATGAACAGTGAGGGAGATTTGGTAGTTGGCAACTTTGTACTGGCCAACACTACGAGTTTCAACATCACTCGAGATGGAATCACAAAATCAAAATGGAGTAAGATCACCAAAAAATGAGAGAGGTCATTGTAAGCCTCTACAACACAATCCTATAGCACCAAAAATCATATCCATACCTTGCATGAGCTCCAAGATATGCCCCATCAAAGATCATTTCCCTAAGGCATTTAATGACTCTTAGGGACATTTCGATTTGGTGTGCCCGAGAATGTTTGAGCACTCAATGAGATGGAATGATCTTGGGGCCAGGTTTTACCTGGCCACCCAAAGCTAACAAAATAGACAATTTTATCCCACGACTAATGGTGAGGGAGATTTGGCAGTTGGCAACTTTGTACTGGCCAACACTACGAGTTTTAGCATCACTTGAGATGGTGTCGCAAAATCAAAATGGAGTAAGATATCCAAAAAGTGAGAGAGGTTATTTTAGGTCTCCACAACATGGTCCTATAGCACCCAAAATCACATCCATAACTCACACAAGCTCTGAGATATGCCCCATCAAAGATCACTACCCTATTGCATTTAGTGACTCTTAGGGACATTTCGGTTCGACATGCCCAAGAATGTTCAAGTGTTCAACAAAATGGGATGAGCTTGGGGCTAGGGTTTACCAAGACACCTAAATCTAACAAAATAGACAGTTCAATCCCACAATGAATGGTGAGGGATATTTGGCAGTTGGCAACTTTGTACTGGCCAACACTACAAGTTTCAACATCACCCGAGATGGCATTGTAAAATCAAAATAGAGTAAGATCTCCAAAAAGAGAGAGAGAGGTTATTGTAGTTCTCTACAACACTATCCTATAGAACCCATAATCGAATCCATATCTTGCACTAGCTCTGAGATATGCCTCGTCAAATATTGTTGTCCTATGGCATTTAGTGACTCTTAGGGACATTTAGGTTCAGCATGCCAAAGAATGTTCGAGTGTTGAACGGGATAGGACAAGCTTGGGGCTAGGGTTCACCCAGCCACCTGGAGCTAATAGAATAGATAGTTCAATCCCACAGCAAACAGTGAGAGAGACATGAGCAAGATATGTATGCTTAGGCCACTTTGTGCAAGATATGAGCAAAAGTTGCTAATTAGGCCAAATTGGGCCTTTTTGTGCTTTTGGTCAAGATAACCTAGGATTAGGTGTTTTTAGTTATTTTTTAATAGTTTGGAACCTTTTCAAAGTCCTAGAAGTGAAACCTAGTGAACTTTGCATTAGTTGCACTTTTTGTGCAAAATTGCAAAAGTTGTAAAAGTTGCTTAAAATAATGCAAATCTAACTGGAAACCTTCTAACCTTTGAAAAAATGTTTTCCATGCTGATATACGCAAGCATGGATAGTTAAAACTTCCCAAACTTCCATTTGCAACTTTTTTACAAAAATTGCAAAAGTTGCTCAAGCAACTTTTTGAGCAACATTGCAACTTTTGAGCAATTTTTGCTCTTTACATATTTAGGTCAAATGGGTCAATCTAGGACCCTAGTTAAGATTCATAAGACCTATTAGGTAACCAAATACCTTAGTTTCCCATGAATATTGAAAGACAATGAATAAGCAATTGGATACCAACTACAAATATTTCAAAGACATTGAAAACAATATATATTATTCTTTCAAGAAAAATGAGGTACTAATTCTGAAAATAAGATTGAAATGATTCCCATCAGTGGCATGGCCAAGAACAACCTTTTTAATACAGTGACCAACAATTGGCCTCACTCCCCATACCTTCTCATTCGTACAAAGGAAAGCTTAATATACAGAGGAATATATATATATAGAGGAATTACAGCTACATCTATTAAATATACAAAGGAAGATATAGAAAACCTGCTTAATAGAGAGATTAATCTGAGAGAAAATGACATTTCAGAAGAAAATGGTTATCTTAGTGCCATTCAGGGTATGCCAATTACTTAAGATGAAGAGACAAAACCTACAACTATTGGGAAAGAGTACACATGTACACAGACACAAAATTTTCAGATAGAGAAGTAACAAGTGCTATATAATTGTTCACGGAGCAATGTGAAGTGAAGCCTCAAATTGGCTCATTAGTAGGAAAACAATCTAGTCACACACTTGATGCAAATGATCAGGGTACTAATAATGAAGGTTGGGAGAGTGCAACCCACAAGAACACCTAAACAAAGTTTGAAAGCCTAAACTAGACACAAGACCCTGCACTTGCACCTTGACAACAATAAAGGCTTAACACATGAAATCTACTATATAAATGGAACCAAGAACTCTGACTCAAGGAATGTTGTTCTTACATCAGCATAGACATGTGAACTGAAATTGAAAACCCCAAACTGAGAAAATGGCATAGTTCGTTCATTAAGCCCTTGAATTCCTAGTAGCACAAGGAATGAGATTTTGGCCTATAAATTATATATTTTTAATGGAAGAAAGAATCTAATCAATAGGGATATTTTCTATTTTTGATGTACTATCAAATCTCAAAGTGCAAAGATCCCATGAGCAAGAAAACTGTCATAACCCATGCGACACCAACTAGGCCTAAAGGGTTAATTAGGCCACCATTACAAAGAAAATACCCTTTTCACACGTGCTAAAAACATGAAACCAATTAGGTTAGTTGAGGAATGCCAAAAATGTGTTAAATGCAAAGTTACAAACTAGGACATGAAGTTTTGAGGTCTTAAAATGGTGTTACAGCTGGACTGTGTGTTGATGCATACAAGGTATATGCATCTAGGGTATCATCTTTCTCCATTATCCTTACATATTATCACCTAAAACCAAAAGAATCTCAAAGTGCATTAGGAGTACAAGGATTCCACCAAAGGCCATGAATTTCCTATGGTTGTTTGCCTTCAAAACCCTACAAAACCTCAAAATCTAGGTTGTTTGCCCAAAAATAGGTGTAACTTGAGTTTTATAAAGCCTCTAGACCTCTAACTAGTTGCATTGGAAAGATAACTTGATGATGCATCCAGCAATGTTAGGCTCAAGGAATTGTGAAAAAAATTTAATCAATAAAATAATCCTGTTCTCTACAATTCAGTATCTGTCCCATGGAACAGTGAGTTCCTATGATGTATCAAATGCATTTTGACTAATATTTAATGTGAGAACATTTTATTATTTTTGTTATCTTTTCCACGCATTCTTTTAATTTTTATTGCGGGTTGAGTAAGGAATAATAGACTGGTGCATTCAAACCAATGACTAGTTAGGCACAGTCAACTATACGTATTCTGAAGTTTTCAATGTAGATTCTCTCCTACCACCTGTAGTCACTATTATTGGTGGGAGACAATGAGGTTGTGATAATTTATTTGTACTATATTAACCAAATGCAGGAGAGTGGGAAAACTTGGTGTAAGTGCAGTGTTGGATGGTAATTGCTGATGGAGGTTTAGCCTGGATTAGACACTAGTCTAATAGATAGTGGATCATTTCATGTTTGAAGATGTTTGGGGGGTGAATCCTTCATGTTTGGGGGGTGCCTCTGTTACCAAAGACAAGATAGTAGAGCACTGCTAGTGTTATGATGGGAAAAATATGTCTTTGATTGTGATATACTATTTCTAAGTCATCTATGTTGTTTCTTGCTATTGTCAAGCGGTCTTTGTTTTCCTTGAGACCATGAACAAAATTATCTACCATTTTTGCTAATGATAAACTTTTGACTTGAACAATGATAAAGTTTATTATTAATCATTATAGTGGAACGACTTTTGACTTGTTCAAAAATTTTAGTCAAAGGTGTTGGAATTGATAGTGAACCCCAAGCTCCTAGAAATCACCTGCAACCAAAATGCATGTTACATATGTGTCTGAGAGAGAATATGATCCAAAAAGCATGCCTACTTTGGTGATTTGGCTATTATTGCAGCACTACAAAGTGTCTTATAGTGTTTCTCATTTTCTTAAATAATAGGCAATTAGTTCATGATTTCATCATATCTTATAGTGGAACAACTCCAAGAATCTTGGGTAAATTGCTTGCTATAAGACTTTCTTGTATAAGACACTCAATAATGTGGGCTAAGTGGTGGGCACAAAGAGGAACAAGAAAGGATCTCTACAAGTGCATAGTGCAGTAGAATTCAAAAATGAAATTGAAGTGCTCTCATATATTCATTATAAGAATCTAGTCAGGCAAATTGGCTTTCATCTCCATTCATGATGGAACTTACAATGATGCATATCCACAACAATCTTTAACTTCCAGCAAACAAGTTAAACCTGAAGATAAGTTGTTTGAAGACCTGGTTGACTTTGCCAAGGCAAAAAGTAAAATTTCACCCAGTAAAAGCGAAAGTTTTTAAAAATTAGAGGTTGTTCTCTGGGATGGTTTGTACTACATATCTTCAAGTAGCTTGCTACAAGTGATGGTTTAGGTGTAGCATCAATTTTATTGAAGCCACTGTATAGTCTTTTGTTCAATTGAGGTTAAGTATTCATTATGTGTTATATTATTCCTAGTGCACTGCAATTTAATTTATTTCTTGTTACTTTTTTTTCTGATATGAAATTCCTTTTGAAGATTTGTATATTGAAATAAACTTATGCAATGTATTGCTGAAGCTTGTTCTATTTCAGATCTCAAGTAGTGTGTGAGCTGTTGGTGTTTCAAACTGCTGAAACTATCAAGCAACAAAATGCTTAATATCACAGTGAAATGACTCACACAATCTAGGGATTAGCCAATTCCCAATATCAACTATACAAATGAATCACTATAACCCAACTTCAACAAAACCAAAGGATGGTTTCCTACTCTTCTGGCTCTGCTAAACCAAGGCAGGTATACCTAGGGATAATTCTAATACAAATGTGTATGAAATTATCTTAGTTTCATTCTGATTCTCATATGTTACCCTCACATACATAAACAGCTCACTTCAATTCTTCAATGCTCTCAAACTTATACACATCCCTTATCAGCAGATCTAGTCATAATTCTCCTAAAATTTACAAATATTCGTGGAAATAGCAGCTACCTAAGACTCAAGAATTAGATATAAATGAGTTGAGACCAACATTTATAAGTCTTGAATAGGATCAAAAATAATTTTGATTTTGTAAGATGATTTGATATGTAGCAGCAGAATTCATCCTTGTTTACTTCTGATTAATAGGTTTAGTGCCTTATCCATTGGGCAAGAAATTGACTATTGGCAAGAGATATAATTCAAATAAATTGTATAAGAATTAATCAACTGCAATCACCCATCTCCATTCTTATGCAATATCCCTTTTATGAACTCATAAACCCTACTGATTTACTGAAGCATTTATATAATTACTTGAATTAAAAGCAACAATAAAACTAGCATACAACCCATCCAGACTGCATTCAGCCAAATAAACCTTATTTAAATGACTTCAAAGTAAACAAACCCATAAACTGGAGACAGAAATTGATGACACAGATATAGTGTAAATACCCCTTTGCATTATCCTTTTCAACTAATACAATAACAAATAGAAAACCAATTGAATTCCTAGAATAGATTTCCATTTCTGTCAATTCAATTTGCTTATCAGACAGTACAATAGAAGCAAACTCAAAACCTCTGCATACTATTGGACCAACTGAATATGTACTCTTCTTGAAAGAAACAAAAAATTGCACAAGTCTCGGACCATCACAATGCCTTGAAAACTCATTTATATAGCATGAGTTGCAACAAGAAAAGGGAAATTGTGATCTGACAAGTGTCCAAGGAACAAAGCATCATACAAAAGACAAAAACAATCACAACAAAATGCCAGGTGTATCGAATATTCCTTCAGGTAGGCCCATTCCAATTTCTGTTGTGAATCATCAACTTCTAATTTGTCTCTCATTATTTTGGCTCCTCAGAATACGTGGCTACCAAGCTAGTGAAAGAAGGATGATCTTGTGATACCTCCAAATCAGTTTTCTCCTACGAGTTCTCACTGCTTTCACCCTGAGCAGGCATTATTACCTTTTCCCCTTCTTTTTTCGGTTCTGGTGCAGAGGTGTCAATAACCTGCACCTCACCTTCTTGTTTCTCATCATCATCTAAACTATCCTCCTCTAACTGCTTGTCCAACAGAAGATCTGCCATCCAAGTGTCAAATTGTATATCATTCGGCCAGCTGAACTGTATGATATCATTTTGCTTTTTTAAAATATAACCAGCCTACTTTTCAAAATCAAAAAATTCTTGCTTCAAATAATCAAAAAATAATTGGACTTTAACCAATTCCTCTGTCATGGTGGCCCACCAGGCATGCCCCTTTTCATTAATAACTTTATTTATCCTTGTGCAGAAAAGGTCATCCAATTCTTTACTCCACTATTCCTTATTTTTCAATTTCTTCTTTCTATCCAAGGCACAAGGAAATAGATCAAATTTTTTATTCTTGTACTTATTCAAATAAGAAACAATTTTCAATTGTAGAACAACTCTCCTGTTATCAAAATCTGACAGGTCATTAGCAATATCATACAATTTTTCAACATGGTCATTGGAAGACTTTATAACTGAATAACATAGAAGGGTGATTTCCTTTTCCCTTCTTCCCCATTTATTAACAATAGGCTTCAAGGTATCATATGAGTTTTCAATTCCTTCCATATATCTATTACTTTTACCAACTAATCAAAGAATAAGGGCCACTCAATTTTGTCCACTAAATACATTAGAGCCTTTCTAAGCTTATCCTCATACTGTATATTTAACTCTACATGTAAGGACCATAGTTGGCTCTTCTCTTCTTCAAATTCCTCAGCTGTATAATATTCAGGCCTTTGAGGTGTGTCTGGTATCTCTACAAGGGGGGTGGATTTAAAAGGTTCCACTGGAGGATGGGGGTATGTTATTCTTGGCCTTGTGGATTTCCCCATTGCCTTGTTTTCAAGTTCAATTCTCCTTTTTACCTCCCTATTATAGGCCTCAAGAAGTGTTTCATATTTATTCTATAACTCAGACATTTCCTGTTCCTCCTTCTTAGCAGTGGCCAACACAAACTTAGAAGAATCCACATTCCAATATGCTACCTGTACATGTGAAGTGTCAGCAACCCTTCTTACAAGTATATTTCCCATCAACCCAGACTCATCTGATTGTGATGGTGTGGCTCTAGATCCCTTTCTCAGCGACCAACTGACCAATGCAACTTGATCTTCAATGAATGAAGTGCCTTGGAAGTCTCTTCTATTTGGGTCTTGCAACTCCAATCTACTTGAAATAGAATTGAAAATTAATGCATCTGCAATATCCCAATTGGGCAATAATAAAATGTTAGATGCCTTTATCATTTTCCTCCCCTCCTCAAGGCTTATATTTTGCAATTCCTTCATTTCTTCTTTAATTTGGTTTTGCATGGAAGTTTCATCCATTTCTGGATGCTCTGTTTTCATCTTTTTACATTTCTCGTCAAAAATGTTCATGTTTGTCCTCCATGCAAACTGCTGAAAAGCCCTTGATTTCAAAAAACTGTCATCAGTCAAAAATTGATGACTTGCCTGCTCTAATACAGGGTCCAACTCCCTACCTCTATAATCAGCTATTGTTAGATCCAAACTTGGGAGAGGAAGTTCTGGAGGGTTACCCTCATCTAATTCTGCTTGAGTAATAAAAATATCTCCCTGTGATCCCATTTGTTCACCCTGTGATCCCATTTGTTTAACCTGTTCACCAGTGAGCTACTCTTCTCCAATCCTCAAAGGGGACTGGGTGGGTGAATATTCCTCATCTTGAGGCCTTTCTTTTGTCATTACCTTTTGCCTCTTAGGACTAGGCCCTTCAGGTCTCTCCTCTTGGGCTATACTAGTAGATCTTATTGTTTGTTTGCCCTTGTCTATAGGAACCCTTTTATTCTGAATTATAGTATATCTGAGTCTCTTTTGTACAATTATTTTATCAGTTCTCACATTTGGAGTGAAAGCCAACCTCCTCATGACCTCTCTGGCCTTATCAGGATATGAATCAATAAAAAATTGTTTCTTTTCATTCATGACCTCCATTATTTAAGGGAAGGTATTCATGAGCTTACTTATTTTGTCAGCCTCTGTAATAGCATTATCCAAAGGATCATATTTATTATCAAAACAATGAATGAATTCTAAGACCCGGGAATAAACTCTCCATTTTTCCTTTTTAGTTTCCTGCTCCTACAATGAGAATTCATTCCTTATAATATCCTTTGGATAATAAGAATCGTGCTTGACCGGTCCCAACTTGATTCTATGCCTCAACATCTGATTGAAAAATCCCTTAGAATCACAAAAACGGAGATGAGAGACAGCCATCATATACTACTCCAAAATTTTATGCAAAAAGATTCATCCCCCTTTTGTAATCACAAACTGATGGGCCATTGTGCAGGTAGGAAAAATTGACCCTAATTGCCTTTTCAACAAAAACATTTCTTCCACTCCCCCTAACTGCCATAAAACTTCAGCCATTCCCACCTTCAAAGGAACTTGGTAAGGCAAAACATGAGGGTTCCCCTTGAAACCATAGATTCTAAAAATAGTAGAAATAGGGTAGGGGATGATATCTCCCCAATTATGTGAAACTTTAAGTCATGGGGGTTATCCATAGGCCTGATGAGACTCATTAGTACCCTAGGGATTCTTGGATTGTCACTCAATATGAGGCATCTCAATTTAGCAGCAAAATATCTATCAAACCTGACAAAACTAGCATTACTTGCATCCCAAGTCATATCTGCACTCCACAACTGGACTGGCAGTATTTCCCCATTCTCCTCTCTGTTTAGTTCCATCTCATTACCAAAATATGTCACTCCTTTGAACAAAAACATATGCATTAATAGAGAGTAGTGACCAAAAGTTTTTTCCACCTTGCCCTTCGCAATCCCAACTAAACCAATGTGAATTTCTTTAGCGAAAAAGGAAGCAAAATCAAAAATAACATCTACACCAAAGGAAGCAATTTGAACCATCATGTACATGAAACCAATGGGCATAAATTCTTGCTCATCTTCACCAAAAACTCAGCATAAGGTCCTATATATCTCTACAGCCCGGGAAGTGAAAAGACTCTTCTTAAAAGGCTCTCTAGAGGCTGCAATAATTACTCGCAAAGTTCCTATTGTACCAATATGTGCCTTTAGTGCACCTCCCCTAATTACATCCTTCTTTACTTTATATTCATTCTCTAATTCTAGCAGATTGATTTGCACATGGTAGTCTGATAATGGTTCTAGGTGAAAAACCTCTCTAATTTCTTCAGGAGTAATCGAGACCAGAGGCACACCATCCTTTCTTCTTACAACCCTAATGGCTTGGTCATAATTCTTAGCAATGGCTTCAAGCAAATCATAATCCATGAAAACACTTGGAACTACTAACTTTCCCAAATCAAAATTCTAGACATTAGCATGCGGGGCAAACAACTTTCTTTCTGAAAACCACTTTTTAAACAAGATAAGGCCAGTTTGAGTAGTTGTTGCATCCCTAACCCAGTTCTCCTTGTCATATAGACCATCACCAATTTTAAGCCTAGGGTTTAAGGAAATTAACTTTTTAACTTGTGTAGGCTGTACAATAGATTCTGGGAGTAATTCTAATAAATCATCATGGACATTCCTATCCATATAATTAATTTTCCTAGAGAATGGTTTCTTAGGAGGCATTTTGACATTATTGAGAGAATTGGAATGCCACAAAGGTTATAATATGAGTACTTACTTGACTTGATGAACTTGTTCTTCTCTGAACTTCTAAAATTTCTCTTGAACGACAGAAGAATAGTTTCACGTCTTTACCAAGCTTAACACAACACAATCAATCAAGCTCTTGTGCTCAGAAAATTTGCAATCTATGTTTGTGTGGGACTGGAATTAATGAAAATCTCTATGTTATACTCTGTTTCTCCCACACACGAAGCTTTCACTTATCATAAATGCATCGAATAGAAAAATAGAGTAGCGTCGCACTTTCTTTTTTCAACTTGTGCCATTGATCCTTGAAAAATCCTACGATCTGGAAATGACAACTAAGCTAACTCAGCTTTCTTCTTAACACATTGGCAGTCAAGCCAATAAAACAGCTCCACCTGTACCTTTCCTTCAAGGCTGGCGCTTCAAACTGGGCCCATGGATGACTACGAACATGTGTCATCAACTCTCTAACTCATTATACATGATTCTCGAGCACCTTTCCACAGCGAGCTAGCAATGATCACTGATCTTATTTTAATCGTGTGGTAGACAATTGAAACAACTTTTAAGAACATGATGGTGGGTCCATTGCTCATTAACTCACTATACCTACTTTTCGCACATCTCTTTATAACGAGTCAACGAGCGTCGTCGATCCAGACTTGATCTTGTCGACAACAATTTTACTTCAACAATGGTGGGCCACACTCGCTAACTTGCTATACTTAACTTTCGAGCACTTCTTCATAGCGAGTCAATGCCACCCTTTGATCTCGGCTCAATCTCACGATTAAAAATCTTCATACCTAGTACACAGGAAGTGGGTCCATGACATCGCTGTCGCTAAGTTGGCTCAACATGCTGGCACATATATATATATTCTAATCTCTACATGACATCACATGTCTTGGGCCTCGTCATGGCTATGACTTTGAGGTGGGTCGCTATATCGCTATCGGCATAAAAACCAACAATCCGGCTAGCAATATGGCGAGTTTCGACGAATCAAAATAAGTGTGCAAATTTGTGTATTAATTTCCATTCTCTTTGTAATGTTGCATGTTTTAGTTTCAATTTTTTTATAAATTATAATAAATATTTAGCATCTAAGATAAAATTAATTCAATTAAATAATGAGAATATGCAATAATTAGTACTGTAATGATAAAAATGATTTTTAATTTATCTTTATATTAATTTGAGCTACTCATTTTTTTATTATGTGAATAGTTATAAATGCTATAATTTGTGTGTTTTATTTTTTTTGTAAATTGATTAATTATATATATTTATTATATATATAAACATTTATATTATCTTAGTTTAATTTATTTTCTTATAGTATTTGAATATTAAATCAATTAAAATAATCTCTATTAGTAATCTGATATACGGTTCCTTACTCCTAACATTTTCTACTAACCATTCCTAAACTATACTATAACTATCCCTTACATCTTGCTTTACTTCCTACCACCCCTTGTCTAATTTTACCACTAATTCCCTATCCACTAGCCATTAACCCTTATATCCTTTAAAAAATAACAATATTTAAGCCAAATCTTTTATTTACTACATTTTACTTTACTTATACATCTCCCCATACAAATAACATTAATCCACTTAACGTCCCTATAATCCCAACCTAACGCCAACCTTCCCAGAATTCATGTGACATGGGGTCAAGTGAATCATTACTTTTTTTGTTTTGTGTTTGATGAAATTGACTTACTGCAAGGAGGTTTGTCAATAAATATATGATAATACTAAGTCCCATAAAATACTTGAAAACTTCATCCTTAAAATCATTCACTACACATCCATCTCACAATCTATGCATGTAAACTAAAATACCAAATTAAGCATAACTATTCATAGCTTGAAAGTAAATAAAAATTCACACATATGACACAAGATATGATTACCCAAAAACCTTCTAATGAGAAGGTAAAACTGGGGTGGGGATGACACCCATACATCTTCACTACTACATTTATAAAGTATATCCAATGAATGTTACAATGTTTGATCATGAAATATGATCTACCCTGTTAAAGGCTTACAAAGCCTATTAAGTCTTACCCTATTAAAGGATTTCAAGACCCCATTAGAATTGTGCCTAGTAAAGGATTTATCTCAGCATGTTAGGACTACTCTGTTAAGATATTTAAATGATTCACCTATTAAAATGTCTCAACAATGATCCTTTGTTATCACTCTACTACTTGATGTTAGATCACCTCTTTGCATGTATTCTTGATCCTTCTTGGATTAGATGTATCTCTTCTATCCTTTAACTCCTTTACTATGTTCTCCTCTAACATATTCTATAATTCATGTCTCTAGATCACAATTCCTTAGTCACACC
This sequence comes from Cupressus sempervirens, assembly GCA_028749045.1. Classification (NCBI taxonomy): domain Eukaryota; kingdom Viridiplantae; phylum Streptophyta; class Pinopsida; order Cupressales; family Cupressaceae; genus Cupressus; species Cupressus sempervirens. The sequence goes on along the minus strand of CM053787.1, from coordinate 341,014,216 downwards.
TTGATTCTCTTTTTGCATGCACAAAATTCTCTCTCTACTCATCTCCTTACTTACATTCTATATTAGGTTTTACCCTCCTTATGAAGATCTTGGTGACTTAGGGTTAGGTATGAATCAATGATTGTGATTCACCTATTGCTTAATCCTTCTCTTTTTTCTAATTGGTTGCGCGTGTTGCATTGGGATAATCAATCAAGATTCATTGTTATCATCTAGGATCTCAAAATATATCCTTAAGTTGGTTCCAAAATAATTTACATAGGAGTTTGTGTCATTACAAACAACTATGTCAAAACTATATAACTCGACACTAGAAGTCCCTGATGCTCAACATCAACTACAACTTCAATGCCAGAACTCAACATCCTTTGATTACTCAGCTCTTGAATCACTCAACATCATCTATCTACTCGACACTTGAGTGGATTGGCACCAACTATTTACTCAACATACACTAAGAATCTCACTTGATATGCACTATCTGACATGTTATGCTCCAAATGTATTACTTGTTCGACATGAACTAATCTTGTAAATGACTTAAGTGTATAAACACTTATATGTCAAAACCAATTTGAGATTAACAATCTCCCCCTTTGAAATGAGTGGAAAAAACACTTTTTCATGCATGAATATCTTTAACTTATAAGCATAACTTAGATAATCACCATCTTTACTCGGTATAATACAAAATTTCAAAATTTCAAAATTTTGCAAAACTTGACTTTACTATCATACCTCAAAATCTTATAAATCCCCTTGAGTTGATTATTATATCTTGAATCTTGAATCAATACTATTACTAAGTAAATATGCGTATGTTATACTTTGTTTATGTCTTTGACTCCCCCTTTATTTTGTCTCCCCCAAAACTATATCTATTCATCACTTGGAGTCCATGTCACTAAAAAACTTATTATGCTCCCCCTTTCTTATTTCTCCTCCTATCTTATTACTCCCCCTTTTTGACACTTATGTCAAAGGGTTATACCTAAATAGTGTGTTTATCCTAAAAAGATTTATGGATCTCAAGTATTAGCTTCAAAGCTACATCCCAATTATCACAACCTACCTCCAATGATTTGATTTGGATGGCCAAATTGGCAACAAGATAAACTAAGCCTTCTAGTATAGAAAGATGGGGATCTTTTTGCATTAGTGTCTCTACAAAGGCTAGCTCCTTGTGAAGTATTTCCATGTGTGGGGTCAACATGGATTGGATGCTAATCAGTGTGGCCCAAATATTTTCTTCTTGAGCATGCAGGTCAACCAATTGACCTTGGGAATTCATCAAATTCTTGAAGTGCTTCTAACTCTGAGCTAGAGAATTGGGTAGAGTAATACCTGTTAGCTTCATTTTTGCCTCCAAATTATCAATATGGCACTGTACTTCTTGTGTGAACAAATTTGTATCACACAAATTGGTGTAAAGTAAGAAAATATTCTCTAAGATTTTATTTACACTTTTAGTCTTGGTTGCTAACTCAACCAAGACTAAAAGTGTAATAGAACTTGATACCTTGTCATTTACCTTTCCTTGAAATTTTCTCTCAGACCATTCAAGTATTTTGACATTTGAATCTAGATCTACATGATTGATGTGTTCTACAATGAATACCAACTGTTCCATGATAGGCTTGTCTTCTTCAGGTGCTGGCAGGCTGAATGCATCAATAAATATATTATTGATGTCTTGCAATGCTTGCTTCTACCTATGCTCCCTTCTGAGTATCTCTTGATGCTTTTTCCTTGCAAGTGCATCTTGTAGTATGCCCATTTGTTCAATTGTGATTGTTGCAAGGTCAAACTTTGGTAGGACAATCACTTCATCCAAGTTGACATCAATAAATGATGTAACCTTACCTACCTTGGATGTACTAGACCTTGGTGATTAAAATGGTGTTGCTTCTATACTCAACCTTTGAAGTGCTTGACTTGGAAGAGTAGTAGTTGCTGGTAAGGTAACCAGTGTTTTTATTGACAATTTCTCCTTAGGCTTATTAGAAACAATAGTCCACCAAGATAACTGGGGGGGGGAATTTGTTATCCAATAATTAAAACGCTTATCTTCTTTAAACAAACTTAACCATTCAACCAAAGTAAATAGCAACAATAGAAAGATTCACATAAACAAATACACTAGATATGTTGACTAGGGAAGCCCTTGATTAGAGGGAAAACCCCAGTGGGAATGATGCCCGCAAGATGATGTACTAATATAAATATTCCTTGTTAGAATATAGACCCTGTTAGGAGTCTGTTACAACATTTAGTAAAATCAGTCCCTGTTAGGAGACTTTGAATCCTTGTTAGGAGATTCCAACCATGTTAGGAGTTGTGCTAACCCTATTAGGAGTTGTGGTACAATGTATGCAAGAAGATCCCATTGCCAAAACATGCAATTTCAACTACGAGAAGAGCTCATTGCTCAAACAAGTAATTTACTGTTATTTATCTTCCCTACTTGTTCTTTCCTCTATCCTATCAATAAGACCAATTACTACTAGACCTTGTAGACCAGGTCATAAACCTCAAATCCAAATACCAAACCTTGGATCACTCAGAAAAACCTTGGCAATGAAGTTTCCTTTACTTCAGCACTGCTTTGCTCAACTTCACATTCCATACTCTCTGCTACTTTCCAAACATTCATAATTCACATATATCCATGCCATGATAAAGGAAAATATCCTTCCTTTATACCAAGTCCATTAAAAAATTCCTTGAGTTGGTTGTTAATCCTTCTCAATTAATTATTATAGGACCACATTAAGAGCATGTTACACTTAGCGATAATAAAAATTCCACCTTTCAACTTGAATAACTTTTTGTACACCTAATATTATTACAAGTGACCTTAGCCATGCCATCCTTAACATGTCTTCTCCAAGTCCTCAACCTTGATCCTCAATATATCAAATCTGCTAAGAGATATAACAAGTTTACCCAAACATGCCTCTATAAACTCTATCTTAGAACAAACATTATCAAAACTTACATAACTTCTTCTAGACTTAGCCTTTGTACTTCCGATGTTAACTATATATGCTAGATACTCAAATGTATCTCTCATAACCATGAGTGGTTGTTATGTTCAACTAGTCAAGCATATCAAATTGATCTTTCCATTGTTCTTTTGTCAGATACCACATAAGACATCAAACATTCTATATTGACATCAATGACAAACTCAGTCATGAGTGTTACATATTATCACCAAACCAATATTCCAAAAATCTCTCCAATATTCCAACAAGGCTATGTTGTCAAGTTTGAATCTTCCTTCTTTCCTCTTCTTTCTTTTCAATTTCAATTGCATCTTGAACTTGTGTTGTAGGTAGATGAGTATCTACCTGTCTTGTTTGAACTTGTGTTCCATCCTGTGCTTGAGTAGAAACTTTTGGTACTAGAAAATTTTGCACCAATTTTTTGATGTTAGCCATCGTGGTCGTTTCTTTCCTTTGATACACTACAATGGGTAATGTAGGTTGCATCATAGTAAATTAAGGGGTTTTTGATGTCTCGAGTTTCCACCTTTATAAAAGTCTTCTTTTCCTCCTTAAGTTCATCTACACTCACCAATATAGGGTGACTACATAATTTTTCCTTGGTGGTGGTGTCTAGTAGTATCTTCTTCATGTCCTCCTCTATTAGTGAATTAATGTATTGAGTCATAGTGTTAGAAAAATCCTTGATCTATATGATTTTAGTGTCTACTTTTGTCACATGTAGTGGATTGGCACTCAACATTTGTATATCTAGTATAGTCTATTCTAGTTGCTACTCATATTCAGTTATTGCCTATTTTTGTTCCCATTCTTCAGTGCCTTCCATATGTTCATCCTTCTTAGTATCAACTTTAGTAACCTCAATTAATTCTTGCTCATCTTTATCTTCACCTACCTTACTAGGTTTCTCCTCAATTACCTTAGATGTTGATAGCCCATAAATTACCTTCCAGATTTGGGTACTTTTCTGAGCAACATCTTCAATTTTAGTTTGGAGAATATTAAATGCATGATACTTAGGATAAAATCTCCCTTCATACTTCTTTATGGCTTTATTCATCTTAGCTTTACCTAAATTTGGCATCACTCTTACAAGTGTGGTCTCTCTAATATTCCTTTCTATTGTAAGACTATATTTCCATCTTTTCTCAACTCTATCATATAAAGTATTTCGTAGAGAGTTCAAAATCTCAATTAGAGTCATCTTAAATGTTACCATCATGGCATATACTGACTCTTCTACTTTATCCATTTCTAGCTTTCCAAGTCTATCAAATCCAATATGTGAAAATCCACTCAAATCTACATTATTCTTTATATTTTCACATAGATAATCTAAATCAGAAGGACTATGACTTACCACTTTAAATTGGCTATTATCATCAAATTCTATCCTCTCTTCATATGATTTAGTTGGAGCAATGTGCTTTCTCCTTTGTCTCTTCTCAAACACATCAACTTGTATAGCTTTCCTAGCTTTGTTTTGTTTTTGCTTGGCTACTTCTTGAGCTTTCTTAGTAGTAGGTCTTGTGCTAGTTTGTGTAGCTAGAACTGCAGGCTTAGGTTTTACAACCTTCTTTAATTGTTGACTACTAAGGCTTTATATTTTCTTTTCTTCTCTATGTCTATAGGTTCTTCACTAACTTCTTCTCCTTTGACACCTTCTTCAAGCTCGACTTCCTCTTCTCCTTGATCTTCTCCCTGACCTTGTGTTAGGGCCAATGGTGATTGGGCTGGTACATCTTCTTCTTCATCATCATTATCATCTCCATCATCTTCCTTTTCCCCTTCACAATTTTTTTCTTTCAATTTCTTGACAATCTTGTTCTTCTTCCTTATCACTAATGTTGTCTTTAGATCCATAGTTATCTTTGATTTGGCAACATCACAATTTACAAAGTCAGTAGCCTTATTATCTACTTCTTCTTCTGCAAGAAAGGATGCAATTACTATAGATGTCTCATCCACATTGACTTCATATCCTAGTGATCTCAACCATTAACCCTTGGAGCTACAACTTGTACATTTGTGAAATCAGTATCAACTAGAAAGCGAACCTCATTGAAATGTTTCTCAACTAGTGACACTGGTATCTTGTGTCTTTGTTTCATTGACTACTTAAAGTCCTCAAAATAGATAGTCATAATAGACTCAAAGCTCTCTCCCATTTTCTCAATGAATTCTCCTATTTGTACTACAATGGATTTGTTTGTCTTCCATGAAACTTTTCCAAAGGAAGGAAATGTGTTCTACACGTAGAAAAATATACATACAAGTATTGATCCAAACTTGCATTGTGCACTCTTGGTTTTCATCATAGCTCAGTATCAACTAGATTTCACTCGACAACTTAAGTGAAAATTTTCATGCTTGACAGTAACATGAAAATTGAAAAACTAAAAGATTTCTTCAAGATTCTAATCAAAACTTTGCATCTTTCTTCATGAAAATATAATCTTTTCAAAACTAAGTCCTTGGAAATAATTATGATATATTATTTAAATATCAATCCCACACATACCTCTTCATTTCTTAGTTGGAGCTGGTGTCATCAACTGACCCATTGGGTGAAGAGATCCCATCAGAACTTGATGTGCTACAATCTTCCTTTCTCTTCCATGTATTTTTCATTTCATCTTTGACATTCTCAACATTTGCCTTTTCTTTGCCTTTGGTGAATCATTGCTTGGCACTTTTGACCTTGTTGGGCAATTCTTACTTATGTGACCAATCTTCAACCAACTAAAACATGTAGTTGACTCAACCATTTTTTGTAGTCACTTCTAAAGTGTGTTCTTATGCAATTCTTAGGAACATGACTATACTCTTGATAGTAGTGACAACTATACCTAGTATTGTAATCCTAATTATAAGATTTTCCATTGTGATTTACCTTTGTCTATTTGTTTGATGAGCACTTAGGCTTTGGATCTGCACTCATATGCTCTATCTCCATACTTCTGATAGTTATAGGAGTATCCTTCAAATCTTTGTGTGCTCAAGGTCTTTGTTTTGCATTCATGTGCTTGATGTCCTTGTTTGTTGCATTTGTGGCAGTGACCCATGAACTTTTGCTTAGGATTATAATTTGTAGTCTTGCTCTTGCAAACATTAGTAGTAAACTTGTAATAAATTTAATTTTAAATAGGAAATTAGGATATTTGGCAATAATTTTAGCATTATGAGTTGTTAATGAGTAGTATCAGATTTTAGATAGGGAAGTTTATTATATAAATTTATTTTTAAAATAATTAAATTTAATTAAATTTAATAATTAGAGTATAAAATAAGTTTATTAATGTTTCAGCTAAATATTATATCATTTTTTATTAAAAAAACTATTCAAATAGATTTAGCATAGTAGTTCTCCAAGAGTTTATATCAATTAAATTTTAGAAAATTTATTTCAAAAATTTCCTATTCAAAATTTAATTTATTACAAGTTTACAACTTCACTATATTAATTATTAGTTTTTTTTGATAAAATTTAATTGAAAATAAGAATTAATAATATTTACATAATTTTCAAAATATATTATAAAAGTAAATAGATAAGTAAATGTATTATTGTGTAAGAAGAGATAATTATATGTTGAATTTGGTCTATAAGATACAATCCTAAAAAATAAATTAGCATTGATACTATTTAATAATACTAACACAACTATGCTTTTAAAGCAATTATATTTGATTCCACTAAAAAAATATATACTAATTAACATCATTTAAACTAACACTTTATTTAATACAAAACAAACAACTCTATTGCCAAATATCCTAATTTAAAAACATACTAAAAACCTAAATTTTTTTAAAACTATCTAAAATCTGATACTACTCATTAACAACTCATAATACTAAAATTAATAAAATGTGAAAATAAAAATTAAGAAATTAACACTACTAACTTAACTTTCAAACAATAAATTTTCAATGTTTTAAAACATTCAAATTAAACTACCTAACAATTAAAATCTAAATTTTAAACTTATTTTAAATAACTAATGTATCTTTAAACTAAAACTAAATTAATTATCACAAACAATAAATTTAATTAAGAACTAAAAACTAAATTAAATTTATACTAACTTAAAATTAAACTAATCTATAACTAATTTAAATTTAAAACTAATCTTAATTTAATATTAATTTAAATAATTTTAAATAAAAACAAACTAACTTAATTGTAAACTAATTTTTAAAAGACACATATTAATTAAATTATATATATAAATAAAAACATAATCAAAACTAACATATATATATATATATGCTAGTTTTGATTTATATATATATATATATATATATATATATATATATATATATATATATATATATATATATATATATATATATATATATATATATATATATATATATATATATATATATATATAAACTAACTTATACTAAAACTAGAACATACACTATAACCCCAAACCCCTAACACTAACTGCCCACGGCCACAAACTTCCAACTTCCAACCACGTGGGCTCAGGGCCCCATAAATATTTTTCCCCACCCTCACACTGCCCCAAGCCTATTTAAAAGGACACAACCCAAAATCATGCAGGGCAGTACATTTTGTAGGAGCTGACAGAAGTAAGGGAGGTAACAGCACAGGCTATTTAGCCGGTGCATTTTCGTGGCTATTTAGCCAGTATCTGGGCATTCGCTATATCGCCACCGGCAAATCGCAAGTATTTCCCATTAGCAACTTGGCGAATCGGGGGATAATTTTGAACTCCAGTGACAACACTTGCAAGTTTTTTCCCACATGCATTCCTTCTTGAAACTGACAAGTCTAGGACGTATCACGTGGTTATAAGATCATCCCATGAACGCATTTCGTGGCATCGAATTCCACTTTTCAGTATCACAGGTAATTTTTCATTGATCGTTATCTCGCTATGCGTAAAATATGAGCATCTTGCCATAGCGAGTATGCAACAACCATGGATTCAAATCGAATCTGACGGTAGGACTAAAACCCTTTTTCATAAGACTCAACCACGACGTCCAAACAGGCAGGAGAAGAATATTCGTTCTTCGCCCCTTTTTTCAAAAAGAATTCATGCCAGGGTAAATTTTAAAAGCCAAACCTAGGGTTTTTCATAGACTTTCAAAAGTATCAAAATACACTAGACAAAAACCTAAAACCCTATGACTTACCAGAGGATTCTCATCTGATTTTTTTATGATTCAAAGAAAATTTGATACACAAAAAATAGACCAACATGAGCATTATCTTTTCTTATCATAGTATTTGTGGGAAGTAATTGCCTGTGTGGCCTTCCACTATTCTCTAGTTCACAATTTGATTGTGGCATTTTGTTCGAAGCAAAGCTTTATAATTACAAATCTAGGATATTTTAATAGATCATTTACTTGTGTGATGGGATAAAACCCATTTTGGTGCCCTAACATAAGATAACTATATAAAGAAACTCAATCATTGAGACATTTCGTATGGACTTGAGCTATCTTGATCTAGGCTCAGATCTATTTCTATGCATTTGCTATAACTATTTCTAGGCTTTAATCTGCAATGTGAGACGCTTATTCTTTTGGCAGGTAATTTAAATAAGAAGCATTTTCTACCGCTAATGTCTGAGAGTTTTTTTATAAATGATATCTAAGTTTATTATTATCAATATGCATGAAATCTTATAATAGGAGAATATTATCAATATGCATGAAATCTTTAAGATCATACAAGATTTGCTTTCATCTAGAGTTGCATAGGTGTTCAAACTCCTTTATTATATATAGGTTGTTGATGGAACTAACTATTTGAAAACATCATAATGTGGGTTAATTTCATATTGCAACACTATTAGCCAATCAGAAAAGATGTAGATTTGAAATCTGTTTCACTTTTTTTTCATCCTAAATTAAAATACATCTACATTATTAATAGTCATTTTTTGTGTTTTAGGTGCAATTTATCAGATAACCCCCTTTTTGATATGTCTTTTGAGTTAGTCCTTTGCTCAAACAATAAATTAAAAGATCATTTATTGTAGGGCCCTGAAGTCAAAAGTGGAGATCTACCATAGCCTATCATGCTCACAAAGGGCCAAGAGTTTACTTTCACAATCAAAAGAGGAGTGGGCTCTGAAGACTATGTAAGCGTGAATTATGATGATTTTGTGAATGTTGTGGAGAAAGGAGACACACTACTTGTTGATGGTACGTTCTCTTGTGCTGGCTTGAAAATTCATTTATTAGCTAAAAAGAATAGAGTTACTAATGTTATTCGCAACATTTTCGTAGCTTTCTATTTCTTATCATTATTTGAATTTCTCTAGGGGGGATGATGTCACTATAAGTGAAGTCAAAAACATCAGATTCTATAATTTGTGAAGTTATCGATGGAGGAGAGCTTAAATCGCGATGACACGTAAATGTGCATGGAAAAAGTGCTACCCTGCCTTCCATTACAAGTTAAGACCATTTTATCAACTCTCAGGTATGCATAGAAAATTAGATTTTTGTTGCTTATTGACATGTACATCTCAATCTGCTTCTTTCTTAGGGACTTTGATTTCATTGTGATTTCCCTTTTTTGTACCTAATATTGATTGATTGAAGTTGCCTAGAATATAATTGAATGATATGTTTATCAATCTTGAAATATGTGTAATATTTCTATTTTGTTGTTACTTTTATATGTGATGAGTTTTTTTGACCAACACAGCATTTGAGATAGCTTAATTTGGTATTTGATAAAATCTATTTCTTGTCTTTTTTTTTCGCAAATAAAGATTGGGATGATATTAAATTTGGAGTTGAGAATGACATAGACTATTATGTTGTTTCCTTTGTTAAAGATGCTAAGGTGGTGCATGAGTTGAAAGATTACCTTAAAAGTAAACCTTTGAAGCAAAATTTTAACTTTCTAGTGTAATATAATCCTTTGCATACAATATTGGGCTTGATATAGCATGTTCCCTTAATTTATATTATAAATCAGAATTTAAAATGTGATAAAATATCAATGCATTTGTATTTGTAATTATGTGAAGGTTGTGGTGCGGATATCCATGTGACTGTGAAGATTGAAAGTGTTGATTCAATACCAAATCTTCATTCAATTCTTTCTGCATCAGATTGGGTAAGTACAGTCTCCCTAGATCAGAGGTTTTAGTTGGATAAGTTGTTACTTTATGATTAGTGATATTGCTTTGAATGGGGTTAATAAATTATGTGAAGTCATGCTTGTCAAGCATTATATAGAAAGTTAAATGCACATGCTACTTTGTTTACTATTTAGTCATGCATGTATTTGTTTGGATGTTGGTGCTTTTCCATTGTTGGTTTTTGATGGTTTTTGTACGGCTTTGATGTAAAATACAAAATATAAAAGCTTTACTTGTGCATATGTTATAATCTTATTTAAATTTTTGGCAAGGACTATGAGCTTCAGTAAAGATGTTTTTAAATTAATTTTTTTGACTGTCTATCATTCAGTGAAGTTAACTAGAATGAGACCATCATTTAGTTGCCTGACTAATTCCTAGCTATTGAGTTTTCATATTGTAGTTTCCTCATAGAGCTCAAGATGGTTCTTTCAAGAAACGAGAGAGCAAAACTTAAATGTGGACAGTAATATCTAAATTGACACTTTGAAAAGAGGGATAGATATATTCTTTATGCTATAATTTTCACATGAAATAAATTAATGTGATTTTTTTCCTATGTGAGTAAAATCTGTGAGGCCATATAGCCTTTGGAGATTTTTCTAAATGCAACATAAGTTAGTTAAAATGGCATAACTCTCAACTGTGAAAATCTTAACATCTTCCTCATTCTGAGACTGTTTGCTTCTAATGGGCATTTTTATGTCATCACAACTTCTCATAATTGATTGTACTAGGTACATTCCCATGCAAGACTTGTTGGTATCTTATGCTTATGAAATTTTAGTGTATGTATTTAAATGTGGCATTCTCTTTAGATTCTACTGTCATAATTCATAAATTTCACATTAGTTCAATATCATAAATTATGCCTTTGTTATCTTTGTCCTCTCCATCTTTTAGCTTGACAACAAAGGTCTTAGAGGTTGTGAACTGTCAAGAAACATTTTTCTGCAAGAGGAAATGCGCTTTTCCAATTCCTAACAGAGATGTTGTGGCATGCAAGGGCTATGGGTATTTTTGTGCAGCTGTCATACCATGCATGCGAAAAGATCTTCTATTTGCCATAATTTTTGTCAGTGCTACCTTGAGAAGAATTTAGGGTTAGCTTTAGGTTCATTCTATCTCTAATTCCATCTTGTCACCTTTTGTTTGGGTATGAGATGCCAGATTTTGAATACATAGGATACAAGCTGGGTTTTAAAAGCTAAGAAACATTGTCTTACAAGTTAGATTTCAACAGCTAAGAAACAATGATCTTATTGTTTTGTTAATTTTACCTTCTTTTGAACTTGGTATCCAAGATTTGTTGTTTTGTCTCTTGTAAACACCACTTAACAATATTTGGCTAGTCTCTAGCATATCTTACACACCCAAATATTCAATCGGCTCAGTTGAGGTTGAACGATACCACCTAGAGGACGGACCAAGACAGTCTCCCAAACAACAACACCCTTGTATTTTGTCCCTATTCAAGTAAATATTTAGCTTTCCAGATGTCCAGAGTCCATATAGTAGTTTATATGTCAATCTGATTAAACTGTGAATGATCATGCATCTCTTAGTATTCAGGGCTCCACTATTTGTCCAGACACTAGTGTCAGAGTGTAGAATTGTTGTGGAGTAGTGTTTCTGCAAAATAGTTTGTGTTCTTAGTCTATAGGATCTCCATTATTTAGTACATGTGTCCAGTTTTGTGATTTGCAGAGGGAAGGGCACCATTCTTTAATGCAAGTGTCCATTTCTGATGGCCATACAAGGTTGGAGCACCCAGATATTGTGCAAGTGATCTGTAGTGGTGAATATAAGTTGTGTTTCTTTGTCCTAGTCTCTGTCCTACAGAAGCACCCATCTTGAATGCTAGTGCTTCATTTGATTCTCTAGAATAAAAAAATTCTTGGATCCTTGTTCCTGTGTTTCTATTCCCTTTTCTTCTATCTGCTACTACCTACAATATACAGTTGTATAAGCTTATAGTTTTATGAAAGTACTTCCTTGGAGGTTTTTTGATATTTATATGCTAGTGGTCCCTTGGACATTATTGAATGTTTTCTTTCATTTATTTTATTTCTGACAAGCATTTGTACACTGCTTGCATGCAAATGGTCATAGCCACCTTCATTTTTAGCCACACTCATTCAAGTTATGCATGTATTGATTTTTTTATGGTATTTGTATGTTGTTTAGGATTCTAACAGTTGTCTCTTCCTTCCTCTTCTTTAGGCTATGGTAGCTCAAGGGGATCTTGGAGTAGAGCTTCCTATCAAGGAAGTTCCTTTACTCCTGGTAATTTTATAGAGTTTTTTATCATCAGTTAAAATGTTACACATATCAATGAAATTCATTTCTTGAATTTTGTGTTTGCAACCATTCTTATTGAATTCCCTGTTTACTACCCAAGATCAGGCTAATATTTCAAATCACACTAGGTATGATGCAGTCTTCTATGCTGACACAAGCAGTGTTAACTTGGAAGGGCTTTCTATGCTTCCCTTATCACAAGGTGCACCTTCTTCTGCCATGGAAGTCCAACTAGATGCTCTTGGGCTTGGAATTCAATTAAGCTACTTGACATTATCCATCTTACTTTTTAATTATTTGCAAGCCAAAAAAGAAAAGATGGAGGCCAATTTCAAAATGCCCTCTAATTTGTCATCTTGGTTGGTTTTTTAAGAACTTTTTTATCCTTCATTGTACTCATAATGCAATTTCCTAAATAGAATTTAGTTTTCACTTGCTTGATTCGATAGAAGAGCAAAATTGGGTCTAGAAGAATAGAATTTAGTGTTAAATTGTTAATTCAGCCAGCTGAAGAGAACTACAGATTACTTAGCAATTAGGTTTGGAAGCCTATCATTGGATCCATGATGTAACCTACAAGAGTGAATGGCAGATTTAGCATTTAGACTTTGATCTATGTTTTAGTTTATTTTTTATAATTTCTAAAATGAAAACTTCTTTTATCTGTTTAGTATGTAAAGTTTTGATATTTTTTCACAGCAAGTTAAATTATGATACTTCTAGAACTAGAATTTAATTGTGTAGTTTTTCAGTTAAATTTGTTGGTCTATTTTTCATAAGTAATCAATGATAAGAACCCACTTAACTAATCCATAATAACTTGTCCATTTATTGCCTTCCTCTTTATTTGTCTTTTTATTGCATCCATCTACTACCATCATTCTCATGAGAGAGATTCTTGTATACAGCTACTCATGAGAAATGTGTTCATAAATTCAACTAAAAAGTCATAGATTTTTATATACAGCCGATCATTTATTCATGTAATAGAATCAATAGAATGGATTCAAAAATTATATAATTGAATCCTAATAATTGTCTTATAGTTGGAATATATTTATACATAAGTAGAAAACATCAGTCCATAGTAAATTGGTACATATGAAACTGAGTTTAACTATGAAAAGCTTTGTGATGCACAATTTGTTTGTTAAATTAATATGTACTAAGAATTGTTCTTTTTATTTCTTACCAGGCCACTCTTTGCTTGAGAGTGACAGGGGAGGTGGAGGAAAAGCTCATGGAGAACATCAATAAGCTAAAGGCAGAAATGGTGAAATTGGAGGAAGCGGGACACATGGCAAGACTATGAGATTATAGAAACAAATGTGTGAGGATGAAGATTGTATACTATGATGCCTTCAAAGAAGTGATTTTCAAGGAAGAAAAAGAGAAGCTAGATTTTCATGCCAACTTTAGCAAGCTTAACCTTGTTGCCTTTTATGATAAGTTAGAAGATATGGTGGAAACCCATGATCGAATGGGGATTATGAGTCAAACCAATGGGGATAAATATGATGGGCAATGGCTTGATGGGTTGAAGCATGGCCATGGAGTCTACAGATGGGCAGATGGGATTTGTTATATGGGAACCTGGAGTAAGGGGCTCAAAGATGGGAAAGGTACATTTTATCCTACATGTGGCAATCAGACTAGGCTATGCCACCTTTTGGAATCCTCGCCTTCCAATGTGGATCAGCATGACGATCTCTCTGTTGATGAGCAATCTTGTTGGAAGGAGAGAAGCTCTTCTATGTCTGATTTTGAGGTTTATTTGAATACTTCTTATGCCCCTAGCTCTGAAACAAAATCCTCAAAAACCCTTGAATCCAAAATAGTAAGAACCTTTTCCTTTGATGGGATAAGAAGCTCAAGTAGTGAGGAATTTGATGATAATGACGAGGGTATTAGAACTTCTGATCCCAAAAATTTTCCTGTGCAATCTGCTGTCAAGAGAGAATATGTTCAAGGAGTTTTGATACATGAGGTATCCAGAATAAATGTGCCTTCCAAGGCTGTGAAAAGAGGGCATAAATGGCAGCCAAATGAAAGTAAGAGACCGGGTGAAATTATCTATAAAGGGCACAGAAATTATGACTTAATTCTCAATCTGCAATTGGGAATCAGGTTCACATATTTATTTGCATATTCACGCATATGACTAGCAACTTGCTCAATATTTTATATTTATATGGATATGCCTTGTAATGTTTATTGATTTTGCTAACAAGAAATTTAGAGTCAGACTAACAAGAGAATGAAAAATGTATATGTGTAATATTTGAATGATGAAAACAATATGATTGTAAAATGTGTATTTATTTTTAGTCAATTTCTTATTATTGAAGAAGACTGTATTGAAATATATTGTTGAGTTTGTGTGTTTGTCCCTAGACATATTGGATTCACAAAATTTTGAATTTGCCACACTTGGTTTTGGGTGTACAAGAGATTTACATTTTAAACACCATGCATACTAATTTAGTCTCATCTATGCAATTTTTGCAATTAGTCGAAGAAAGTGGGAGTTATTGTTCTTAGTTTATTTGGCAATTTTTGTCAGCATCCTTGGAAATTGATGCATCTTTGTATCTTAAGATGCTAGCTATAACTAAACGAGTCCTTTAAGCTATACATTTAGGTGTGGTAGCCAACTAATGCTAGTTGTAAGGTACGCAAATTTTATATTGTGGGATTCCTCAGTTTACCTTAATGTTCCATAGGGTTTCAGCATCCTATTGTTTTTCTTTTCTTCATTGTTTACCAGTGTGACCATTTTATAGGTACTTCTTTGTATGCTGCCAAATTACAATAATCATGTTCATACTAATGAAAGCACATTGATCACTAAATTTTTTGGTCTACATAGTATCAAAGCAGTAGGAAGACAAAAGGTATTTTCTATACCTTCTTACTTTGTTTTCCATTTAATTGTTGACATAATATGTCAATTTTTGGTAACTAGACGTCATTTTAAAAATTAAACATGGTGAGTGGGCTTAAAGTGGCAACTTGGTGGGGCAAGTTGGTGAGCCGACTTAGTGAGGCCACTTAGAGACGCGACATGGCGAGCTGACTTGGTGAGCAAGCTCGATGAGCAGACCTCAAGACTGACCTTGATAAGGCACTTTGGTGGGGTGACTTGATGACTGAACTCCAAGAGTCAACTTCGTGAGCATACTTATATACACCCCACAGGAACTACGTCTATGTTTCATAGCAGATCGGTAGTGCAGGGAAAATGTGGGGTACTTGTCGAGGTGAAAATCTTTAGTTATTTAGCCAATTAAAGTCATTTATCTCAACATGATGAAGATGAGTGGTTAGTATGTTCTTCAAGTTCCTTTCTAAATTTCTTACTATGAATTTGTTCCAATTGCAATACAGTATTTTTACAAACATATTTCCTTGGATACTACATGGATCCTCAAACTTGAGTTTATAGAAGTCTTAGAAAGTGCATCTTTTAAGCTAAATTTCTCTCATGGATCATATGTTACAGCTATCAAATTATATATCAGATTTGTGTGATCTCCATTAGGCAATTTACGGCAGGTTTTGCCTGGATTAATCACAACTGCATGCATTTGTTGGAGCTGATGGAAAAAAGATAATGGGAAAGGACTAACACCATGCTGCAGAAAAACTACATATGTTGGGTTGTTTATTATTTGTTTCTTTTTGTTCATAAGTAAAAATGGATCTGTCATGTAACTGTGCACCTCTAGTATAGTTATTTTATTATTGCTTTTTACTGCATAGTATTTCGTGGAGTTTGATATATTTATAAATATTGTATGTTGTCAACATATTTATTCAATGGCTGTAAATAGTAACACTACCTATGATTATGAGATTCATGCTTGCCTTATAGGTTTTATGAGATTGGTGTTGCAGCTGCTCTATATGCAAATGTTGGATATTCTTAGTCTAATATATTTATTGCTTTGGCTCACCCAGGATGCAGTTCAGCAGGCCTTTTTAATCATTGTATATTTCGGTGGAAATGATTCATTGGATCCTCATCCCTCAAGATTAAATCCTCATCTACCACTTCCTGAATACATTAAGAACATTAAGAGAATGGAAACCTATCTCCAGGTAAAATTTTCATCAGTATTCTATGTTTAGATTTCTTCAATTTCGTTTGAAAGATACAGATATTTCAATATTTATGATGACAATTATCTAATTTGAGTTTGGGGTAAACAAATCAGGACCTCTTAGAGTCGACATGCTTGATTTTTTTAAGTTGCCCACCTGTTAATGAAGATTTGATTAGTAGTGCTTCAAGGTACTATTCTTCTTGTGTGTGTGTGTAATGGTTCACAATTTCATGATTCTGTAATCTACCTGTTTGGCCTAACTTTTTTGGATTCTATAGTAGTATTTTTGCTCCAATAGTATGGACAAATGAATTGTGTCATTAGTATTCTGAAGCCTGTGTGCAAGTCTGCAAAGAGATGGGTGTCAAGGTTATAGATTCATTACTACACTCAAGAATGGGCTCATCTTCAATCTTCAAAAGATTGAATATGAGCCCATTCCAGACTGTAGTAATGAACCTCAAAGCTCCTTCAGCATGAGCATATCATGTCCTTCAGACGATCTTTCTGAAGTTGCTCTAACATTGTATCCTTCAAACTTTAGTTTATATCTGCCAACAACAAGACTACTTTGCATCATTAGAATCATAAATAAGCAATGCAGAGGTAAGCTTTTCTGGGTTTTTTCTGAGAAAATGTTGATATTAAAGCAGTGGGGTTGCTTGGAATTTTATTCAAATTTGTGATGCACAAATAGGAATAAATTGAGTTTGAAATGATATATATCAGTTGTTATCTCATTTCAAAATGTGGTTAGCTTTAGGAATTCTTTTATAAGATGTTATATGAAATGATTGCTAGCTAACACCTGCCAAGGAAACATAACTTGCTTCTTCCCACAGTGAATTCTACTCAAGGTTTTGGCAATGTGAAGTGTAGCCCAGTTATTTATGTGCCAATGGAAATACTGAGAATGCTAAGAGATGGCATGGTTACTCTCGTTGATGTTATTTCTTTATTGCATTATATGAGATTCATTACTACACTCGGGAATGGGCTCATCTTTAGTCTTCAGAAGATTGAAGATGAGACCATTCCGAGTGTAGTAATGAATCTCAAAGCTCCTTCAGCCTGAGCATATGATGTCTTTCGGACAATCTTTCTAAAGCTGCATCAATAGTGTATCCTTCAAGTGTTTGATTCTTCATCTTTCTTCTTTATTATTCTATAGAAAAATCTTATGGTTTAAGTTTTTTAGCATCAATTTGTAATTTCAGTCGAAAATCTCTATATATCTTTTCTTGCCAGACAGGGTTGCTTAGTTTTTATGTAAATGTCTTTGCTTTTGCAGCTTGGACTTGAATTCACCACCAATGTTCTTTATACTCAGCCAACAATATATTTGTACCAAGTATAGTGCATTGTAATGGTATTGTTCATACAATGTTGATGCTTACTCAAGAATACTATTATTATTTAGTTTTATTTGCCAAGTTTCCTTTTCAGTTTGATTTTGAGCTGGTGATGCTTGAGACTCAAATGCCTACAAATACTTCATGTAGTGTCCAGTCTCAAGCCTTGATCACTAGGCAAGCTCCTAGCTCTTATTACAGTTTGCTTACTCCAATGTCACATCCAGTTTGCATGTGATTCTACTGACCTAAAGGATCCTTAACCACAAAAAATAGTAGTCTCCTCTGCCCAAGATAATACAACTTTGTTTAGATTTAAATAAGAAAATCGCAGCAGCATTATTAGTGAGGATTTGTGTCTGCTTAGAAACTTCTTATCTAAGAAAGCCTTCCTGAGGGTTCTGAGCTTGTGTACTTCTCCTTTACATCAAAGGTTCAATGTGAGCATGTTGCTAAGACCCTGCCCAAGGTTACAAATGCAAAGTGAACTAGTTTTTAATGCTTCTCACTAGCAATAAAGCATGTTTTATTAGCCCATTATCTAGTTGGTTCACCTTTATTTCAAATTTAATGCAGGGACAAGGAGCTTCTTGGTCAGGGTCTTGTATTGAATGATGAATTAGATCGTGTGCTAGGGAAACACAACTCCATTACTATAGGGTCTCCTGTGACATGAAAAAGAACAAAAGAGAGTAAACTAGAATAAATTTGGTAACTTTCCACATTTCAAATGTGGATTATACCTTTGAACTATTGCATAGAGAGAGAGGGGGGGGTAGGTGTTGCAAAACTATTGCATAGCCAAGGAGACAACAAAGGAGCCTCCTTGTCTCCCCTGCCCCCACATGTGAGAGAGAACACTATTGCATATAAAGGTATGTAGGCAACAGAGCAAGGACATGCACTAGAGTTTTCCCTAAATTGGGTGTTCCCAAAGGTAAATAATTGAGGTTGTTTCGCTTGTTTATTTTCATATTTTCCATTTGAATGTATGCATTAGAATCTATTATCAATAACTCGGCATAATATCTGTGTTGGTGACTTTGTCCATTGGAATTGGAATGTGGAAGACAGGTATGTGCCAACATTTTATTCTATTTGAGAGCACATGCTTTTCCCTCTTGTTTTATGGTCTATGGCAATCCAAATGACTCTTAGAAAAACCAATCTCAAAGTTTAGAATGGTAGAATGATAATATCTTCATGAGTTGATTTATAATCTTGTGTCATTTACATTGAAATATAAGTATAATAGGTTCAATTGTAGGTTCAATTCGAGGAGGGGTTAGGGTACATCTTGTTTGTGAATTCTTGTAATTTTTAAACGTAAAGAATTAGTTTATGGGTAGATTGTTATTCATGATCTTTGCCTTTCCACTGGTCTATTGGCAGTTGCTTTGCTAACGTGGTGCTTCAGTGCTTGATATATACAAAACCTCTTGCAGCCTATCTACTCCATGGATCACATTCTCAAAAATGTATGTTATCATTTCTCAGTAGATTTATCCTTAGACATAGGCATTGCAATATTAGTTGCAGCTTGCAAAAGCAATAACCTATACTATTTGTTGGGTCTGCTCAGGTCAGAAGAAAGACTGGTGCTTCATGTGTGAGCTTGAGTTTCTTGTCTTGAGGGTGAGAGGAGGAGATGGTGCCTTATCACCAATTAGAATACTTTCTAGAATTAAAAACATTGGCAATCACCTTGGATATGGAAAACAGGAAGATGCTCATGAGTTTTTGAGGTAACATGAATTGCAAAGTGCTTAGAGTCTTTCAATTTTTAAATCATACCAACATATATCAAGATAGAAATTCTCATAGAAAGGAGTATTTAAGGATATGCTACAAATTATGTGCACACAAAAATTAATCTCCATTGATGTGCTTAAACATGCTTACATGGCACACGCATGCATGCTCGCATGTGCGCACACACACACAGATTGATATCTTGTTTTTCTTTTTCTTTTTAGATTTGTAGTTGATACTATGCAGTCAATATGCCTTGATGAAACTGGTGGAGAGGAAGTCATTCATACAATAGTACATTTGATTATGTTCATCCAACAAACATTTGGTGGTTATCTTCAGTCAAAGGTGGTGCTAGTATTAACTTTAAAATGCAAAAATGTCAATGAACAAATACATTTGATTTGTAGATCTTGATTATAAAATTTATTTTTGTATAAGGAGTTTAGATTAGGGGATTCGGCTTGGCGAGCTGACCTGGCGAGTCGACTTAAAATGATGAGTTGGTGGGGCAAGTGGGGGTGACTTTGTGAGCTGACCTGGAGAGTTGGCTTGGGGGGCAGACTTGGTGAGTGAACTTAGAGAGTCAACTTGGTGAGCGTACTTCAATTGTCAACTTGGCGAGCTAACTTGGGGAGCTGGCCTGGCGATCTAACATGGTGAGTGGGCTTAAAGTGGCAACTTGGTGGGGCAAGTTGGTGAGCCAACTTAGCGAGGCCACTTAGAGACATGACATGGCGAGCTGACTTGGTGAGCAAGCTCGATGAGCAGACCTAACAACTGACCTTGATGAGGCACTTTGTTGGAGTGACTTGATGACTGAACTCAAAGAGTCAACTTGGCGAGCATACTTGCACTAGTACATTTGGGTTCATTTTTCGACCTTTATTGGTCGAATTTTTGACCCAATTTTTGACCAAATTCGACCAACCCATTGGTCAAAAAAAATTGGTTGAAATTTTGACCAACTCACTGGTACATGATTTGTCTCAATCATATAACTAATTATATATTCTTCATATTAGTTACTGTCGATGTTTTTCAGGCATTCTATAAAACAGTTCACATGCCTTGCGTACGATATGACATTTTGCATGCATCCTGCACTCACTTTCATCCAACTGATGATGGATTACGCAGTCCTCTGAAACCATGATGCTAAAAAACACACAATCAAATCCAAAATGAACTTGCACTACAAAATGGATTGTGGAAATCTGATATTGGTAAAATTGCATGCATGTCTACCAGGACAATCACAACTTAAACATACGTTTGTCCTAGTAGACATGCATGCAAAATTAACAATATCAGATTTCCAAAATCCATTTGTAGTGCAAGTCCATTTTGGATTTGATTGTGTGTTTTTTAGAATCATGGTTTCGGATCACTTTGCGTAATCCATCATCAGTTGGATGAGAGACTGTAGGATGCATGTAAAATGTCATATCATAAGCAAGACATATGAACTGTTTTATAGAATGCCTGAAAAAATTTTACACCTAACTGTTGGTGGAAATTTCCACCTTCATTGGTCGAAATTTCCACCAACTCTTGGGCTTTTTCTACCTTTGTTGGTGGAAATTTCCACCAACGCTTAGATTTTTTTCTACCTTTGTTGGTCAAAATTTCCACCTTCATTGGTCAAAATTTCCACCAATGTCTAAATTTTTTTTCCACCTTTGCTGGTCGAAATTTCCACCAATGCACAAACTTTTTTCTACCTTTGTTGGTCAAAATTTCCACCTTCATTGGTCAAAATTTCCACCAACGTCTAATTTTTTTTTCCCACCTTTGTTGGTTGAAATTTCCACCTTCATTGGTCAAAATTTCCACCAACGTCTAAATTTTTTTTCCACCTTTCTTGGTTAAAATTTCCACCAACGCCTAAATTTCTTTTCCACCTTTATTGGTTGAAATTTCCACCAACGTACAAATTTTTTTCTACCTTTGTTGGTTGAAATTTTGACCAATTCCTGTTTAAACCCATACATTGGCTTTGGTAGGTTTTCGACCAATAGATTGGTCAAAATTTTGACCAACTAGTGAGTTGGTCAAAATTTTGACCAAAAAAATATCGACCAATGGGTTGGTTGAAGTTGGTCGAAAGTTGGTCAAAATTGGGTCAAAAATTCAACCAATAAAGGTCAAAAAATGAACCCAAATGTACTAGTGATACCCTATGACTTGTATAGTGAATGATTATGCATTCTAGTTATGTCGAGTGGCATCTTATGTAATTATATATTATTTAATTGGATTCGTACTTATGGTTTATCTATGATGTGGATTTTTTTTGTATCATATTTGGTATTAATAAAACTTGTATGTGATTTAATGGCAAAGAACCCTTAAGAGCTGTAATATGTTTATGGATGGTTGTATGTATGTGAATTATTGCTTCCGCTACATTATCTCTTGTTATTTAATCTTTTAAAAAAAGTTTGAAAAACTTAGTGAAACTTTAGGTTAATTTCTTTTGGGTTTCCTAGCGGGGCATTAGAAGGAATACCCCTACCTTTAAACAGGTGTTGTAGAACGATAGAACAATCTCCAACACTATAAGATTCGTCAAGAACACCTCTAGAATGCTTACTGCTTGATTCTGTTGGTCCTTCATGAATCTTATAGTGTTGGAGATTGTTCTATCATTCTACAACACATGTTTAAAGGTAGGGGTATTACTTGTAATGCCCCGCCAGGGAACCCAAAAGAAATTAACCTAAAGTTTCACTAAG
This sequence comes from Cupressus sempervirens, assembly GCA_028749045.1. NCBI lineage: Eukaryota > Viridiplantae > Streptophyta > Pinopsida > Cupressales > Cupressaceae > Cupressus > Cupressus sempervirens. The sequence goes on along the minus strand of CM053787.1, from coordinate 340,991,817 downwards.
TTTTCCAAACATTTTTTTAAAAGATTAAACAACAAGAGATAACGTAGCAGAAGCAATAATTCACATACATACAGCCATCCATAAACAAATTACATCTCTTAAGGGTTCTATGTCATTGAATCACATACAAGTTTTATTAATACTAAATATGATACAAAAAAAATCCACATCATAGATAAACCATAAGTACAAATCCAATTAAATAATATATAATTACATAAGATGCCACTCGACATAACTAGAATGCATAATCATCCACTGTACAAGTCACAGGGTATGAAAAGCTCAAAGAATATACATCATCAATAAAATGCATCATCTCATAAGATCTCTAATAATCAAGTATAATACAATAGAATATAACTATCCAACATAAATACTAGATCAAAATGAAAGGAACAACTGCACAAATATATCAAACAATGACATCTAATGGTCGGATCTCAATGGTATAAGAAACACTACCACCTGACCTCATGGAACCTAAATGGCCCACTCCCACCGTGTTGAGGAGATAATCTCAAGTCCCATATAACTATCAATCCCAAAAGTCATAATCAACATCTAGGTCAAGGAAATTTTGATAAAAATCTATCTCAAAGGTACCTAGACACAAATGACAGCTAAACCCAAAGGCAACAAAGACACATAGGAAATCTACTATGTAAGTGGGCAAGTGTCATCGTATGAGTCAACTGTAAGGTTACCCTTGTAGCCTCTCTAGACTCCAACCCCTAGTGAGTCTATACAACATCAATATCCTTTCGTACATACAAAGCATACTAACGAGGCAAAGTTGCAGCCAAGCATCCTCTCTACTCCCATCCTAGCCTATACTAGCAGTCGAGGCATGGGTGAGGAAAAACCACCAACTCTTTTTAATTTATTTTAAACCCATTTAATGAAATGTTATCACTTATTAGAACAACCTACAATGGTTTACCCAGGCAGCCTCTTTAGGGCTCCAACCTCCATTGCAAGCCACTTCCCAACATCCATAAGGACAACCTACCATAAGCTCAAAATAGTAGAAAGTCTCATAAAATCACAAGAAAACACCTTAGTTCTTATACAAGCAACTGGAGAGCACCAAAAGATAGCTAACTAAAAACTCAAAGATTTCACCAATAAAATCACCATACAACCATTGATTCATAACTTAGAAGATCACATCACAAAACCATGACATCACATAATCATCATAAAACAATAACTCCCAGGCCTTTGGTAGACATCCAAAACTGGTCAACATACTAAGTCAACCCCAAACCCAACACAAAGTAAACATACATCACAACAAGTGTAGTTTCATAATTTGTTTGGTTTTGAAAACATAAGATTTTCATTTTTAAAAAGAGTTTCAATTTTCTTTTTTTCAAGTATTAGGTTTGCTAAGGTGTTCAAGTCAAGAAGAACCTCAAACACTCAAGAAATTCCTTAAAATCATCCAAATATTTTTATTTATTGTTAAATTAATATAAAAATGAACTATTAAAAAAAAATCCAAACTTTACTAAAATATTTTTTTCTAATTAAAATTGATTTATATTGCATATTTACTAAAACTATATAATCAATTGGCTTAATAAATATTATTAAATTATAATAATAATAACTATTTAATTATTACAAATAATATTAATCAATTAATTTATAATTTATAATTACTAAAATGAATAATATAATAAATATTATTTAATATTAATAAAAATATTAATTATTAATTAAAACCTATATAAAAAAATTATTAAATTAAAAATTTAATTATAATAAAAAAATTAAACACATTTTTTTTCAAGGGTTTAAGGCTCATCAGTTGGCATAGTACATCGTGGTAGTACCACTACTACAACAGTAGTAACGTACTACCTTACAACAATACCTACTGCTATGACAACAATAGGCTACCATGCAAATTGTTGAGAGCAACTACAGGTGGGTGGGAAGTTGGTAGTTCAGCCCCCCTTCAAACCCTTTTTTTATTATATATATTTTTTTTTAATTTGTTTTTTTGAATGAAACAAACAAAAACAATTTCCCTCCAATACAATTTGCCAGATTTTTATTTATATATATAATATAAATTATTATAGTAATTATTAATTACTGTAGTAATTATTAGTTATTGTAGTAATTATATTATTTATTTATTTATTTTAATAAATTTCCATAATAGATCTTATAGGAAACAAATAGAAACTATCAAATTTGTAAATTTAATTTTCTGGTATTCTTTTTCAAACCCCATCCCAAATCCAAACAATCAAATTAAGAATCCCCAAATTCATCAAACAAGGGTTTCCAATCTCAAATTCTTTCATTGATGTTTTCAAGAATGGTAAATTTGAACACAAGGGTTTCAACACAAATTAAGAAAACATGTCCATTCAAACACGAAGTAGACAAAGAGATTTCAACGAGGAAATCACAAAACAAAACTCAACAAGATCCTACCTTGATCTAATGCTAAACGATCAGATGCTCAGAGCTCATAAGAAATTCTCATTCTTTCGAAAACCCCCTTTCTTAAATTTGCTCCTCCAAACTTGTGTGGAGAAATGAGCTTTGATTTCTTAATAAAGAGTCTTCTCCTTTTAGGGTTTTAGTTTGGTAATCATGTGAACCCTTTTTCTTTATTATTTTATTTTATTTTATTTTAATTTGATGTGCAAACCTTTTGCATTTTAATTAAAATAATCTTTATTAAATTAATTTTCTCCCTCTCCTTTATTAAATCATAAGACGCCTTTAATAATATATTTATTAATTTAACTAATAATAATATATAGAGTTTATTATTAAAATAAAACTCCTCAATAATTTTTTTTTTTTTTTTTTTGGATCGATAAGAGGCCGAAGCAAAGATTAATTAGTATGTATTGTGATTAATTTTTTTTATTTATATTAAGCTTGAGTAGATTTGAACTGAAGACCTCTTTGATAAGAAGCTCACAATTTACCATTGTGTTGCAGGCTCTTGCCTATATAATTTATTATTAAATTAAATAAATATTAGAACTTTAATTAAATCTTTTAAATTTAATTCTTTTATTTAATTAATTTCTCAATTAATTAAATATAATTAAAAGTTGATTTTTCTTTATAAATTTTTTGTTCAATTAAATCATTTAATATTCTCTTAATTTGATTTGATTTATAATTGAACATCACAACATACCCACAATCCCAATCCGAAAACTCAAAATAAAGATAGAGTACTACATCCAACTCAAGGGTCAAAATCATGAATTCATGTCACTTGATGAATTCAAAAGGGTAAATAACTCAGATACTTGTCATACTTTCTAGAAAAATTGGCTTAGGATTAAGATTTGGATTCAAGAACTATCTCCCCTCTTTCTTTTAGCATTGAGATACTACAATGGGGCACACTCATCCTAGCAATTTAGGGAAGTCAATGTCTAGTACCTACAATCTGCATAAAATTCAAGCATGTACATATACATATAATCTAAACTAAATAGGCAATGGTGGGAAGTGGTGCATCATGTAGATGTTGACTAGTAGGTGACTATGACTCACTCCCTCAACCTTATCAAAAACATGAAACATAAAGTAACTCATACATGTACACCATACACATGCAAGTATGGGGTAAGTATCCATAGAAACTGCATATAAATCATCCATTTAACTATAATCATGAAATAACTAAAATGACTGTATACAAGCATCATCATCGAAAGAATAATCATGTACACATGAAATAACCGAGTACCAAGTAGCTCATCACATTAATCAACTAAGTATGAAATAACATCCAAATCAAATCAAGTAATCAAGTACCACTAATCATAAAACATAACCATAAAGCTAGCCTAAAAGAATTCAACAATATAATATGAAAAGTAAACTAGGGGTAGGCACTACATCCACCCCCCTAAACTTAGGCTTTCTCATTGAAGCCTATAAACAAGTAGGGGTATAAATATCGTAAACGAGATGCATCCTCCCAAGTAGCTGATGACTCATTAGTAGTGTCCCATTGGACCATTACCTTCTCTATGGATCGACCCATGAGGGTCAAATCCCGCTATTACGAAATGCACATTGCTTCCAAAGCCAGTTTCCCATCCTCCACCTATAACACACTCCAATCAAGAACATGTATCACATCAAGAATATACTTTGTAAGAACAAAAATATGGAAAACATCATGAACATGAGCTAAGATGGGTGACAATGCAAGATAGTAGGCAACTGGACCTATCCTCTCAAGAATCTCAAATGACCCGACAAAATGAGGTGCTAGCTTCAAACCCTTTCCATAATGAATCGGACTCTTTCGCAGATGCATCTCAATAAAACTTTCTCACCCATTGAAAATTTCTTATCTATCCTGTGAGCATCAACATACTTCTTCTATTTATCCTATGCTATAGACATATGCTGACGGATGCACACTACCTGTTGCTCCATATCTCAAAGAATCTCAGGATCCAACATTATGCAATCCTCTAAACTATCCCAGCTCAATGGTGTATCAAAAGGACAATCATACAAAGCCTAAAAAGGTGACATCAGAATGGAACTATGATACCCATTATTATATACAAACCCTACTAGGTATAGATAGTCCTCCCAAAGAGTTTGTCTATCCATAACATAGATCCTCAACATATCCTCTAGAACCTAATTAACTCTCTCAGTCTAAACATATATCTCTTGGTGATAAGCTAGATGAAGTTAAAATGTGCTCCAAGATCATGTAGCAAGGATGTCCAAAATACGGATGTGAATACATGATCCCTATCCAAAGTGATCTTCCAAGGAATAAAATGCAATCTCATGATATCTCACATGAAGACATTAGCTATTGAAGCTATTGTGTAGGGTGACCTCATTGGTGAAAAGTGTGCCATTTTAGTCAACTGGTCAACTGTGACCATGGTAGCATCATATTGACGAGTAGTCATAGGTAATCCCATAATGAAATCCATAGAAATAATATACCACTTTCATAAAGGAATGAGATTAGGCTATAAAATCCCTGCTAAATGCTAGTGCTCTACCTTGACCCTCTAGCACTCAACACACCTAGCCACAAAATCAGCAATATCACGCTTCATCCTTGCCCAAAAATATAAACATCACAAATCTACATGCATCTTCTTGATACTTGGATGAGTTGAGTAAGGTGCACGATGGGCCTCTAATAGAATCAATGTATGAACTAGCTCATCCAATAGTGGTACATAGATCCTCCCTAAGTAGCGCAAAAGGCCATCTAACTCTAGGACATAACCTAAAAATCTATCTTCTAAAGGTCTCCCTAAATCTATCTCCATGCTCACCACCTAATACCAAGTACCTGTAGGAAATTCCTAAAGCATACGGCTCCTCAAATCCACACTAAGAGTCAAAGATAGTGTCACATGTCTCCTATGACTCAAAGTGTCAACTACCACATTCTCCTTTCCCTTAATATACTTCACCTCAAAGTTATACTCGCATAGAAACTCTATCCAACACCTCTGCCTAGCATTCAGATTAGACTCTATGAATATATATTGTAAATTGTGATGATTACTATGAAGCTCAAAATTATGCCCCAACAAGAAGTTTCTCCATCTCACTAGAGCATGAACAACTGCAGCTAACTCAAGATCATGCATAGGATAGTTTAACTCATGATCCTCGATTTTGTGTGACTCATAGGAAATCACCCATCCATCCTGCATCAAGACTACTCCAATCCCTTCTAGGGAAGCATTTGTACACACCATAAAGTCACTTGTTGGATCAGGTACTTCTAGAACCAATTCACTAGTCAAAAGATCCTTGAGCTTCTAGAATGCTTCATCACATTTCTCTATCCAAATGAACTTCTTTCTCTTTCTCTAGAGGGAAGTGATAGGATACGCTAATCTGGAAAAAATTTGGACAAACTTGTGATAATAACTGACTAGACCCATGAAGCTTCGAATCTCCAATAGAGTAGTGGGTGTAGGCCAATCTACCATCACCTAGATCTTTATAGGGTCAACTAAGATAGCACCCCCTAATATGATATGTCCTAAATACTATATCTTTGGCTAAAAGAAATCTCACTTTGCCAAATTGGCATAAAGTTGATGTCTCTCAGGCACTAAACAACTAACCATAGATGTTCCTCATGTTCTTCCTAGGATCTAGAATATATCAAAATATCATCCAAGAAACACAAGTACAAATTGTTCAAGATAAGAATGGAATACTCCATTCATCAAGAACATGAAAACCGATGGAGCATTTGTCAAACCAAATGGAGCCACTATAAATTTGTAGTGTCCATAGCAAGTGTGGAAGGTTTTCTTATGAATGTCAGCATCCCTAATGCAAAGCTGATGGTATCTTGACTTTAGATCTATCTTAGAGAACATTGTTGCTCCCTTGATCTGCTCAAATAAATCATCAATCCTCAGTAAAGAATACATGTTCTTAAGTGTTACCTTGTTTAACTATTTGTATTCAATGCATGAGCATAATGATCCATCCTTCTTCCCAAAGAGCACTGATGCTCCCCATGGATAAACACTCGGTCTACTACAACCTTTGGCCAAAAGATCCTCAAGTTGTAGGTGCAACTCACTCAACTCCTAAGTTGTCATCCATCTAGAAATGGGCTCTCCTCTTGGGATAAGTTCAATGTCAAAGTTAGTGTCCCTCTTTAGTGGCATACTTAGAATCTCCCTAGGAAAGACATCCACATACTCCTGTAAGATAGGGTGGTCTAGAGTGTTCCCTATATGGTCTTCTTCCTCAAGGTCACTTATAGTAATAGAAAACACCTAACAACCCTTATGAAAGCTCCACTTCAACTACATAGAAGAGATCATACGAAGGGATATAGGTCTCTGGATACCCACAATGTCCAAGTACCTACGTTGATCATCCTTACACAAAATGGTCTTCTTTCTACAATCAATACTAGCTCTATGATAGCCAAGCTAGTCCATACCCAACACTACATCATAAGAACAAAGAGGAATAACTTGAAGGTCCTCCTCCATACTCATCTCCTCATCTGATTTCTCCTCTGCTCATCCTCAGGCTTCCACTGGCACTCTTGACTTCTCTCTAGAGGAAGAGATGTCTTGTGGGAATGCAAGATCTAACTCAACAGTCTTGAATGATAAGCTTAATGAGTACAATTTGATTGTCATCCTGGCTCCACCTCTTTTATTTCTACCTCAGAGAAAGTGGTTGTACTTCTCCCAATGCAAGAGTACTAATGTAAATGCTAAGATGGATAGAGGGTTCAATGATGAGCAAATGAAGTCACCAGAGAACCCTATGGGGGCAATAGAGAAGTCAATATGTTTGTTGGAGACTCTAGTAAATCCCAATTTCAAATTTAATGCAGAAAAAATAGAGAGAAGAAAATTGTAATGTAGTTGAACTTGTGCATCTAAATGGCAGTGAAGGTAATAAGAAGAAAATGGATAGACCACCCCAATCTAGTAACAACCAGAGGAGCCCCAAAAAATAAAACAGTAATCTACCCAATTATTTTAAAGAATTCAAGCCCCCCATGGACTCATCTACTAAAACAAATTAAATGAATACTTACATAGCCTCATGGAATGTGCATGGATTGGATTCCTTGGACAAGAAATACATGGTTAAGAGATTCTTGCACTCCAACAAAGAAATTTAAATTCTTATGCTTCAGGAAATGAAGTCAACTGAGTTTGCGTTAGACATTGCACTTAAGTGCATATGGAAAGATGCTAATCTTCTTTCCACGGGTCATTGAAGGCGCAAAAGTAGGTTTTCCATCTTGCTAAGCCCTAAATAGAAGAAGCTTTTGATCAATTGGCGGTGATTGCCCTATTAGAGAGCGGTATGGGTTGTGTTGAAGAAGGACAACTTGGAATTTGGCCTTTGCTATGTTTATGCTCCTAATGATCGCAATGAAAGGATTCTTCTTTGGAAATGGCTTACTGAGCTCCCCAATATTTCATTGATATTATTTGTATATTTTTACATGATCACAATGGCCGAGGATAAAGTAAGTGGTAACAAGTTTGAGTGGAAAGGACATGAACAAATATATTGGAACTAATTTATTAGTAAGTTGAACCTTATTGACCCGCTTGAGGGCATGAAATCCAACTCAAGAGGGATTTGGTACACCTAGTCCAATTATTAGAAAGGTGTGAAAATAATTTTTTCTAGACTTGATATATTTTATGTAAATAAAGATACCTTTAGTTTTCATTAGCCAGATGAGGGAAACCTATTGCAGGTTATGCCCTTTACCCTATTTGGCCACCACCTAGTAAAAGATTTTATCGCTAAGGTTGATCTCCAATGCACCCCTAGAAGAAAACCTGAAGGCTTCTCCCTCAATACTTCCCTCATCCAAGATGAATGTATTGGCTTCCACTAAGATAATACACTGGTTTAATAACTTAATGAGTAAGCATTCTAATCCCATTGTAAGATGGATTCATAACACATGGTCTTGGCAAGAAATGCTTAAGATGGTAGGCAAAGAAAGGGCCAAAGATGCATGAGTTGTTGAGCTATCACTAACTAATACCCTATTTGAAGTAGAGACCAAGTTGCAAGAGGATACAACCAACTTATAGATTCTTGATGACCTTGCAAAATCCAGACATGAATTGAGATCTCTTCAAACTAGGAAAGCTCAAGCTGCTATAGTAAGGGCTAGATTAAATTGGATGGATCTTGGAGACAAGGGGACTAGGTTCTTCTTCTAGGTGCTTAAATATAAGGAAGCTAAGAACAATATTGAAACTATTAACAAAGGAGGCAGGAACCTAAACACTCTAGAGGACATCATGACTACCTTCAATAGATTATATAGCAACCTCTTTGCCTCTGAAGATGTTGGGGGTAGAATGGAAGAAGCAAGAAGATCCATTGAGGCTATAATCCCTAAAAGTATTAGGTGATAAGGTTGGACTCCTTGATAAACATATTACTGTTGAAGAAATCAAATCCTCCATCATGAGCCTAAAGAATGAAAAATATCTCGGGCATGATGGTCTGCCTGCTGAATTCTACAAGAAAAACATCAATTAGATCTATGATGAGCTTATGGATGTGTACCAATGGGCCTTTCAGAATGGTTCCCTAGGGTAGTATATCAATGTTGGTCTCATTAAGTTGATTCCCAAAGGTGGGGGTAAGTCTCTTATCAAGAACTAAAGACCCATTACCCTTCTTAATGTGTCATACAAGATATTGGCTAAAATACTAGCCACTAGATTGGTTAATGTCCTTCCTAATATTATACCTCCCACTTAGACAGGCTTTATCAAATGAAGGTACATCCTAGAAAATCTGATTACATGATGGGAGTCATTAGACTAGGCCAAAGTCTCTAGGCAAAACACATGGATGCTCCTACTGTAATGCCTACCCCTAGTTGACTTTTCTGTTGTATTGCAAGGTTTTTTTAAGCCAGTTCTTTTATTGTGTTTTATGATTATTGGTACTTGGTTATCAGATTTGATTATATGTCATTTTCATACTCAGTTGATTTATGTGATGAGTTGTCTAGTTATTTCATGTGTTTATGTTTGTCCTTTCAATGATGATATATGTTTGTTCAAATAGTGATTTCAATTATTTCATGATGTTAGTTAGATGAATGATTTATATGCAATTTATATGGTTACTTACCCCATACTCACATGTGTATGGTGTACATGTATGTTTTCTTTATGTATGATGTTTCTGATGTGGTTGAGGAAGGGAGTCGTAGTCACCTGCTAGTCGAGATCTACACAATGTACCACTTCCTGCGACTATTTGTTTAGTTTAGAATATATGTGTTTGTACATGTGTGGATTTTATGCAGATTGCAGGTACTGGGTATCGACTTCTCTGAATTGCTAAGATCAATGTACCTTATCGCGATATTTCAATGGTATATGTGGGGAGATAACTTTTGAGTCCAAATCCTAACCTAAGTCAATTGTCCTAGAAAATAGGACAAGTATCTAAGTTAGTTTTATCTTTCAGAATTTGTCAAATGACATGAATTTGTGACTTTGACCTTGGAGTTTGACTTTGTTCTTTGACTTTTAGTTGAGTTGTCATATTTGGTTTTGTGGGTTTGTTGTGATTTTTTGTTATAATTAAATCAAATTAAAAGGTAATTTAATGATTTAATTTAATGAAAATTTTATAAAGAAATTTGATATTTAATTAATTGAGAAATTAATTAAATTTAAAAGATTTTATTAAAGTTCTAAGTTAGTTGTATTTATATTTATTTAATTTAGTAATAATTATTTAGGAGTTTTATTTTAAATACTAAACTCTAAATAATATTATTAGTTGAATTAATAAATATATTATTATAATGTCTCGTAATTAATTAAAGAGAGAAAAAAATAATTTAATAAAGATGTTTTAAATAAATATCTAAAAGTTTGTGCATGAAAATATAAATGATAATAAAATATCAAAAGATATTGATCAGTGAGTTCCCTTGCGTGATTGCACAATCAGAGATCCAAATTAGTGGAGAACTCTTTATCAAAGATCTAGAGCTCATTATTTTTTAAAACTAGGATTTGGAAGAGCAATTTCTGAGAAGAAGGGTTTTCAAAAGAAAGGGGAATATTTGTGTGCTCTATGCATTTCGCATTAGCATTAGATTCAGGTAGAATCTTGTGGGTTATTCGCACAATAGTTTTTCGTTCTTCAAATTTTTGTCTTCTCCACATTTGCGAATCTATTTTCAAAATTCAATTGGGTTGAAACCCTTGTATGTGATTTTATCATTCTTCGTTGGGAGATATTTGTATATGAATTGAGAATCTAAAACTCTTGTTTGTGTTTTTACTGCTCTTCATTTTTCAAAAGCATCTATAATGAATAAAGGGATTGAAACCCTTATTAATTTGAAATTTTCAATTTTAGTAAGTTTCTATTTTTAGTAAGTTTCCATTTTTGGAAAGTTTTCATTTTTAAAAAGTTTCTATTTTTAGTAAGTTTTCATTTTTGGAAAGTTTCTATTTTTAGTAAAAAAAATTTGGAAAGTTTCTATTTTTAGTAAGTTTCCATTTTTAGTAAGCTTCTAGTTTTAGCAAGTTTCCATTTCGAGAAAGTTTCCATTTCAAGAAAGTTTTTTTATTTTAGCAGGTTTCCATTTCGAGAAAATCTCTATTTTTAGGAGGTTTCAATTTTGGGAAAGTTTCTATTTTTAGTAGGTTTCCTTTTTGGGAAAGTTTTTTCGAAGTTTAATAAATTTAAAATTATTATGGTGGTAATTGATATTATGGTTGTCATGCAAGCACCATCTTCTGTTGTCTCACCAAAGACTTGTTAAGGGCTTTGTATGGTCAGGAAATTTGACTAATGAAAAGAAACTTCCACTTATCTCTCTCGAAAATATGGCATTTCATCCAACTCTAGGTGGTGCGGGAATCCATGATTTGACAACTAGGAACAAAGCGTTTGGTAGTAAGCTAGTTTGGCAGATGTATACCAAATCACAATCAGTTTGGTTTCAAATTATGCAACAAAAATATCTAGATAAAAATGAGCCACATAAAATATTTTCTATACTGGATCCCCCTAGGGGATTAGTCATTTGGGACTTCATGATTGCATCCGGAGATATTGTGCTTAACTATATTTCATGGGAATTAAACTGTGGGGACAAGATTAACTTCTGGGGTGACTCATGGACTGGCCACCCCCCATTAAATACAATGTCAAACATACAAAATATCATCTTAGTTACAGAAGAAGAATGGGGTAACCTTGTTGTTAATTATATGGATGCAATTTGCATCTTCTCAAGGAAAGTAATATGGAAAGATCTAGATCAACTCCCTTTAGATCCTCAACATAAACAACAACTTAAATCTATCTTTTCAGAAAGGCAGGCTTTTGTATCAATGGCTGAGGATCGGCAAATGTGGATCTCGGCCAAAAATGGTAACTTACAAACTTCTTCAACAACTTGAGTCAGTAAAACCATCATCTCGAGCATTAATGTTCTGCTGGAATAAAATAGTACTTCCCAAGGTTGGGTGCTTTGTGTGGCTAGCAATCAAACATAGAATTCTTACAAGTGATAGACTGGCTCGGATCAATATTGCCTCTCCTTTCAAATGTGTTTTATGTAGTGAGGAAGATGAATCAATTGACCACCTATTTGCAAGATGTCAATTTGCATACCAATGCTAGATGTTTGTAAATTACTACTCCCCACTGCAAAACAATATGTGGGACATTTTTCAGGCTTGGCCAATTCTTTACCCAAATGCCCTATTTGTAGGAATCTGGAAATGTACACTTGCTCTAGTTATTTGGGCTATCTAGTGGGAAAGAAACAAGAGGATTTTTAGAAAAGAAATATTATCTTTAGAGAAAGTGCTCCAAATCATTGAAAAATCGATATCAGAATTGACTAATGCAAGTGTCAGTAGATGTAGATTTAATCCAACTATCACTTCCTAGGATGGAAGTATCATTTGGGAATGGAAATCAATTTTCATCCCATTTGGTACTGGCACTTCTTCAAAGTTGCAAACCCATACAGATAGGTATACAGTTAAATGGCAACCCCCTTCGCCTAGCTTTGTCAAACTCAACTTTGATGGAGCATCCAGAGGTAATCTGGGACAATCAGGATTGGAAGCATGCATTAGAGATTGTACTGGTAAAGTCCTGGCAATCACAATAGCTCCCCTCCCTGCAGGAACTAACAATATGGCTGAGGCTCAGTCATTGTTGTCATGGCTAATGCCAGCTAAGAAAGGGAACTTCCAACAAGTGTAGATTGAAGGTGATTCTCAAGTTATAATCTCTAGTTGTATTAAGAGACAATCATCTTCATGGAAACTCAAATATGTGCTCCAGCAAATTTGGAATATTACTGAACAATTTCAGGAGATCAGAGTTTCACACACATATAGAGAGGGCAAAAAAATGGCAGATTATCTTTCCAATTTAGGATGCAATGGGATTACAATTTTTACACTAAACCCTTCTACAATCATGGAGTACTACAAAGATTTGCAGAAACTAATGGTCGCTGACCTCTAAAAGAGGAGTTTATTGTTTGTGCCTAGCTATTTTCCTTTTGGTGTCGAGAGACTCTTGGAGCCAAACGTGCTTCATGTGCTGAGCATTTATTATATGTTGAGTCATAGCTAATGTCGGGCATGGCAGGGACTTCAGGGGTTAAGCAGACCCTTTGAGCCGAGTAATTCTTATGTGTCAAGTTGCCTCAAGTTCTGAGTGTGTTTCTGGTGCCAAGTGACCAATATGCACTGAGCCATAGCTGATGCCAGATATGGTAGTGACTTTAGGGGCTAAAAGGGCTATATGTGTGCCAACAAATTCTTATGTGTATCGAGGTGCTTCAGATGCCGAGCATGCTTCTTGTGCCGAGTGATCAACATATGTCAAGTCATATTTGACATCTACTAAGCCAATGACCTTAGGTGCAGACCGCCATATGACATATGTCGAGTAGGCTAACACATTTCATGTGTCATGTATAATTTATGTGCCGAGCCAACTAAGCAAGCTAACACACTTCATGTGTCGTGTACAATGTATGTGTTGAGCCTGCATCAATATAGGTGTTGAGTTACTATTGATGTCGACCTAGAATTCTCATTGTTCTCGAGTTGTTTCAGGTGCTGAGTGTGTCTCATGTGTCAAGTGATCAATGTGCAGAGCCTGCATCAATATAGGTGCCGAGTTACTACTGATGCGGAGCTAGAATTCTCATTGTTTCCAAGTTGTTTCAGGTGTCGAGTGTGTTTCATGTGCCGAGTCATCAATATGCGATGAGGCACAGTTGATGTCGTCCAAGCCAATAACCTTTGGTGCCCAATGCCATACATGTTGATTATGTAAGTATGCTTCATGTGTCATGCAAACTAGTATGCTTCATGTGTCGTGCAAACTAGTAGGCTATATATGCTGAGTAAATCAGAATAGCACATGAGTTATCCTATAGCTACCAAGAGGGGTCAGAATTCTTATAGGTGTTGAGTCAGAAGCCAAGATACTTCAAGTGATGTGACGAGTGTACATTATGTGCCAAGTGATCAATATGTGCTAAGCCATAGTTGATGTTGTGTAAGCTTGTGACTTCAAAAGCCAAATAGGTTATATGTTTTGTGTGATCTACACATGTCGAATTGTGAATGATGTCGAGCAAACCTGAATGTTATATGTGCCGAGTACGATATAGTGGACATTCTGACATCACTCGATGGTCACTGTGCATTATCCAAATTGGGCATTGAACATTTATTGAAGGTCTCATAAATTAGGCTCCCATGTGTGAGATTAAGGAAAAATCGTGATAAATCTTCATCATTAAACAACAGGCTGATGTTAATTGAGTACGATCTTTTTTCAGTTTGGTCATGTGGAATTTTGTACTTGACAAATTAATTTAAACACATACAGTTGTAGATCAAATTGCTCAATCTTCAATTTTGGGCACGTCGGATTTGTACTTTGCCCTTCTCAATTTGCAACTAATTTTTGATTTAATGGTACCCTATTTATTACACACGAATGCACATACTCCAAGGGATTTAGTTTAAGGTGTAGAATGGATTTCAATCTAATATATTTATCCAGCTTGTTGTGTTTACCACTCAAATTGCTTTCAACATGTTGTCCCCACAAGAAATATGTGTGAAATGTGATTCTTACCATCAGTTCCATCACAGCATCTTGCCAAAAAATTCAGAATCAGGCTCATCTAGCATTGGATGAAGATGCAATTTCTCAACCTCTTGATGATGCAGTTTTGGATAATATGTTTTTTGTACACTCATTTAACATCTGGCATACGATTCGAACCATAATTGGGGAGGATCTTTTCTCTGCATCCACAAGGAATGTTTTATTCCCTTCAACGTTTTCTCCATCTTTCTTTCCAATGCCATGGACCTTCTTCAATCTTCATCAAGACTGGAAATTATCACCATCAAGGTGGTTCGGCCAGAATTCTGGGCTGATCATAAATTGAAATGTGCGATATAGAACTATGATTTGTGGACCAGTAATGCCCTAGTTGGTGGCATATTTTCAAGAACCATGCTCATGAAGAATCATGAAGCCATGATGACCTTTGAAAAGATGCAAAAAACCTTTGAGAAGCATAACACTTGGTTCTTGCTCAAGGCCCTACAATTCTCAGCTCGTGCTCTAGGTTTCTAGTTGACTGAGGAGGTGAAGAAAATTACTTTTGCTTTTATTGATATTTTGGGGATTCCAATTTCTGATGCCAGAGAAAAAGATTCCCAAGTGAAGACACCTTCAGTCACACCAACTCATTCAGTCAGTGAACCTGGTGTCCGGTTGTTCTCTGCTTTCAAAGATCCTGGTCTTGGTCACCATGTCTCAGCAGAAACTGCTTGGCCTCTGCATCCAGATGTCACTATACCTAGTGGTTGGAACGTGATGGGACTTCTCTACAATGGCTGCTCCTAGCAAGGATATGGATGAAAGATAGCACAGTAGTATCTTTTTGTCTTGCTGGGATTTTTTCTCCTCACTTCTGGCATGTTTTATTGAATCCACCATGCCTGCTATGTGACAAAATTTTGTAAAACTCGATAAATTTTGAAGTTTGATTGGTTGTTCATAGATATAGTTAGATTGTAAGTATCAATGTTAAGTCAATTGTAAATATTGCGACGATGCTAGGTTTTCTTTCTAGTTCTTTCCCAGTTGAGCTCTTGAACCAGTTTTTTCTTTATATAAATATATATCCAATGGCTCGTCCACTTTTGCCCAAAAAAAAATGATTATTATTATTATTATTAATTTTAATAAGTATTTTTTAATATTTTAATTTAATTATTTAAAATGTTGATTTATTACTTTATTATTTAAATATAATTCTAAATTAAATTGAAAATCAAAGAAATTAATCAGAGAATTAATGGTTATCTTTAGTAAACTTGGGTTGTGCTTGATGATTCAATTTTATATGAAAATTATTTATATTGCTAGAGAAATTTTCTTATTCAAAAACTTTAGTAATTAACATACTTTAAAAAGATGAAAACTGTGATGTGTATGTTTACTGAACTCTTACGTTTTGATAACGAACTGAACTATGAAACAATGTTTAAACAACTTTATATCAATTGTTGAATCATCTAAGATTCTAGTGAACTTGAAAACCATAGAGAATCTGGCAACTAAAGAAATGGAAACTAAAACCCATATTGAGATTGAAAACATTATCAACTGTAATATTTGGAAATGAAAACTTGGAAACTATCATGTCCCCTTTTCAAATAATTAAAAATAATAATCTTTGCTAAGGCAGGTAGGCCCAAAAAGGTGAAGTTTCAGCAAAAGGGGATAATCTTTGGAAGCGAATGGACTAATAAATGAAAATTATTATTAAAATATATTTTATTAACCCCTCTTGGATGTGAGTTAGGGTTATGCCCTCTTTTAAGGGGTTTGGAGGCATTTTGGGCTCATTCCAGAACTTGATTTTTGCGCATTGCTTTGTTGTTCTTCAGAGGCTGCCAAACCTGTGAAGAAGGAGACCTAAGAACGGGAGTTTGCAAGTTTTTAGGAAGGCTAAGGATGGGAGTTTGAAGCCATTCCATGTGCATGCTCATGCAGAGTTTTCCTTTGTGCTAAACAGTGCAGATTTGTGAGTTTTCGAGTGTATTTTTTTGTAAGAGTTTGGTGTTTTCGGTTGAGTATTTCATATCAGTTTGGATTGCTGTTGTATATCAGACTTTTAAATGTTAAAATATAGCTAAATATATGAATTTGGATATGATTATACTTCTGTGATAGATTATTTATTTTTTGTGGTGATTTCGGGCTATTTTGTGTTGTTTTCGGGAGCTCGATGAGCATTGTTTTTGTCCTCCATTTGGGAGCTATGGTGTGCATGTTATATAGATCTGGAAATGTGATTTTATAGGCTGTTATGCTGCTCAAATTTTTGTAAAAATGTTCCACTTTCAGATTTATTAATAATATGTGAAGCTATGAAGTTTTTTGGCACTATTTTCGACATACCTGATTTGGGGTTTATTGAGAAATTGGTGGATCTTTGAAATATTGGTTGTTTGATCTTAAAAATCTAATTAGAGGCTTGACATATCATATAAAATCAGAAAAGGGACATTTTAGAAACCTATAGTGAAAATTAAATATGTGTGTTTTCTAAAACCTAATGTATTGTGAAAAGTTACTTTTGTATGTTCTGTATGTTCTGTATGTTTTGTATGAGACATGTAGTTTACTAATGTTGGGTTTTGGGGTTGTCTTTGCTTTGACCAATTAGGATATTTACCAAAGGCTTGGGAGTTATGTTTTGTGATGTCATGATGATGTTTTGTATACAATCTTTTATACCTGACCATGGTGATGTGTCATGTGTGTGCTATAACGAGTTTGATTAAATATTTTAATGTATTTTTCAGTTCTTCTGTAGAACTAAGGTGGATGATATGTATTTTCTGGTATAACCTTTTGAGTCTTGGATCAGTTATCTATGATTGCTTCCTAGTTTCTTGTATAGGACTAAGGTGATTAAATGATTTGTTTTTAGTGATGTCATGTTATGACATGGATTTGTTTTATGTGTACTTGATTTTGGATTAGTCATGTTAGGATGATCGTATTGGTGGAATCTGTGATTATGATCAATAATATTTTAGTACATTCTAGTTGCTTGTTTAAGAATTGATGTGTGGTTTATAGTCATTTGACATCTTTTTCTTTTGTTGATCTTAGGGTAGGTTATTTATATGTCATGTTGGGAAGTGGCTTGCAATGGAGGTTGGAGCCCTAAAGATGTTGCCTGGGTAACCCATTGTAGGTTGTTTTAATAAGTGATAACATTTCATTAAATGAGTTTAAAATGAATTAATAAGATATGGTACCACATAAAGTCACTAGGGGGGCAGAGTTCTAAGAGACTGTCAAGGTAACCTTAGAGTTGACTCATCAATATGTCTTTTATGTACGAAAGTATACTGATGTCGCATAGAGACACTAGGGGGCCAAAGTCCAGAGAGGCTACCAGGGTAATTTTAGAGTTGGCTCATGCAATGACACTTGCCCACTTGCATAGTAGATTTCCTACGTGCCTGTGTTGCCTCTAGGATTAGTTGATACTTGTGTCTTGGTACCCATTGAGATAGTTTTCTTTCAAGTGTTTCCTTGAACCTAAATGTTGGTTTTGACTTGTGAGTTTGTTATCTTGTTTGGGACTTGAGACTATCTCCTCGGCATGGTGGGAGTGGACCTTTTTGGGTTTCACAAGGTTGAGTGGTAGTGCATTTTTCTTATACCGTTGAGATCTTATTGTTGGATGTCATTGTTAGATGTGTTTGTGCAGATGTTCCTTTTTATTTGATCTTAAATTTCTGTTGGATGGTTATTCTTAGTGTATTGTATGTGATTTCATATATCTTACGAGATGATGTAATCTATTTCATGATGTATATTATTTCAGCCTTTCATACCCTATGACCTATACAGTGGATGATTGTGCATTTTGTTTATTGCCAAGTGGCATCCTATAATTGTATATTATTTAAATGAATTTGTACTTGTAGTTATTCTTTAATGTTGGTGTGTTATATATTGGATTTAGCAGTAAATAAAACTTAAATGTGATTCAACATCATGGGACCCTTAAAAATTGTAATTTGTTTTATGGTATGTGTTTATGTGAATGTTAATGCTTCCGCTATATTATAGTTGTTGTTGTTAAGTTATTATCTTTATAAAAAAATGTTTGGAAAATTTAGTGAAACTTTAGGTTAGTTTCTTTTGGGTTCCCTGGCAGGGTGTTACACCTACTAGATTATGAAAATGCTTATGATCGAACTGCATGGGGGGTTATAAGATGACGATGAAACCCTAGGTCTGCCTAGTTTTTTCTTTGGCATGGTCTTCGCTCTTATGGTCGATGCCAAAGTTGTTGTTGTGGTCAATGAGAAATGTTCTGAGTTTAATAACTTATCTAGATCCATTAGACAAGGTTGTCCACTTGCTCATCCCCTATTTGTTATTATAGTTGACTCCTTGCACTATCTGCTAAGAGAGAACTTCTTTCCCTATTTATTATTTCTTTTGGAAGAATATAATATGACGGCCATGTTGAATAAATTGGTGGTGTTCTATGATGCTTCTGGCAGTAAGATTTTAGTTGCTAAATCTATTCTCCTAAGCTAGGAGGATCATCCCCCTAATTGGTGCAATAGATTTTATTTTAGCTAGGGAGGCCCTATACAGATCATAAGATACCTTGATGCAGGAGCATCTTGCATGAAAAAATTATTGAAAAAAAAAAAAAAAAAATCTGGAGGAGAGAGAAAGTGACGAAAATAGGAAAAAAAATAATTAAAAATAGAAAATAGGAAAAAAGGGAAAAGAGGAATTTCTATTTTCAAGGTGTGTAGGTGGCATAAATAGAAAAATAGGAAAATAGTTGTCATACCATTAATCGAGGTGTCTAGGTGGAAATTCTAGAAGGTTTTGGATAAATCATGCATTTAATATTTGTTGGGTGCTTAGTTGTATTTGGGTGGAAATTTAATATTTATTTAAAGGTAGTTGTATTTACCTTTTATCCCACATTGGTTGTGTTTGTAATGTCTTAGGTTAGAAGTGCCTATTTAAGCAAGGCTTATTATCATTTGTAATCAAGCTCGAGGAGTAGAAGCTTGAGAAGTAGTTGTGGAAGGAGAAACTCAAGGAGAAGCTTGATATCATCTTGTGGGTGTTGTAAGGATCTTCAAGTATAATAAAATTTCTTGTGAAGCATTTTTTTTATTTCTCTTGGTCTCCATATTGTTGCTTTCTTGATTGTGAGTGGGTAAGGGTGGTGTGGCCCTCTATCAAGTGGTATCAGAGCAGGAGATCTTGAGTGTACAAGCAGATCGTCGAAGTGTGAGGCAGTTTGTACCAGGACCTTGGTTGGGTGAAGTTTATTAGAGTGGGAGTTCCTCAGCGTGTAAACAGATCGCCGAAGCTGAGGTAGTTTGCACCAGGACCTTGGGAGGACATGCAGACTGATTGATGGATGCAAAGATGGAAGATTGAACTTGTTGAGGCATGATTGTGGAGAGCTGGTGGATTGCAAATCCATTGTCCTAGACTTGTGATGTGGTTCCTGATTGTTCGTGCGAGGTGGCAAGTTGCGATCTGACTTGCAAACAATTTGGTTGTCACAAGAAGCGTGGGAAGGATTTGTTGTAGAGGGTTTACGAAGATCTTGGGAGATGGCTCCAAGAGGATTGGACCCTAAGATGATTGCCAAAATCCATGATATAGTGGAGAGGAATTTTTCTAAGATGATTTCTCGGTTGGATGCTAGATTGGCTAATCAAGCTAAGAAGGTCAAGGTGGAAGAGGATGGTTTTGTTGATCAGATTGTGGAGTCTGATGCAGAACCTGTAGAGCAACTAGAGGTTGTTGCTGAAGATATTCCTAATGTTGTTGATGTTGAGACAGAGGTTGGTTTTCATGATCAGTTGGTTGAGTCTAACATGGAGACTGCAGAGCATTTGGTCATGGATGATCTAGTTGATGTTGGTGGTGACTTTTATGTTGTAGAGCACTCGGTCGTGAATGATCTGATTGTTGGAGGTGAGTTATGTATTGCAGAGCATCTTGTTGTGAGCAATGAGGTTGCTGGTGTTGAGAGTTTGGCATGTGTTGATGGAGATCTACATGTGGCTATTGATGTGGGGTTTGTTGCTATGGGTGTGAATTCACTAGTTGCTGATGTAGATGAGAGTTTTCTGTTGAAGCATTATGTTCAGTTTGTTCCTGGGAATGAGCATTGGATGGTTGAGATGCTAGTGTGGAGGATTTGCATGGTGTTTTGTTGTCCCTATTGAGGTGGAAGCCTTTGGTGAAGATGAAAATGGTGGTAGATTTTTCTTTTGGCGTCAAAGTGTGGGACACACTTTTCTATCTACCGAGGGAGTCTGATGCAGGAGCATCTTGCATGAAAAAATTATTGGGAAAAAAAAAAAAAAAAAAAATCTGGAGGAGAGAGAAAGTGACGAAAATAGGAAAAAAAATAATTAAAAATAGAAAATAGGAAAAAAGGAAAAAGAGGAATTTCTATTTTCAAGGTGTGTAGGTGGCATAAATAGAAAAATAGGAAAATAGTTGTCATACCATTAATCGAGGTGTCTAGGTGGAAATTCTAGAAGGTTTTGGATAAATCATGCATTTAATATTTGTTGGGTGCTTAGTTGTATTTGGGTGGAAATTTAATATTTATTTAAAGGTAGTTGTATTTACCTTTTATCCCACATTGGTTGTGTTTGTAATGTCTTAGGTTAGAAGTGCCTATTTAAGCAAGGCTTATTATCATTTGTAATCAAGCTCAAGGAGTAGAAGCTTGAGAAGTAGTTGTGGAAGGAGAAACTCAAGGAGAAGCTTGATATCATCTTGTGGGTGTTGTAAGGATCTTCAAGTATAATAAAATTTCTTGTGAAGCATTTTTTTTATTTCTCTTGGTCTCCATATTGTTGCTTTCTTGATTGTGAGTGGGTAAGGGTGGTGTGGCCCTCTATCATACCTAGGCATCCCATTTTTAGTTGGTCCTCGTATCAAAAACATGTGGAGTTGGGTTAAGGATAGGATTCTATCCAAGCTCAATAAATGAAACTCTTGGTATTTAACCATGGCCAAGAGAATACAAATCTATCAAAAAATCTTGTCTTCCTATTTTATTTACTTCTCCTCTGCTTGGCTCTTCAATATGAATTAGTTTGAATTTATTCAAAAAATCATTAGGAACTACCTTTAGTTAGATGGAAAAGGTAACTACAAAGGGCATGTTGTCAATTGGAGGTGGTGCACCATGAGCAAGGAAGTGGGAGTCCTTTAAGAATTTGAGAAATCAAGGTATAAAACTTGTGGTTAAATGGATTGTCAAGGTTGCAGTGGGTGAGGAGCCATGGAAAGTGTTGGTAAGAAATAACTTCCAAACAAGGCCAAAGGATGGCATAACCTGAACTACAAAGACCTCCTCTCTATGGATTTGAACATAGGTGTAGGAGGGTCCAATGTCTTTAAGTCTATTTGGAAAGAATGGAGGATTATTAGACATCTTTCCTTTGGAGGTGTTAGAATAGAGCATGGAAATATTCTATGCAGACTTAACTCTATTTGATGGAATCTTAAAGCTGGAGATAAGCCTCTAGCGCTTGTCCAAGGTTGTTCAACCAAGAGGTGGAATGCATTGGGCATTTAACATTTCCAAGACATTCTTGTTGATGGTTCTCTTATTTCATGGGAAGAATTGGTTAATAAGTTTGGCCTACCCCCTTCTCACTGGAAGACTTACTACCTGATCAAAGGTGCACTCAACATCCTCCCTGTTAACCTTACTTATAACGCCCTGCCAAGGAACCCAAAAGAAATCAACCTAAAGGTTTACTAAGTTTGCCAAACATTTTTCTTTAAGTTAAAAATAATAACTTAACAACAACAGATATAATATAGCAAAAGCATTAACATTCACATAAACACATACCATAAAAAGGATTACATATCTTAGGGTTCTATGACATTGAATCACATTTAAGTTTAATTAAAACTAAAACTAATATATAACACATTCACATTAAAGAATAACTACAAGTTCAAATCCATTTAAATAATGTACAATTACAGGATGCCACTTGGCAATAAATAGATTGCACAGTCATCCATTGTATAAGTCACAGGGTATGAGAGGCTGAAATAATATACATCATGAAATAGATTGCATCATCTTGTAAGATCCATGAAATAAAATATAATACAATAGATATAACCATCTATCATAGTACACAAGAATAGAATGAAAGGAAATGCAGAACATGGAACTCCAGCCACGACATCAAACTATCGGATCTCAGCGGTATAAGAAAATGCACTACCACCTGACCTCATGGAACCTAAATGGCCCACTCCCACTGCATTGAGGAGATAGTCTCAAGTCCCAAACATGATAACAAACTCAAAAGTCAAAAACCAACATCTAGGTTCAAGGAATCACCTAAAAGAAAACTATCTCGAAGGGGTACCAAGACACAAGTAACAACTAATCCTAGAGGCAACACAGACATATAAGAAATCTACAATGTAAGTGGGCAAGTGTCATCGCATGAGCCAACTCTAAGGTTACCCTGGTAGCCTCTCTGGACTCCAACCCCTTGGTGTCTCTATGCAGCATCAGTATCCTTTTGTATAGACGAGACATACTAACGAGTCAAGTATAAGGTTACCTTGGTAGTCTCTTAGGACTCTACCCCCCAACCCCCTAGTGACTTTATATGGTACTATACCTTATTATTTCATTTTAAACCCATTTAATGAAATGTTATCACCTATTAAAACAACCTACAATGGGTTACC
Source organism: Cupressus sempervirens (assembly GCA_028749045.1). Classification (NCBI taxonomy): domain Eukaryota; kingdom Viridiplantae; phylum Streptophyta; class Pinopsida; order Cupressales; family Cupressaceae; genus Cupressus; species Cupressus sempervirens. The sequence continues at coordinate 340,968,438 of CM053787.1, read as the reverse complement.
CAAGAAGCCTTCTTAGGGCTTCGGCCTTCATTGCAAGCCACTTCCCAACATGACATATAGAAAACCTACCCTAAGCACAGCAAAAGAAAAAGATCTCAAATGACCATAAATCTGTTAGTGTAATTTTTTATTTTTCCTATTTTGCTAGGTTTTTCTTACACTTTTAATAATCTCGCTTAGGTTAATAAAGCATGTCTTATTAGGTGAATGGTTGTGAGGTGTCACCTTCCTACATGTGAGCATCCATTAGCTATCTTGGGAAGATATTTTGCTATCTTTAGTCTGATAGATGGTTGCTCCTCATTGGTTGGTGTTGCCACCTCCTCCCTCTTCCTAGCCTATATAAGCATGCTACTTGGCTTGTATTTGTATCTCTTGTTTTTGCATCCTCTTAATGCTATTTTGCTTCCAGCATTCGCATTACTCTCTTGGAGACTAACTCTATGATGCTATTTTGATTTTGTATCATTTGCATCCATAGTTTAGATATTTATTCTTTGCACTAGTTTTCTGGGTTATTAATCTTTACAGATTCTAACAAAATCACACATCAATTCTTAAACAAGCAACTAGAAAGCATTGAAATATTATTGATCATAATCACAAAGTTCACCAATATGATCATTGTAACATGTCTGATCCAAAATCTAGTACACATAAATCAAATCCATGTCATAACATAACATCACCAAACAAACAAATCATTTAATCAGCTCGATCCTTAATAAGAAACAGGGAAGTAATCAAGGATAACTGATCGAAGACTCAAAGGTTATATCAGGAAAGACACATCATCCACCTCAATTCTACACAAGAATTGGATAGCGCATCAAAATATTTGATCAAACTCATCATAGTAGACACGTGACACATCACCATGGTTGGGTATAAAAGATTGTAATCAAAACATAATCATGGCATCACAAAACAAAACTCCCAAGCCTCTGGTAAACATCCTGACCAGTTAAAGCTAAGTCAACCCCAAAACCCAACATCAGTACACCACATGTCAAAAAGAGTACATACAAAAGTCATTTTCATAATCCATAAAGTTTTGAAAACACCAAGGTTTAACTTTCACTTATAGGTTTTCAAGTTCTCATTTTCATTTTCAAGTATTGCAATTCGTAATGGTTTTTATCTTAATCAAGGTTTCAATTTCCATTTCTCTAGTTGCCAAATTTACTACGATTTTTGATTTCAGTAGAATCCCAGATGATTCAGCAATTCATATAAAGTCGTTTAAACATTGTTCATAGTTGAATTCGTTATCAAAATATAAGAGTTCAGGTTTTCATTTCTAAGTTGTTAACTTTTTTAAGTATGTTAATCACTAAAGTTTTTGAATAAAAAAATTTCCTTAGCAATATAAATCATTTTCATATTAAATTGAATCATCAAGCACAACCCAAGTTTACTAAAGATAACCATTAATTCTCCCAATTAATTTCTTTGATTTTCAATTTACTTTAGAATTATATTTAAATAATAAAGTAATAAATAAAATTTTGAAATAATTAAATTTGAAATTTTTTATTAATAATAGTAATTATCAATTATTACCATAATAATTTTAAATTTATTAAACTTTGGGAAAACTTTCCTGAAAAGGAAACTTGTTAGAAATAGAAACTTTCACAAAATGGAACCCTGCTAAAAAAAGATATTTTCCCGAAATGGAAACTTGCTAAAAATAGAAATTTTCTTGAAATGGAAACTTGTGAAAAATAGAAACTTTTCCAAAATGGAAACCTGGTAATAACAGTAACTTTCCTGAAATGGAAACTTACTAAAAATAGAAACTCACTAAAAATGAAAACTTTTCAAAAATGAAAACTTACTATAAATGAAAACTTTTCAAAAACGGAAACTTACTGAAAATGGAAACTTTCCAAAAAGAAAAACTTATTAAAAATGAAAACTTTCCAAAAATGAAAACTTACTAAAAATGGAAACTTTCGAAAATAGAAACTTACTAAAAATTGGAACTTTCCAAAAGCGAAAACTTACTAAAAATGAAAACTTGCTAGAAACTAAAATTTTCCAAAAATGGAAACTTCCTAAAAATGGAAAGTTTCCAAAAATAGAAACTTACTAAAAATGAAAACTTACTAAAAATGGAAACTTACTAAAAACGGAAACTTCAAATTAACAAGGGTTTCAATCCCTCCATTCATTACAGATGCTTTTGAAAATGAAGAGCAATAATTTCAACATGAGGGTTTCAATTTCTTAAAGCATATAAAAAAATTTCTCAATCAAGGAACAATAACTCGCATACAAGAGTTTTCAAATTCAATTCAATACTAAAAATAGATTCACAAACACGGAGAAGACAAAAGTTCAAAGAATGAAAACTAGTCTACAAATAAAACCACAAGATCCTACCTATATTTGATGCTAAAATGACAGATGCATAGAACACTCAACAATTCCCCTTTTTTCTAAAAAACCTTCCTCTCTCCAATTGCTGCTCCAAAGCCTAGTTAATGAAGAAATGAACCCTAGATCTCTAATAAAGAGTTCTCCCCTAAATTTAGGGCTTTGATTATGCAATTACGCGAGGAAACTCACTGATCAAAATCTTTTAATTATCTTATTACTTTTTTACATTTTCATGCACACTTTTTGGCAATTTAAAATATCTTTATTAAATAAATTTCTCTCTCTTTAATTATTTTATTATATTTTAATTTCATGCATAAGCTTTATTCAATTTAATTAAAATAAAATTAATCAAATTTATGTTTTCTTTCTCTAGTTAATTACTAGACGTTTAATAATATATTTATTAATGTAACTAATAATATTATTTAGAGTTTCTTATTAAAAATAAAACTCCTAAATAAATTATTATTAAATCAAATAAATATAAAATGCCAAAATTAGAATTTTAATTAAATCTTTAAAATTAATTCCTTTATTTAATTAATTCACGAGACATTTTTTAATAATATATTATTAACTTAATTAATAACATTATTTAGAGTTTATTATTAAAATAAAACTCCTAAATAAATATCATTAAATTAAATAAATGTAACTACACCACAATTAGAACCAAGCTTTATCTTTAAATTTCATTCTTTTATTAATTAATTCACATGACATTTTTTTAATAATATAATTATTAACTTAATTAATAACATTATTTAGAGTTTATTATTAAAATAAAACTTATTATTAAATTAAATAAATATAAATATGTCAAAAAATAGAACTTAAATATAATCTTTTAATTTTAATCCTTTTATTTAATTAATTTCTCAATTAATTAAATATAATTAAATATTGAATTTCTTTATAAAATTTTCATTAAATTATCCTTTAATATGATTTAATTAAAATAGAAAATCATCACAGACCCACAAAACCAAATACAACAACTCAACCGAAAGACAAAGCATAAAATCAAACTATAGGGTCAAAATCATGAATTCACATCCCTTGACAAATTCAGAAAGGTGAAATTAACTTAGATACTTGTCCTTTTTTGGACAATTGGCTTAGGTTAGGATTTGGACTCAAAAGTTATCTCCCCACTTATACCATTGAAATATTGCAATAGAGTACACTCATCTTGGCAATTCAGGGAAGTCAATACCTAGTACCTACAATCTGCATAAGATCCATGCATGCACAAACACATATATTCTTAACTAAATAGGCAATGGCAGGAAATAGTGCATCATGTAGATTTTGACTAGCAGGTGACTATGACTCCCTCAACCACATCAGAAATGTCACACATAAAGAAGACATACACGCACACCATACACATGCAGTATGGGGTAAGTATCCATAGAAACGCATATAAATAGTTCATCTAACTAACATCATTAAATACTTTAAATCATTGAATGAACATACATCTATCATTATCGAAATAATTATGAAATAACTAAGTAATTCATCACATATATCAACTGAGTATAAAATAACATTTAATCTAATCCAATAACCAAGTACCGATAATCATAAAACATAATCAAAAAACTGGCCTAAAAGAATCCAATAATACAACAGAAAAGTCAAGTAGGGGTAGGCATTACATTACCAGCTAAACCTTGTCTTCTTGCTCTGCCTAGTTGAGATGGTCAAACTCCACCCCCTTGCACCTAGTGAAGGCCAAATACATATACTCTCTGCTCTCTTCTAGCTCTTCCATCATCAACCACATGCAAGCCATTTGGAGCCTTGAACTAAACTTAGAGGCCTGGAAGAAACTTTTTTCCCATCTCTAGTGTAAACCCATTAAGCCTAAAGTTTGACATTTCCTCTGTAGGGCCTTTCTACATAAACTCCCCTTCTTTAAGCTTAGTGATCATATTCCTAATGTCTATTCAGTATGCAACATGTCAAAATTAGTCTCATGTATTTTTTGACTGTGTTTTTGCCATGGAAGTATGGGGGACCTTTGGTTTAGTTCTTGATGGCAACTTTACTTGTAGCAATGTCTTATCTGGTTGCATATTAAAGTGCAGTAAGGAATTCAATATTTTTTGGTTTGTTTTATCTTCCTCTATCCTTTGGTACATATGGAAAGCAAGGAATAACAATGTTTTTTAGGGTAGGAGCAAGTATCTCGCTAAGTCTCAATTGAGATTCATGAGGGTTGATTTTGTTTTGCAAGTAACAGTTGTATTTAAGCTCAAAGAGAGCAAGTTCCTCCAGCTATTGAAGGATCGAAAAACTATGGTGGAAAGGAAAGAGCTAACATACGGATATACGTCGGTCCAGTCCAAGGAGGACTTTGACCTTACCTTGGCTCAATTGCTTCAAAAGATCCAGGCTAAATGAAAGAGGTTCATCCATGATGCCTCCTCTAGAAGGAAGATGCATCCCCCAAACTCTCCCATTCACTTTACCACATCAGAATCCAATGAGGAGCTATCAGATAAAGATTAGTCTTATATATCGCATATATTTCATGTTATTTTGTGTTGTGTTTATCATGTTATACCTGTTGTAACTTGTTTTGATATTGTCGGTACAGCCTCTATAGGGCTGAAACTCTGATATCTTTTGATATTGTTCATTGGTTGTATGGTTTGCTTTTGGTTAACGATATGTAATACCAAAAATCAGATTTGTACAAGGTATATATGCCTTCATTAGCCCTTGTTCAATAAGGGATGACTTTATACCTTCTTAATTTAACAAAGAAAGTAATGATGTTAAATGATTGTAAGGGAGAGTATGCCCTCTCAAAGACCTTTGTCATAAAAAAAAGGTGAATGTACCAATTTGTAAATAGGACATAAAATGTCCTAAAAAATACTGAGGGTTTTCTTCCCCCTTTTTTGTTTCACCCAGTGCTTGCACTTTGAATGGGGAAAATGTTGTGTATAATTATTTTTTAAATATAATATATAGAGCTTTAAGTCTTTTACCAATCAAAAAAAAATTAACCGATCAAAAAAAATTAAGGGAGGCAAATAAGAAGGAAAGCAAAAACAATATCAAATGAAGGGCAAAAATATTTTTAAACGACTTAATGTAGAAAAAGGGAGTTAATATTCAATTGTTTGTCTCCATCCCTTCTCTTTATCTCTTTATCTCTACCTCTCCCCTTCTTTATCTCTTCTTGATTTTTAGGAAATGGAAGATTTTTTTTCTTAAATATGCCTAGATTGTAGCAAGACAAACAATAAATTGACACCTATGTTTTAGGTGATGGTGGAGTTGTTGATACAAAGGTAGACATAATTACACAATTATAGCTACATTTTACTAACATTGCTCCATATTTACATTCATTGAATTATTTTCTATTTTTACATTATAAAACTTATCATCAAACTAATTTTTAAATTGCAACATGTTAAACACTAAAACAAAAACAAATAAAAATCTACACAACCCATCACATCAAATTGAAAAACAATTTCATTGTACTCTTCACACTAAAGTACAATTGTTGGTAGTATGTAATAAAACATATGAACTTAGAAACTTGTTTTTAGTTAATTTAAAATTTTTACATTTATAATAATATGTTATGAAATAATTAATAGCGTCATTTTATATATAGCTGTTAAAAGTTAAAAGAGATTAATATTATTATCTGTGAATTAAAAAATTCATTTGTATATTAAAAAATGATAATCGGGTATTAAAATGACCAAACCATCATAAACAAATCATATGAAAATTAAGGGTCAACTCCAAGCTGCTTCCAAATGACTTATTACATTATATTCTTATTTTATTTGTACAATTAGGCTGTTTTATTTTCATTTATTTTTCCCCATTCAAATTTGGTATTTAGGTAATCGTCAAATATTTTACTAAGATTAGGAAATTGATTACGATTAAGGTAGGTATGGTATAGAAGCTTCTTTTAAAATCTGGAATTGTTTGTCCACATTGACACCAGCATTTGAAGATGTACGTGTTTAGACACATTTTTTTTATTGCCCGGTCTGATCCACTTTTGCTCTTGATCCAAAGACTCTAGGGCCCATATAGGCTTAGGGGGCTTAGAAGGACTAAATCCAAACGTCTATTTGCCCCAACATAATGTGACAAAAGTAGTAAAATGCATTCAAGTGAGAACGGGAATTGAATACCCAACATAAAAAGGAAATTGCAAACTGGCAAATTTCTAACCGTACATGAACAAAATCCTTGTACACTACTATTTTGTGGAACTGTAACAAGAAATACATGCTTAAATAAAATCCTTATACACTACTATTTTGTGGAACTGTAACAAGAAATACATGCTTAAATAGCACAGCTAGGATTAAAAAGAGATGAATATATATGGGAGCATTTACACAATTTCAGTATGAAAATATGAATGAATAAGCAAACAAGTTTTACTAATGCTCCCTAGAACAGGAGTCTATAGGACCAAAAATAGCATCACTAACAATTTTTAAGATCCTTTCAATGTTCTTCTGTTGCAGATCTTTGATTAGGAATCTGGTTTTGTGAAGTTCTTGTCACTTCAAATAGCTCATTTATACCACTCACCTTCAAATTGTCCTTGTATTGGATACAAATATGCCACTTCAAATATTTCATTTATACTACTCATCTTCAAATTGTCGTTATATTGAATACAAATCTCCTTATATGCTGCACATGCAATGATGAAGTGCCATTCAATATCAACCACCCCTTTATTGTGAAAAAGACAATTTCTTTCATTGCATTCTTCCTTAGGGACTGCCCATCTAGGTGTCTCGTACCAATCTCAATCATATAGCTAGAAGCGTATTCTTTCCCTTGCAACTCTTTGATGGTCTTTTTCATCATGCTTCCCAAAGGGATTGAACTCTTTGTATAATATTTTTTTTTTGTCCAACCTGTTTTGTCCACGAGCCTTAGATTTTTCTGACAAAATTTTTTTAATCCCCTCATTAGTGTTGGGGCATGATTGTACATTGATGTCCCACTTGCTCATCCACTTGTTGTTCTGCTTCATCCAAAATTTCTCTCCTCAACAACAGTTTTGGGCCAACCTTGCTTATCCATGTTTTTAACTTCTTTTAAAATAACTTAGAAAACAATCTGTGCTCGGCCCCCATTAGGATGATATAAGCCAACAATCTCATAGAAAGTATATATAATGCAATATAATACTTTCAATTACCACTCTAGAACAGATTTTGAGTACATATAAAGAAGGTAAATCCACCTCGACAAATCAGGCAATGAAGTAATCATGTCAGTTGCATATCATACCGATATCTGGAAGGCCCTGTATTCAATCTTACCCTTTCGATTTTGACTGGGGAACAAACATCATGATCTGTATGTAGTGCATATTAGATATGCCCCTCCCTTAGGTCTCTTTGTTTGATAGGTATGATTATATTTGTATAATTGTTTTGCATTCGTTGTGGAGATGTATAAATATCTTATCTGCGGATTAAACAAATGTCTTTTTTGTTTGCAGTCTCAGCTACATTCCATAGCTACGTACAACCCTTCAGAAGTTCAAAGAGTGAAAAAAATGTAGCTATTGTGCTAATACTAAGACCTTGGGTACAAAAATGCTTCAAAAGAGGTCTGCAATCCAAGGCTATAAAAATGGGATCAAAAAATGCAAGAAAATTAAAAGTGATGCCTAAGCAATGGCCTTAACTACCTCCTGCAATGTTTATGATACCTTTCGACATTCAGAATTACCAAACATTATCATGATTTAAGTTATAGCTGGCTTACAAAAGGAAAGTATCTGAGATAGCTTAATGCTTTCATGGTCCACTTCATCAAACCTTAAACATAATCATTCATATCAAATCTTTTGAAATTGAAACATATATCAAGTTTTCCTTATTGTGTTATGGAAATAAAATATAATATAGCAGGGAACCATCCACATAGAAAAACCTACTTACAACAGGACCATAGCACCTAGCACAGCTTGCATGCTTTCCATTCTCCATTTCTTCAAGTCTAACATAGACCTTCCTTCTAAATTTATGTTTTGAAAGTATAAACTTGTACCAAGAGGTTCCCATGTAGCAGTCCTAAAATTAAAATAGCATATTTTCAAGGTGCGAAGCATTCTCCAGCTGATTTATTTCCTCATATAACTCTGCTTATCTATTGAAATCCATATATTTTTCTTCCAAATAATCTACTTAAAAGAAGACCAACACTAACAAAACTACTAACACATTGATGTTAGAAGATAGCTAAAACTGTTGTCAAGCCTGTAAGATAATACAAGCTGCACATCAACAGCAACAATTATTTCATTGGTGTGAGAATCACATGTACGAAAAAGGACACTTGGCAAGAAAATTAAACCCTCCCCTTAAATTTGTTGTTTAAAGTTCTGAAGGACATGCTACCTTGAGGAGCTTGAATTCTTGTTCAGATTGTGACTCTGACCCATACACGTGAATTTTACAAGAAGATGGAGTTTATTGTCAACTTGCTCTCAATTGACAGCATGAACCTTGTAAGAACCATATAAATGCTAGTGTAATATTGTAGGTAGTGGCTATGCAGCCACAAAAATAGATAGTATAACAAGGGATACTTTTTAAAGAAAAAAACAAGTGTAAAATACTCTCCTTGGTATGCTTTCTATTTTCGTGGCTGCATAGCCACTGCCTAATATTGTATACCTCTACTGGGCAGAAGATGGATTAGACATTTTGTAAGTATATTATAAATAGCATAAAACATTGGCCATGAGATGTTCTTCGAGAGAAAACATCTTTATAAGCAGCTACAGAACCTTCCCTATTTCTGCCCAACCTTCAACTTAAAAAGTTGGATAGATACAACAAATATACATCTTGTTTGATTGTCAGCACCACCAATCACAGTGTAGAATAGTACAGAAACTTCCTAAATTATTTGAATTCCTTCCAATTATCAGACATCTTGTAGTACTTGTTGGAGCTAAGATCAGCTTTTATATTTTTCCTCAATAATTTGCAGTTGTAATTCAAGGCTTATTGCTTTGCATCCATAATTTGAAATCTGCAAGAAATTTGTCCCTCTCAGGTGGTGAAGCTGATAGTAACCATTTACTAAATTGAAGCTCGGTCATGCTAACAAACTGAGCCATGAGCCTATATTGCTTTGTCTTATCTGTATTTTCTGTTAATATTTCTCCAGTTTTCCCATTGACTGTATGATTTTTCTTTATCTTTCTCTTCTGATTGGCCATGCCAGGCTGGCGCTTGCTCCGAGTTGGCTTGTGGTCAATGTTTTCAGTAGAAATTCTAGAATGGTTTCCTCTTTCAGAGACATATTCCCCTTTGTTAGCTTGCTTAAAATGTTTGTCTTCAACTGTATTCTCCAAATTATGGACTCCTAAGTTCACAACCTCTTCATTCCGATGTGCATAAATGATACCTGCATATGTTTCATATAGAACTACATCACTCAACTTCTTTGCAAAAATTGAAAAAAGAATGCTAACTAGGTAAAAGTTTAATCTAATAGTAATTGCACAGATTTTATGTCCAGAAAAGACCTAAAATAAGAAAGAAAAGGAACAAATCAATTTTAACACATCTACCTCAACATTTAATCATAATATCCAACTCTAGCCACATTCTGTCATACGTAAACATCTCTTTCAGTTTATTGACTAATAACTATAAGAATTTCAAAGCAGAGTTGAATATATATATTATAAGATGTAATGTCCCCATTTTAACAGTTGACCAAGTGTGTGCGCGTTAGCCTTGTTCTACATGGTCCCGAGGGCTAACGAAGGGTTTAATGGGATCTTGGAGTGTTTTGGCCTAGTCATTTCCAGTTTGGGCCAAAACGAAGTTGATTTACTTAGTTTCAGGCATACTTACTATTTTTAGTAAGTCGGCAGGACACAGTGCAGGTCAATTTTGGTGATTGGACTCGATACTCCTCGGTGAGAGCTTTCCGATGAGCTATCACTCGCATTATTCGGAGTCCAATTGCTAATACATTTTAATGCCTGAAGTTTTATTAAAGTAACGTCTAATTTAATTGTAAAATATTAAAGTGTTACTTTAATATATATTTTATGGTGATGTGTACCCAAGGGAGACATAAGGGGTATTTTAATATATGTTTTATATTACACATCTTTTATCCCACATTGCCCATATGAGTTGAGGGGACCCGTGGGAATAGAATAAAAGGAAGCATTTGTGGCTTCATTAGACAGGTTGAATATGAGAAGAAATTGGCGTGTGAATTGCAGCTTTGTTCTTGGCATTTGAGGACGTCTATCCTCTCTTGTAACATTCTAGACGTCATTCTCTTGGGGTTTGGCCTTTGGAATTCTTTCTTATTGGCTTTAGTATCAGGCAGTTTAGTTGCATTTCCGGCTACAGGCAGATTTGATATTTTGCTCATATCTTCTTCACTACTTGTCCGACGCTTATGCCGCTTGGAGGGAATGGTATTATGAAGGTAGTGGACTGATTGGAGGACAAAGTATTGTAGCAGCAAGTTCGTAAGCATGGGCTGGAGTATTATGACAATATTGCTGAAGTAATTAGTGAGTTGATAAATCTGCCATGTATTTGGTTTTATGAATTCTGAAAATAACATTTTATTAGCAGCAGTTCATTTCCACTTTGCATATTGTTGTAGTTTCTCTTGTTTATGTTGTATGATACCAATTCCATGCACGAAACACAACAAACAAATAAACGTTTGATTTCCAGAGTTATAAGGGGTTTTAAGAGGTTGCATGCAAACAGTTTGACAAAATTCATTTCAGCAAATTGGTTTAGTTTTATGGGACATCCAGGGGTGTCCATTACATAAGACAAGATTTCTGGGACTGTGATCCTTAACAGAACAAAAGTGGGAAAATATGTCCTAGAAAGTGAGCTTGCACCAATCCATCAATAATCACAGTCCTCTCTCTAAGAACCTTTTCATATCATCAGTATTATGGAATTCTTATCAGGAAAAAAATGTGGAAGAACTTTTGAAACTAAACATACATCATCTAGGTTTTACGCTCGAGTCCAGGATTAGTTAAAAGGAGAATATAGGTGACCAAAATCCATTGAACATAAAGCAACTTCATCAGGTAGAACTGCATTCACTGGACCCTGGAGCAAGCCAGTCTTAGAGCTTTTCAGAAAAAAATTTAGGATTAGAGAGTATTAAATTTTTGGTGTTGAAAATTTTTCTTACTCCACTAGAATCTTTAACCACTGCTCAGATGTAGCAAGGATTGAAGGAAAAACAATTCTAGGTGTTGAAAATTTGTCTTCATCTATCTAAATTTCTAGCTTCATTTCCCTCAAATACAGCCAACGTCCAACAGTTGTTACAAAGGATAGGAACGATAGTCCATGTCCAACAAGGAAAGGAACTGACCATCCAGCCATTTTGCACCTAGCCTGGATAAATCAAAGGCAGGATGTCTCATGTGCATGTAAAAGGCAGATCACAACTAGGGTTTTTTGGATTTCCTTTATTTCAAGCTATACAATTGGATCCCTTATAATATGATAGTGATCTAATAAATCCTGTAATTTGTTTCACAGAACTTACAAGACTGTAAATGCATATGTATGCTAACAATTTATTTGGCAAAGCAATTTAGAAGTTAGCAGATAAATATGTATTAATTGAACTGAAATCAAATTTGACTTCATAAGACTAATTCTGGGTGTAATAAAAACAAGTGTTTGCACCCCTAGTAAATCATGTGCACTTATATCTAGATTCTAAACAGATTCCTCCAGCCCAGGTATTTCCAGGTTGCAAACCATCAAATGCTGCAAATATGAGGCAATCTGTGCAGACTGGAATTAATGCCTCAAGGTAGTATGTACATAAACAAGGAGCCCAACTCAAAAAAGGCACCTATCTCAAAAGAGGATACAGACCCAATAATTTCTTTCGGCTTAACTGCAATGCTTGTAATGTTTCAGCCAAACTAAAACATGAGGGCAAAGGCCAAAAGAGATGCTTTAAAATTCTTTCATTGGAACAGCTTTTCATATTTCAGTCAAATTAAAACAAGGAGGCAAAAAAGAAAAAAGATGTGCCATGACTGCATCATTGGCATCTTTTTAATGATGGAATATAAATTTTGTTTATGAACTGAAGCCTGGTCTATTTATACCATCTACCCATTATACTGTTTTACTACATGCCAACCTAGCATTTAACAAATTTGGCCAAGAAAAGGGCCTCTCTCCAGTTACAACAGACCAATTCAAAATTTCACAATCTTAGCCTATGTAAAAGATAGGTTCAATTCAAGCATATGTTATTGATAATCTGATTCGATACTGGCTCTCAAAGGTAAAATCGTAAAACTCAATTGGCACGGTGAGACTGCCTCCAAAGAAAGTGGATACAAAGTGTCAGTATTGCTAAAATGGTGATAGAACAAGAGCTGCAAAATTAGAAACAATTCTAGAGAACATCAACTCGAATTCAATAAAAATTGTAAAAATGAAAATCTATTTTGCATGTAACAAAGTCAGAAGCATCTACTCCAAATTATTTCCTTTAGTTTTATAGACAATTTACCTTCAAAACCACCTCGGATAGGTGTAATAATAAAGTGGATTACAAGATTGAAATGGTTTTTAGATGTGCTAATGAACATGCACCAAAATATAGAATAATGAAAAAATAGCAAAAAACTTGCCTAACTCGCAAGTAGTAGTGAATCAAAACCATAGCCGAGTCACTCGTGAATAAACACAGCTCAGAGATTATGAAAAATTTGCAGCAATTTTCTCTTAAAAACTCGCCAAAAAAACATAATTTTGAAGGAAAACAATGGTAAAAACACAATTGTCTGTAACACTGAGTACTGTCAAATAAAGTGATTTAAACTGTTGTTTTTTAAGTATTTCGCATGCATTTTCTAACACTCCACAGTGCTATAGGCCACACAAACTCAGGACTGAGAAACCATGTATTATTGTGTTTTGATTTGATTTCTCAGTGTGTTTTACATTAGACTCTTTATATATATATATATATATATATATATATATATTTGTTAGGGATAATATACTCCTAACAGTGATAACGTAATAACAATATATTATTATTATTACAAAAATGCATGGTAACCATAAAAAATAAATAAAATAATATTATTATTTCTAATCCATGAGCTTGATCTCTTCAATAACAGAAAATAATAAAAATACCAGTAGCTTCAAAATATTCCCAACCTACAATATAAAGACTTTGTTGTAACTGCATACTCACATTTTTACTTCATTTGCAAAAGACTAAAGAAAATATATAGAGGAAAAGTAGTCTTAACCATTTGCTGAGGAAGAAGTATCCAACAAAAAAATGGGTGGATAACACTCCCTCGCAATTTGTATTTCAATCACTTATATTGGATAAAAAAAAAAGCCAAAGACATTATTATGAATCCTGACTACAGAAAAATACCAGACTATTTCTACTGTGCAAAATTGACCATGATTCTGTTGTATCTGTCACTGTCACATTCCCAGGCAACCTGGGTAGGCCAATCCCTCTGGGAATATTATTTCCAATCATGATCTGTGATTTTAAAGATTTTTATGGTTCAAATTGCAGATAAAGCAAGATTTGTGATTGCAGGCAGTGGCATTACAATCTTTCAACAAACATAATTTAGTTGCTTTTTTACAATGCATATTGTTTTTTGACATTCACACCAAACTTCGACAATTACTTGTTTCACTTGTAGATCAAAACATAAAAAATGGGTTGCATTGAAGATTGTTTAAATGCATGTATGAATGTGCTTGAGATTGCAATGGTAATAAAAAATATTAATCTCATGTCAATATACATGAGCTCCGAACAGTTAGGAAATGGCTGCCAGACATATGCAAAGAACGTGATATGCATGTATCCAAAAGTTTGAAGGAGCACAACACAGTTAAAACATTCATACAAAAATCATTAGAATCACAGATTATGGTTAGACATAATTTTCCAAGGAGGGATTGTGCTGCCCAGATTGCCTGAAAATATGACAGTTACAACAGAATCGTGATCAATTTTGCATGGTAGAAATAGTTTTGTAGTCTTCCATACAGGATTCTTGAAAATTCCTTCGGGTTTGTTAGTATTAAATTTTTATTTGGTTCTGGGCTGTTATGCTTTTATTTGGTTTTCTGTTATTTGAATTTTCCCTTTTGCTAAGGTCTATTTACATTCTCCTAGAAAGAAAATGCCAGCCACAAGGAGAACTTGCAGCAAGCCTAGGGACTCTACTTGGAAAGATGGAACAATAGGTGGAGAGCAAGGAACGGTTGCCCACAAATTTTGCAATCAAAATATTTAAGGAGGCATAAATCACCTCAAGTATCACCTTTTATGGATCCCTCACCAAGATTAGAATTCTGAATACACAAAATTTGCCCTAGATTACAATTGCTTATCAAGAAAGCTTCAGGGATATTATTTTGCTTTGGTTGAGATCTTGCAAGCTAGAGAGCATTTATATTCATAATTCATAATTAGACATTCTGCAGTTAAAAATAAACTTATGTCAATTTTAAGTCATCTCAACCATAGAAGCAATAAGGTAGAATGACCTGATGAGGTGCCCTAGTGACCCCCTATCCTAGGCCCAAGGGCGGATATATCATCCCTCTTAGCCTCATGTGGCCCTAGCATGAGGTGGCATTCTAGGGTGGTGTCCTGTCACTGTTTTCCTCAGCTTTGTCACTTAATCTTACCTCCAATGATTGAATATCCATATGCACTTGTTCACCATGATAGAGATCATGAGGAACATTTGCTACAGGATGCCTGGAGATTCCCTCCTTCCTAAGCCCAAAGGCAGTCCATTTGTTGAACTCCTCAGTCATATAACATGGAGGGGCATGCTTAGAAGTAGACCTCATCACTGATTTCCCACCTGTGATCCCCTCATTTCCCCTACCATGGCTAGTTGCAGCACAGAAAAACATACAGGATATTTCACACAAATTCTATATTACAACATTCAAGTCAGCAATGAAATGCATATTAGATCATGGGTACGCAGATGTATATATAAGTCTGTATGTATATCTACATATAAGCAGTCACATACTGATATTATATCTCTGAAATGCATATGTAATTCAAGTATATGTATATATTGTGATACCAATACCAAGGAATCGCCGATCTGAGTTATTATTATTATAATCTGTTCTTATTAATATATTTTTCTTCGCTTCCAATGATGTTGCAAGGATGGGCATGATCTTCATTAAACATCTGAAAAGATTAAAGATTTAAAATGTTTTAAATGCCAAGAGATATGTCTTATAACAGATCAAATCCCTTCATTACAGGTTGGTTTATGTTTATTGACAACTCCTAATAGCTGTTACCTTAGTTGCATGTGATTAGTTGTAATTCCAACTGTCTATTTTACCAAAATAATTCAAATACTTCAACATGATTCCTTCCATTGGCTATGATATAATTTCATGATTTGATGATTCAATGGTGGTCAAAAGAATATTATGATGGCTTTGTCTATCGACCTTCAGCATTAGAAAGAGAATCATGAAGCCTTATATTAAGACGATTTTCTCAAAGAGTTGATGACTGGGTCTTCCCCTTTGCAGAAAAGGTTTCTAACAGGGGTTAAGGCATGCACACAAGCAATTCATATGATAGCTACCCTTGCAACAGAGGTAGAGAACAAGATGACAGCTACCCTTGCAACATATGACCAGAAGAAAGCAGGGGAAAAGGCAAAAATAGAGGCAATGACAGCCTTCATATGATTTCTACATAGAGAGAGATGCAAAGGATTCTTCCTTTTCCATTAAACATGAATACGAAGATTAGGCACTGTGAGTAGGTGTAGTTCCAATCCTGTCCTCATAACACTCCCGGTGCATAGTGTTGACTGAAAGATATCATATGGAATAAAGAATTGTAGTATGAGGCCAAGTAACTTGCATGTGTCAATTTTTGGTAGTTAAACAACATTTCAAAATATGACACGAGTCTTTATTGGAAGTAATTAATCAATACATTGACCATAGCAACTA
Source organism: Cupressus sempervirens (assembly GCA_028749045.1). Classification (NCBI taxonomy): domain Eukaryota; kingdom Viridiplantae; phylum Streptophyta; class Pinopsida; order Cupressales; family Cupressaceae; genus Cupressus; species Cupressus sempervirens. The sequence goes on along the minus strand of CM053787.1, from coordinate 340,951,981 downwards.
AGGCATTCAAGGCCTTGAGCCATCATGAGTTGAGTGGCCCATTGCTGTAGGATGTGGTCCAAAACACAAAGTAGCTAGAAGAGGAACAAAATATAATTTGGGAAAAACCAGGGTTGTAGTGTTTTATATGATGGGTGGACGAATGGTCAAAAGAGCACACACATTAATCTTATAGCGTTAAGAGAATGATTAATATTCTTGAAGTCAATTGTTGACTCTAGTGAAATAAAAAGTGTCAAGAACTTATGCAACTTGATGAATGAGGTGGTGATGGAGGTGGCAATGGCAAATGTTATCTAGATAGTACGTAGTGACGGACAATGCATCTTCATATTTGGTAATTGGTAGACTTCTAGATCTGAGGCGCCCTATGCTGTTTTGGAGCCCTTGTGCCACCCAATACCTTGACCTTCTCGTTTAGAAGGTAAACAAAGCAACTAGGATAAAAAATGTGGTGAAGATTTAAAGAATGTCACAAAATACAACTACAAATGGGTCCAGAATCCAATGAGAAAAAACACTAACAAGATAGAGCTCATGATATTTTCCATAAATTTATTATCTTACAAAGTATTGCAGCCACATTGCCCAACCTTGAGCATGTTTTTGTGAGATAAAGGTGGTTGGAGTGTCCTTCCTACATGAAGACCAAAGTCAAGAGGGTCAAGAAGACTATTTTTATTATACATTTACCAAGGGTATGGAGGACATTGCCAAGTTAATTTTTCAGATATGTTATTTATTTATTTATAATGTTACAATTTGCTAATTTTGTAAGGTTATGAAGTTATTGATAGTGCCAAAGAGGCAATTCAGTATTTGTATGGGTTCATTAGAAATAAATATGAACCCATTTGTTGATTGGGGATGGAAATGACAACTCAATGAATATATCCATACTACTACCTACTATTTGAAAGTTTTTATCTTTCATTTCATTCAAACAAATAAGGAGGTTATGTTCGGACTCAACATATGCATTGTGAGGATGGTCATTAATGAGAACATTACTTGCTCCTACACTCTCTTCATTCTATAAGGATTTTGGACATGAGGGTAAAATGATATAAAGGATCTCCCTAGCGGAAACTTCAAGAGGAGTGAAAGAAATCATCCATGGATCCATTCACCAATACAACGAACTTATGAGACAAGTAGCAACTCCTACCCTTGCTCCAACTCTAGCCCAAAACTGAACTATTTGAGCACCCCGTGTAAAATTATAGTCAATTTTATCATATGCTTTAGCAATTTTTAGTCACAAGAAGACCTTTTGTTTTGCTATAGTGAAGAGAGTGTAGAAGCTCATGGGCCATCCTCTCATATGGCCGAAACCTGTGTCCTACAAAAAAACGGCATCAACATAATTCAATAGAAAACAATCTGAATTCTGTTTGAGTATTGGCATTTCAAGCAAAATAATGACATGCACATTACCTTTAGAATGAAAATATTAGACACTACATAGTTTTAAAAACGATCACATCTAAGGCACATATTTTCAATGTCTTTACAGCTCTCTTCCATCTATTTCCAAAATTCCAGAATATAAAAAAATATCTCTTATTGATTTATGTCCTTATGTACAATGGAAACCAATATAAGGAATTCAATTATGCTTGCAAGAACTGAAGATAGGAGAAGTTGATGATTTACTAACCAGCATCTGTTAGGACGTCTGCCAGATTTGGTAAATTTTTGCATTGACTACCCTTCCCTATAATCTTTTTATTTTCTTTATCTTCTTTTTGTCCACAAACTGAAGTACCTGTTTCTTTACTTTCAACAGAAACAAAGCTATTGACATTCCCAACAATACCCATCTCTTGATCCACTGCTCTGACTGCTAGTTGATCCTTTGCCACATGATTGTGATGCTCAAAGCCTTGCAATCTTTTCTCATGCTGTTCAACAATCTCACTAGTGAAGTGCTTGTCAGACAGGTCACGGAAAAGATTACTGATACCAAAAAGTTCTCCCTTGTACTCTTTCGAGTCCTAAAATATCAAATTGTAATAACTTCAAACACATGCATGCCTTTGAAATTAAAAAAGGAAAACATTATATGCAAGTGATCAGGCATATAAATTAAAATTGATGCAAGGAATCTTGAATCATCTCTAGCAATATACTACAGGACACCACGAAGCCCAATCTTAGAACTAGACATACCTGGACACCCTCAAAGTAGCGCTTTTCAAGACTGCCTGAAACAGCAATATTGAAAAGTTGTTGTTTATATATCTGACGTGTATATACAAGCTCCTCTAGGGAACCTGCAGCTAGGAAACGAAATACTGTAACATGTTTTTTCTGCCCATAACGGAAAGATCTATCTTGTGCTTGCAAATCTTGTGATGGGTTCCAGTTTGGATCAAATATAACCACTCGATTTGCACTAACAAGATTTAATCCTAGCCCACCAGCTCGAGTGGATATAAGGAAAATCTGGGAACAGGAAAATATGACCAATTAAGAATCTTAAGTCCCTTACATGTGCACCATACTTGTGAGAAAAATATAACTTTAAGAGTCACCGTCTTGAGATCCTTATATGTGCACAATACTTGAGACAAAAAAATAACCAAGAGAGTCACCTGCTTGCTTGGACTGTTGTTAAAACTGTCAACAAGAGACTGCCGAGTACTCATGGGAGTTGAACCATCAAGGCGAGAAAAACAATATCTTTTACGAATTAGAAACTTCTCCAGGATATCTAACATCCTGCATGGTGAAAATCATGTCAGTGATACAACCCAAAAGAAAGTACTTTTAATAGTCCATACTCTTCAGACTGAATTCAACAGATTCGAAACTTAAAATGCTGATAATTCAGTCAAAGATGCTTGTGTACATAAAGGCAGAGAACGAGATGATGAAAATGTATGCCGATGGGAAGACAACAGCAAAAATAAAATGTTTTTCTTAAGATGCAGCTTAATTAATAAATTTAGAGAACTGTGCTTTCCAGGCATTTTGTTAAGTATCCAATCATTCTACCATACCTGTATTTCAGAGTAGGCTAGAATATTAAGATACCAATGAATGATATTCAATTTGAAGGTTTTGTCTTTGAGAGACTACAAATTATGTTATTTACAAAAGCACTTTATGAATTGCATTTAAAAGAGATTCAAACATTCACAGCATTCAAAGAGAAAGCGTTTTATCATGCAAAAAGGAAATTTCAGCTGCTTTCTTTTGTTTCCAAAAACGTAGAGTTAAAATATTAGGTACAAATAAAAGAGAGGATTCAGATTGGGGAAAATCATGGTAAAAGAAATTGAGCATTCCTGAACAAGTCTTCATTAAATACTGCTGGAAGATAGAGGATCACCTAAAACATATAGGTGGACCTACTTACTGTATACAGAAACATGTCTCGAATAATTTCTAATATATCTGGCATAATAGATGATACACCAGCAAATATAAATCCAGAGACTCGAAGGAATTGCTAAGAATATAAGATAATTCCTTCTTCCTAAGATAAAATCGAAGAGCAGGGAGAGAAGAATCATCAAGGCTTGAGGTTTGTACAGAAACCTGTGCCAAGCGATCCCGTACAATAGCAGCAGAACATTCAACATTTCTGACCTGCCTTTTTTGAGGGTGAAGCCAACCCAGGTCCCTCTTGAACACCTCTCCTTGTTTACCAATCAACTGTGCCAGGCAATTCCTGAAAAAGTCACAATAGAATTTTTGGCATTTTTGACATGCCTTTTTGAGAGGGGAGCCAATTCAGCCCAATCTTACATGATATTACTATTTTATTTCTCGTGCCTTCTGAAAGAAGGTTAATGTTGATAGCAAGCATACTTTTAGTGAAACTTCCTGTGATTCTTATAATCTGCCTACATCTAATTTCAATGACGATGAGGATCTTTTGAAGACCCATATTCACTACTATTTTAATATTGAACAATGACAGTTTTTCAAGACATTCAAGTCTGACTAATTAGCATTGAAGAAGTAGTTAAGTCTTATGGTGATTTTGTTTATTTTTATATGTTAACAGTTTTTTGTATGGACAAACCCAACCCCAATTTTTTTGCTGAAATCCCCGTACTTAACTCTAACACCCACACCCAAACTGGTAAATACTGGTTCATAGTACATGCCTATTTGCCCAAAAGGAGTTCATAACACCTATTTTGAAATAGTTTGGTAAGGCTCTTCATGGTATGCTTAAATAGAATTACAAAATTAATCATCTTACTCTTAACAATAGCAATGAAAAATCCATTAACTAAAAATCTGCTAAGTACCCACAAAAAAAATTCTGCGTGTATGTGGAAGGAGTATTGATTCAATTTGAACTTAGATGCACACAAACTAGCAACCTAGTGAGTCAAGGACAAAGCCCAAAAATAAATTAAACACTCACCAGCCTGCCTCAGATTTTAAAACTAGTGCCAGTTTACTTAAATTCGTCCACAATTCACCAGGAATTGTCCAGGACAAACATGTAGGTAGAAAAGAGAAACCTGGATAAATCTCTGGGCAAATCAATTCAGAACTGGTACCCTGTTCAAATCATACCCGGACCCAGGGCCTCCAAGGACCAAACTGGAAACACTGATTTAAACTCTGTAAGTTCACATATAAGTGATTTCACAGTCAGTGGCAAGGATAGCAAAACCAGACAATGCATTACTGGGATATTATTATATTTATAAGAAAAGTATAATTTTACTGAGCTCATTTGGCAAGTCATTTTCTTTTACAGAATAGTTTCTCCAACCAATACCTAGCCTTATTTTCTAGGCCAAGAATAACTGATGTAGAGGGAGCTGCAATCATAGCTTCTTCCATGACTACCGGATTAGAGCCCAGGGCTACAAGAGCACCATGCCTTCTCCCACCATCTCCAATTCTACAGAGAAGACCCAAAGTTTAAATATCAAGTTTAAGAGGCATGTGTCATCATCAACCTTGTATGTGTGCCAAATAAAAATGACATAACAAATATAAAGACTTATTTTATCCATTTGGATCATGTTGGTCTTCATTCATAAATTGACTAGAATCGCTAGATAAGTAGGCACCAACACATTGGAACAGCTAGAAAATAAATCTCTTCATCATCTCAAGACATTCTCCTCTCCTATAACAGACAGGAATCTAGCAGAGAAATCATCTGTTAAAGTTAGAGACCTTTGGATCTTTGAGAAAATGTTCATCAGTTTTAAAAGAGAGAAGTTGGCAAAGTTTGACAAGATTGCAAGGAAATGACTGCTACTTGCAAGAGTGTCTGATAAAGAAATGTCTAAAAGTCAACCTAGGTATCAAGAGTGTCTAAACAACCGGAGTATATCTCTTTCTTCCAAATTTGTTGATGTGAAAAAGTTTTGAGTTATTACTGAATTTTGGAGTTGGGTGCATTTTCTCTTAACCAGTTAGAGGTGTCTACATTTCACCAAAATGAAAAATCTATAAGAAAATTCAATATTAACTTTTTTAATGTGAAATTTTACTTCAATATTATAATTGTGTATATGCAATCTAAACCAGTTGAGCGCTTGATGATTGTCTATTTGACCCTCAATTGAGCCATCAAGATTCGTGACAAAAGAGAATAGTAAAAGCACTGACACATTAGAAGAGCCATAGAACAAATAACCTATCTGAAGATGATATGTAATCAATGTGATATAGGAAAAATGGCAAAAATACTCACCATTTCCCAGTGTACACCTCTGACTCTCATTAACCACCCTGCACCCAACCCATATATTAAAGAGGGTTTTGTTGGGACTGCACATATCAAAATGTCTCCATGATGAACCACAACCTGGATCGCACAAAACCTTGTTTTCAGAAACACCTCAAAACAAGGTTCAAATGCCAACCAAGGTTGGTAATAGAACTGAAAATTAGCAGCTTAAATAATGTTCCCTAAGTAGTTGGATACAAATGATTATGTGAAAGTGCTTTTTAAATACTTTATTGTAAGAGTATAAAAGTATCTATCTTGAAGTGTGCCTACACATCATGTACAGATATACAAAAGTTTAAAATAAATAGTTGTATTTTCTAATAAAATGTTTATCAAATTATCAATGATACCATTACTTTTAAAATGATCAATCAGAACAAATAAATTATTTCAAATTCACTCAAGAAGAAATTGCTCTCTTAACATTAAATGGCAAGCATTAACCATTCTGTTAGCTCAAGCTCTAACTCAATTACCTGACAGAGTAACTAAAAAGCAGCACTTTATCACCCTGCAGAATCCAAGATGTCATTAACTTTTCTAAAGCCCGCATTTTTCCACAATGCTGTGCATCACTAAGTCCCATGAAACTCTCATCTGGAGCAATGCCACCAATCAATTCAGCATCCTTATCAAAAACAGCCACCGCTAATGCTTCGTCCTTTTTCTGTTTTTCTGGATCATCCTTGGGGTTTGGTTTGATTAACTCCAAATGGTTACTGACCTGCAAAGCAAATCCGTGTAGAATAATTTTTCAAGTACTTTGATGCCAGTGCAAGAATAGAATTTTAGAAGGCAAATCTCAGCTGTACCTGCTGCAGTTTTACCAGACAAGGAAGTACAAGGCAGAAAGGACATGAATCACAGCCATCTGGATTATTTCGATGAAGATAAGACCAGATTATCCCATCAGGAACTGTCTTATGACAACATTCAACTCGAGTCAGACGGTTTCCACAGCTGCAAGGTAAGTCCTTTGAGATAAGACTCTGAAAATCTGGACTCTCCAACAGTCTCTTGTAAACACGCCTTTGCAAGGGACTCATAGCACAAAAAACAACATTATCTTCCTTTCCCCTCATAAGATGCCCAATTGTTTCTCCCTTTGTCCTTCTCAACAGGTATTTCTGTAGAACATGTAGCAGATGTTGTTTACGCTCCTCCGCAATTTGTATAAATCGTTCAGATGCACTTATGCGTTGTCCTTGTTTGAGAGGCTCATCATAGAATTCCCGAAAGTGTTCACGAGAGCCCAAGCATCCAGGAGTAGTCCAATCAAAAACATTGAATAAGTCCATAATCTTGTTTTGCATAATTGTCCCCGTAAGCCCATAGCATTTCTTAGTTTGTACTCTTTTACAGGCCTTGTAGAGCTGAGATTTTTCATTCTTCAAACGATGAGCCTCATCAACAATCACAACTTCCCACTGCACTTCACACAGGCTGTCACCGTGAATACGGAATGTATCAAAACTTGTTAGGACTATCTCAGTGCCAGTGATTTCTAATTTTCCTAGAACAAGGTCTCTATTTGGACCATGATATATAGCAATATTGAATGTTCCCCATTCATGAAACTCATTTTCCCAATTACGAATGACAGATGTGGGACAAATAATCAATACTAATTTTTTATTTTCGATGAGCTTCTGGTTCTTCTTCCCATCAGAGCCACCACCAATAAAATCATCAGATTCTGGTTCCTTCCGCAGAACAGCAGCAAGGAATGCAATTGTTTGTATAGTCTTTCCGAGTCCCCTATCAAATTTACACAAATATATCATAAGATTGTCATATGCCATAATATTTGGTAGAAGAAAAAAGTAATAATCCAAAATTAATACCCTGGGCACAAGACAATGCAAACTGCATGTAATGCTCTTCTCTCTGGGTTTGGTAAATTGACATGGACATGAATAGTTGCTATAAAAAACATAGAGCTTTGACAAGCTAAGACTATAATACAGAATATTATAGAAAATAAATACATATAAAGAATTCTCTATAGTGTTAAATAATCAAACATCAACCAGAATACAAATGAAATGTGACTGTTTCGAAGTCAGCAGATTGATATCTTTCAAATACATCAATGCTCTAACTGCATCGGGTCTCTGGGATAGATGCACTCACAAAAAGTAAACTATATCAGCAATAGCAAACATGAGTTTATCTGAAACTAAAATTGAACTAATGGAGGAGTTGGAAATGCTAACATGGGCTTAGTTCACTTTACAAAAACTTCTCCCATCTTGGCAACAGACATCTTACTAGTAGTTTGACACTCCTTTAATACTATTATTTGCTTTCTTTTTATCTACTTCAACTTACTGCAACAAGGGTTTACAACTTTACTGCAATGGTCCAAAGAGTTGCAATGCTACTATTGGAGGACACATATGGGAATGTAACCAGTGATTAAATCCTACTACTACAATAAGCCAGCCCATAACTCCAGCAGTGTGTGGCATGGTTGTGTTGTAGCATAGTTGGAATACTCAGACTCGGCAAAAACTCAGCATTTTAAAAAATCGCTTATCCAATGAGTGTTTCTATTTAATTTAATTGGTTTGATTACAAATTGAGTACGAAATTGCATCCTCGTGTAGGATCTTAATATTATAGTAAGCTGACAACTGAAAATGAATTTATGATCATTGCCCTTGAGCATCATCATGATTCAGCGTAGTTCGTAAATTGCATATTACAATGTTTTACATCTTCTTCCCTATTGTAGTTCAAACTTTGGGAGAGGTTTTAAATTTCTAATAATCACATTTGAATCTTGGATACCGATAGCATGAGATTTTATCATTGATCAATGATATAGAGATAGTGAAAAAGTTAGTAGCCTAAGTTCTCAATTAAGGGGTGTAATTGAACATGGCCCAAGTTTGTAAGTTTTAAGAATCTCGAATAACAATACCTCACATCATATTGAAGGGAACCTACAAACTCACTCAAGATTTACCCAGCAAAAGAACACAGGAGAACACTGCCATGATTATAATTTACTACCATTAATTAGGTTTTGACATCTACTAGTTTCTGCCTCCTTTTTATAGAGATTGTGCACTTATCATTAAAATTGCATTATTGATAGACTCAATACTCTAATCTCAAGGATAGTCAGATTTTGTTTACAACTTACAAGCAAATCAAACAAGGGAATATTAAGTTGCATGAAGAAAAATAACAACATAATGTGAATGTCTAAACAACATAGACTTCTAGCCAAGACAATCAGAGGCAGTGTAAACGAGACAAGAGAGAAATGCTAATGACTGCTTCATATTTGTTTTATTTAAATGTTTCCAAAGGGGATCGCTTAGATCATACTTTTAAGCTGAAACATGTTTTTTAACATAAAATTTCAGTGGCCAGTAAGTACTACAAAGGATGTGAGACGATAAACACATTATTTGAATGTCAACAAGGCCAACATTGTATTTCTTTGCATAGTTTTCACTACCAAAGCAATAGGGCAGAATTATGATAATACATTCTGATTCAAAGTTCAAAACTGAGACATCAATAGTTGCAAAACTCAGTGAGTATTTGCAAGCCACAATTGGTCACTAGTAGCTCGTCAAATAACTCATCACTTGGCCTTTAAAAAACTTCCCGCAATCTATGCATGAAAAGTTGTCAAAAACTCAGCATTTTTGCATGAGAACCTGTCAAAAACTTGCCAAACTTGGGAATTTTTTTTCCAACCAAACATTAAAAAGTAAATTTGGTTTCAAGCATTTTTGGGAGATGATTGAGGATGACTGCAGCAACTTAAAGGGCAGATGAATAGAAGCATGATAACAGATTTTTTTTTTGTGCCTTTTATCTTCTCATCCTTTGCATGAATATGGCTTGCAGATCAGCTTACCATTATATGTTGATACATAGTAATCATTATATTATTATTACTAGATTCATAGCTATACTTGTGTTAGATTGATAATTACTATTCATTGGAAGGATGTGCAACGTCCCCTGGTAAGTTTAGAGCAGTTAATCATTGATTCATCCAAATTTGAATAGAATGCATTTTATTTATGTGAGCAAGTAAACTATTTATATGTTTATTAACAGAATAGAGATCTTATCATCCATGATTATGTTAACCTTATTATTATTTTGGTTTAGGAAGGACCCTTTGGATGTAATCAGGTTGCTTAGACACCAATCCTCAAAAGGCTTTTCCTCAAAGTTTACAGATCCAATCCCTTAAGACTTTCTTGGTACGATACCCCCAAGACGCTCAGGTATAGTGATGCCCATCCTGTTTTGAGAATAACCGATTGGTTGGAATTTAAACGGAGCTAAAGGCATCCCTGACTTCTGTCCTTAAATAAAATAATAATAAATCTTAACCATTCATATCCTACTGTATCCATTAGTTAGTGTTAACTATTTAGCAATAGTCTCTAGTCTGTGCATATACCTGGAACAGACTTATATAACTTTGTAATATCCTGAAACCTGTTCTTATAGCTGAGAATGCTTTCTAATTAAGATATATATATTGATGGGGATCACCTTGTGGTGTAGTGGTGACTTGGTTGCACTGTTCCTGGTGGAGCCAAGGTTCAAATCCCCGCATGGTAAACTCTCTTCCAGAGATTTTCAGTCTCTCTTCCCTTCATATATTTGCTTGTAAACTCCAGTAAGCAGCACATGGCCTAGAATCAAAACATGAAATGGAATGTATTCCTCGGCAAGTTTTTAAACAATAATCATCTTTAGATAAACAAAAACCATAATGATAAGTTTGAGCTGATGACATCTATATGTTACGATTCCAGTTTCTCAAAAAACTGCACTCAAGCTTGCTGAGAAGAATGGAGGATTATGAAGGCAATGAATAAATTATAAATGATAAATGCAGATGATCTGATTCAGAGCTCAGAGATATATCCCTAGAATTATTCAACTTGCTGTTAAAAAATTAAAGATGGAAATTCAAGTCAAAAGGCATCAAAGCACACTTTACATTCAACATGTTGGGCAGAAGAAGTGTTCTCCCAAGAAAGCTTTACCAAAGCCTGGACTTCATTAGCCATTATCCACCATTCCATTCAATAGATAATAAAAAAGTTTGGAGTATGCTACAAAAAGGGTTATCATGAGTGTGTAATGTTGCCATCCAAGCAATGGTTAGCAGAGAGGAAATATCTAACCTTTCACATTCCCTGAGGCGAGAAAATTAATTGCATAATAAGGGAATGAGTAAATAATTAAATATTAGCCCAACAAGCTAAAGTTTATTTGCAATACATTTAATTATTTGCTATGAACTAAATAGGGAACCTATTACTAGGCGATATCTTCATGGTGGCTTCTCTAATAATTAGTATTAATATTAATGCCTAAGTCAAGTTGCCTAAAATCATGGATTGGATGAGGAGATCACAGCTTTTTGGATTGAGAGTCTTTTATGAAGAGGGGCCGATGAGAATGGAGATTATTATGCATCTTGTTGTTTTTGTTTTCTTCTTTGCAAGAATCAACTAAGTGCTTTTTCAGGATGAAACCCCAGGAAAATCCAGAGCTTGGATGCAACCCTAGGCTCTCAGCAACTCTCTAATCATCACTCTACAGCAAAGGCAATTCAGTCTGCAATTTGGAATCGTTTATTTATCTTTACATATACAGATTCTCCTCTGTTCATTTCAGCAGAGATCAGACCGCCCAAAGACTCCAGAAGGCTGTGATTTTTGTTTAGCAGGAATTTGGCACATGAAAGAGAAATTGTGACTGGCTCATAAGGTCTGAAATTCTGCATAGTTTGGAGAAAAATCAATGATAGCAACTATCAAGTTTGTAATAAAGTCCTATTGTTTATTTGCTGAAATCAATTTATAGTTTACCAAGCTTTCAATTTGAAAATATTGGCAATTTCATTTCAAATTCATATTGGTCATTGCATGCAGTTGAATAATAACATTTATACTCAATGATTGCTTGAGAGAACTTAGAAAAGCTTCTTGAAACGGGAAAAGATCAATACAGTGGTATCAAAGCCACCTTTCTTACCAACCTGTGTGGTATTTCTTGTGCATGTCAGATTGGGAACAATCTGAGTCATTGCATGTCAGAAATTATGATTGCATGTTGCTCCTAATCAAATGCATGTCAGTTAAAGTGGTTCTATGCACTCTAGATGGATTGAACTGCGCAGGTATAACACAACTAACAAGAACTGGTTCTGGACAGCCAGTGAAAGGAGTTGGAAGCAGCCCAGTTGAAGAGACATGTGAGAATGAAGAGCAGAAAGCCAACCTACGGATATGAATAATCAACTCCATGATTTCTTTCCAGTCTTTGCCCAACAGCAGCAATAAATGCTACGACAATTTGAAGATCGTATGATCACAGCTATTGATCAATTGAGAATTGATCATGCAAGGTCAAGAAGGTCTAGTAGTGAACACAGCAAAAGTGAAGCCAGGCATGGTAACCAAGACAGAGCAACTAATAATGTTGTGAGGATGGTTGATACAAGGTCTAATTGAATATTACATCCCACTTTTTTATCTTGTCAAATTGAAAGAGAAACAATTACAGAGGAAAAGGAAGCAGAGACACACATCACAAATGATATTATGGAAGCCCATGCTGAATACATGCACCTTCCAGCTAATGTAAAGCAGTTAATTAACTTAAACCAGTTCATGAACCAGCATAAGGTCAAGATAGAAACCATCTGGAAAGGAAAGACAGGAGACCTAGAGTGCAAGTTAGGCGAGGCACTCATCCTGCAGAATACAAGGATGCCTTTAATAAAATTTATATACCAACCTTTAATGGAACCAGATAGATAACAGCAAGGTCAGAGGTTCATAAGTTAGACACACTCTTAGGACTCAAGTCCGTAAAAGAGGGAAAGGAAATACAGTTTTGTACCATACACCTAGAGGGGAATGGCATATGACTGGTGACATCATGGTCATATTTCCCGAGATCATACCATTTTACATTCCTACGAAGAATTTGTGAAAAGGCTGATTATTTGTTCTGACATAAAAGATATGAAAGTCTACTGCAGGGAATTGACCCAACTGAAGTGGGTAGGACATGTGAAAGATTACATCAATGAGTTCCAAAAAAAATACGTGATGTTTCTTGATATGTCACTAAAGAGTCGCAAGGCTTTTTTTAGAAGGCTTAAGAGACAAACTAAAAAGGTTGGTTATGGCTCATAGGCCTAATTCATTAGATGATGCTATTGGGTTGGCCCTTGACTTGGAGGTCACACCTTCCAATCAGCCACTAAGGAAAGGTTTCGTCCCTTGGAAATCTGAAAAAAGAAAAAAATAAAAGCAAAAGAATATTCCTCCTAAGATTGATCAAGAGTCAAGTAATGAACTGAGAAGGAGAAAAATTTGCTTATCTTGCAAGGAGTCATGGAAGTTGGGTCATTGTTGCCTTGGAATAGGCAAGGTATTTAATTGAGATTCATTCTAATGGTAAGGATCAAGATGAGCGACAGGCTAGTACTGATGAGGATGTCGCTCAAGAGAATCAGCCCCAACAGATTGAATTGGAGGAAACTACAATCAGACAGATTGCGCACATTGCCACTTTACCTGGAGGGCTCCATTGTCGTACTTTCCAACTGAAAGGTGTCCTTAAGGGGCAATGGATGGTACATTTAGTGGACAGTGAAGCCACACATAATTTTATTGAAGGGGATACTGGTGATTAAATATGGACTACAGCCTGAGGAGTTTCCAGGATTCAGTGTTATAATTGCAAATAGTTTCCCACTAAGTTGCACTAGAGTAGTGCCACAATGAATATACAGTTTGAAGATTACAAATTGATGGGTGACTTTTATGTGCTTGGACTGAGCAATGTGCATGCCATATTCGGCCTTTAGTGATTAGAGTCACTTAATTTGTATGTTCAAGACTTTTGATTCAATTGGAATTCATGGTTGATGGTAAGAAAATTGTGTTCAAGGCTATGGCAGATGATGGTCCTGTAATGTCCCCACTTTAGCAATTGACCAAGTGTGTGTGTGCGTTAGCCTAGTTCTACATGGTCCCAAGGGCTAACGAAGGGTTTAAAGGGATCTTAGAGTGTTTTGGCCTAGTCATCTCCAGTTTGGGCCAAAAGTTGATTTACTCAATCTTAGGCATACTTACTATTTTTAGTAAGTCAACAGGACACAGGGGAGGCTAGTTTTGGTGATTGGATTTAATACTCCTCGACGAGAGCTTTCCAATGAGCTATCACTCGTGCTATTCGAAATCCGATAGCTAATATATTTGTATGCCTGAAGTATTATTAAAGTAACATTTAATTAGTTGTAAAATATTAAAGTGTTACTTTAATAGTAAATTTTATGGGAATGCATGCAAATCAAAAGGGGCACCTAAGGGAGACATAAGTGATTATTTTAATATGTTTTATATTGCACATCTTTTATCCCACATTGCTCATAAGAGTGGAATCGACCCTTGGAGAAAGAATAAAAGGGAGCGTTAGTGGCTTCATTCAATAGGTTGAATATGAGAAGAAAATTGATGTGTGAGTTGCAGATCCGTTCTTAGCATTAGACGATGTCTATCCTCTCTTGTGACATTCTAGACGTCATTCCCTTGGGGTTTGGCCTTTGGAATTCATTACTATCAGCTTCATTAACAAGCAGATTGGGCGCATTTCCAGCTACAAGTGGATTGGGTGTTTGCTCATATCATTCCCGCTTCTTGTCCGATGCTTATGCCATTCTAAAGAGGTGATTTTATGAGGATCTTGGACTGATTGAAGACAGATTTTACTGTAGCAGCACTGTAGCACAGCATTATTCACATTACTATAGCGTGGCACTATTCACATTACTGTAGCAGCAAGATGGGAAGTCATTACTGGAACATTATGTTATAATGCTGGAGTAATTGGTGAGTTGAAAAGTCTGCTATGTATTTGATTTTATTAGTTTGAAAAATAATATTATTTCAGCAGTAGTTCAATCTTCACTTTGCATATTACTATAAATTCCTTCTTGTTCATGTTATGTGCTTTCAAATCTATGCAAAGACATAAAAACAAACAACCATTTTACTTCCGATGCCATAAAGGGGTTTAAACATTTAACGGAGAAATAAAGAGTTGGATGCAAATTATTTGACTAAATTGCTATCAACAATTGGTTTAGTTTTTGAGCATTTCTAGGGTGCCCATTACAAGTCCACGAGTCGTTTTAGGAAGGAGGATGGAGAGTCTATTTAGGCAACATGATGTGGAGTGGGCAATCCATTATTTTTGCATCCAAGAAATCTTCCCCCAACAGTGAGCCATAGTATAATATTGATATCCAAATAGTATTGGATGAGCATAGTGCAATTTCTAGAGATATTCCTCCTAGTTGTCCATTGGATCATGGGTTGGAGCATGTTATTGAGCCTTAAGGGGGTGCAAAGCCAATTATCAACACCCTGCAAACACCCGCGCTTTTCAAGGAGGAGTTTTAAAAAAATCAAGAAACTATTGAAAATGGATCACGTACATCCTAGTTCCAGCCCTTTCGCTCCTTCAGTTGTGTTCACCAAGAAGAACGATGGAACACTACACATGTTAGACGACAAATCCCTGAACAAGAAAACCATTTAGGAAAAGGTATCTCATTCCCAAGATTGATGAGCTTCTAGGTGAGCTACATGGAGCCATGCACTATCCAAAAATTGATCTTCCTCTAGGCTATCGTAAAATAGTGTTTGGGAAGAAGATATATATAGACTGCTTTTTGTTATCGCAACAAATACTTCAACTTCCTTGTCATGCCATTCGGACTCACAAATGCACCAAGAACGTTTAAGTCTTGCATGATATACACATTCCATGAACAATTGCAGAAGTATGTTTTGGTCTTCTTTCACAATATTTTGATATACAACAAGACATGGAATGATCATTTTGCAGCATTTGGATGTGGTTTTGAGTATCACAGAGGTAAAATCACTATTTGCGAAGGCTTCCAAATATGAGTTCAAGATGACTAAGATTCTTTACCTGGGACATGTGATTGGAGTTGATACAAGCAATTTTAGGTTGGCCACCTCCTAAGAACATATCAAAGTTGAGAGGTTCTTGGGCTTTTGTTGTTACTGCAAGAGAGTTGCACAGGGTTTCTCACAATTGGCATCATCCTTTACACAGATCTTACAAAAAAGGGAGCATTTCATTGGTTTGATGAGGACAAGTGACAATTGATAAGCTCAAGGAGGTCATGAGTACATGCCCAATGTTGGCATTACTTGACTTCACAAAGTCACTGGTTGTCAAGTGTGATGCAACAAGTCAAGGAATTGGTGTACTTCTGATGTAGAATAGGACTATCGTCATCCTAAGAGACATAAGGATGAGATAGAGAAAGCAATAAAGGAGCTATTGGAGATGGGGCACATTAGGTCTAGCAAAAGCCCTTTTGCTTCAGCAATAGTTCTAGTGAAGAAGAAGGATGGGACGATATGGATGTGCATCGATTATAGGGCATTGAATAAGAAAACAATTAAAAACAGGCATCTCATTCCTAGGATTATTGAGCTGATTCATGAGTTGCATGGTGCATTCTTCTTCACCAAAATCAATTTACAATCTGGATACCACCAGATCAGGATGAGAACAGAGGACATTGAGAAGACAGCCTTCTGATGTCACTATGGCCACTTCAAGTTTATGGTTATGTCATTTGGGCTAACCAATGCACCCGCCACGTTTCTGAGTTGTATGAACCAAGTGTTCAGAGGGTAGTTGAGGAGATTCGTCTTGATCTTCTTTGATAACATCTTAGTCTTCAATAAGACCTGGGAGCAACACTTGCAGCATTTGGAGGAGGTATCATCTATTTTGGATAGAGAGTCATTGTGTGCCAAGGAATCAAAATGCGAGTTTGGCATGACCGAGCTCCTTTACCTTAGGCATATCATTAGTGTCGATGGTGTTTAGGTTGATCCGGAAAAGATTAGAGCTATTGTGGATTGGCCTACTCCCACAAGCCTCACATAGCTTAAGGGGTTCTTTGGTTTATGTGGGTTTTACAGGAGGTTTGTTAGGGGATTCTCATAGATTGCCGCACCTTTGACAAATTTCACCAACAAAGGAGCCTTCACATGGACAGAGGCAACGCAAAGATGTTTTGACCACTTCAAACAGGTGATGTCATCTTGTCCGGTTCTAGCTCTACCTGATTTCACGAAGCCATTTGAACTTCAATGTAATGCTTTGGGAGATAGGATAGGAGCAGTATTGATCCAAGAGAGACACCCCATTGCATTCAAGAGTAGGAAGCTTTGAGGAGTTGAGAGGAGTTATTCTATCTACGATAGGGAAATGTTAGCCATAATGCATGCATTGGCCAAATTCTTATCATAATTGGTAGGTGGATGTTTTGTGATCAAGACTGATCACAATAGTATTAAATACTTCATGAGCCAACGTGATCTTAATGACCGGCAGCAGAAATAGATTACTAAATTGCAGGCTTATGACTTTGACATAGAGTTTGTCAAAGGTAAGAAAAATGTGGGGCTTGATGCTTTATCTTGGAGACCTCACTTATGTGCTCTAGCAAAGGTTTCAAGAGATTGGCGAGATCAAATTCCACGAGAGTATGCAGGAGATGGTTGGACTTCTGGGATAGTTGCGGGCACCATTCAGGATGACAGGTATACAGTATTGGATGGGCTGATCAAATTTCAGGACAGGGTTTATTTGATCCCTACATCACAGTTTAGGCAGTAGATTCTGAGGGCATTTCATGATGCACCTACAGTCGCGCATCCAGGGATCTTCAAGACCTATAGGCAGATCTGAGAGCGGTTCTCATGGAGAGGGGTCAAGGATGATGTTCAGAGGTAAGTCAGTGAGTGTGCAATTTGTCAGCAAAATAAAGGAGAACACACATTTCCTACAAGTTTACTACAGCCCTTGCCCATTCCAGACAAGAAATCGGAAAGTATTTCTATGGACTTCATCACTGGTTAACCACAAGTGCAAGGAAGAGATTGTATTTATTTGGTGGTAGACAAATTGACAAAGTTTGCTCACTTCTTTGCTATTCTTTCTACTTATATAGCAGCTCAGGTGGCAGATTTATTCTTCGGAGAGGCTTTCAAGTTGCATGGGATACTGAGATTTATTGTTAGTGACAAGATAGCAAGTTCATTAGTGTCTTTTGGCAAGAGTTGTTTAGGCTGTGCGATACACATCTTACACCTAGTACGAGTTACCACCCTCACATAGATGGGTAGACAAAGATAGTAGTTAAATGGGTGGAGGGCTATTTGCAGAACTATGTGACTGCGCAGCAAAGAGCATGGGTCAAGTGGTTATACATGGGGGACTATTGTTACAATACCACATATCACATGATCATCAAGATGACTCCATTTATGGTATTGTATGGGTATGAAGCACCTAGCTTCATGTATTTAGTTTTGGGGAATAGTCAAGTGCCCAAAGCCAAAGACCTGTTGCAAGATAGTCAACATATCCTAAGGGCGCTCAAAGAGAACATACAACAATCTCAAAATCAACAGAAGTCGTATGTTGATCAACATAGGGTAGAGCGTAGTTTCGAGATAGGGGATATGGTGTATTCGAGGCTACAGCCATATAGGCAGTCATCGCTCACGAGGAGCGGGGTAGAGAAGCTAAAGCCTAGATTTTATGGTCCCTACAAGGTGATTCGCAGAGTGGGCAAAGTCGCCTATGAGCTTGAGCTTCTAGAGGGCAATCGGGTGCACAATGTATTTCATGTGTCAAGGCTTAAGAAAGCCAATGGTCAAAGTGTAGTTCCTGCTACAGATTTACCCCCTTTGGATGACGAGGGGAAGCTCGTGTTAGTACCTGAGGCTATTCTGGACAAACGAGAGAGGAAACTCAGAACCAAGATAATGAAGGAGTATTTGGTCAAATGGAAAGACCTGCCGGAGGAGGATGCTACAAGGGAGAGTGAGCAGATTATTCAGCACGCTAGACTTAAATTGCTTGAGGACAAGCAATTTCAAGGGGGGCAGACTGCAATGTCCCCACTTTAGCAGTTGACCAAGTGTGTGTGTGTGTGTGTTAGCCTAGTTCTACATGGTCCCGAGGGCTAACGAAGGTTTTGAAGGGATCTTAGAGTGTTTTGGCCTAGTCATCTCTAGTTTGGGCCAAAACAAAGTCAGTCTCAAGCATACTTACTATTTTTAGTAAGTCAGTAGGATACAAGGGAGGCTAGTTTTGGTGATTGGATTTGATACTCCTGGGTGAGAGCTTTCTGACAAGCTATCAATCATGCTATTTGGAGTCCGATAGCTACTATATTTTTATGCCTAAAGTATTATTAAAGTAACATTTAATTTAGTTGTAAAATATTGAAGTGTTACTTCAATATTAAATTTTATGGGAATGTGTGCAAATCAAAAGGGGCGCCTAAGAGAGACATAAGTGATTATTTTAATATGTTTTATATTGCACATCTTTTATCCCACATTGCTCATGAGAGTGGAATCAACCCTTGGAAAAAGAATAAAAGGAAACATTAGTGGCTTCATTCGACAAGTTGAATATGAGAAGAAAATTGATGTGTGAGTTGCAGATCCGTTCTTGGCATTAGAGGACATCTATCCTCTCTTGTGACATTCTAGACGTCATTCCCTTGGGGTTTGGCCGTTGGAATTCATTGCTATCAGCTTCATTAATAGGCAGATTGGACGCATTTCCAGCTACAGGCAGATTGGATGTTTGCTCATATCATTCCCGCTTCTTGTCCAATGCTTATGCCATTCTGAAGGGATGACTTTATGAGGATCTTGGATTGATTGAAGACAAATTTTACTGTAGCAGCATTGTAGCGCGGCACTATTCACGTTACTGTAGTGCAGCACTATTCATGTTACTATAGCATTGCACCATTCATGTTACTGTAGCAGCAAGATGGGAAGTCATTGCTGAAACATTATGTTATAATGTTGGAGTAATTAGTGAGTTGAAAAGTCTGCTATGTATTTGATTTTATTAGTTTGAAAAATAATATTATTTTAGCAGTAGTTCAATCTTCAGTTTGCATATTATTATAAATTCATTCTTGTTCATGTTATGTGATTTCAAACCTATGCAAAGACATAAAAACAAACAAACATTTTACTTTCGGTGCCATAAAGGGTTTTAAACCTAAGTTGCCGATTTGGGTTCGGGGACGGGTTCGGGTTCGGGGTTCAGTTCGTGGGTTTGGGCAATTTTTTTTTCCCCATTTGGGTTCGTGGGTGGGTTCGTAAGTATATATATATATATATATATATATATATATATATATATATATATATAGACACACACACAGAAGAGAAACATGCATAGTTGCAAAACAAAATCATTTCACAATATGAACAATTGTTGCTTGATCATTGATCAATGCCAAATGCCAAAGGGTTTTGGGTCCCTTCAAAACATGATTTTACCTGAATCTAAAAACATTAAATACTCGCTCATTAATCTATCTTCATGATTGTAAAGAAAATTATACATTGAATTCCTAAATTGCAAAACATAGACTAGTTCATCAAATAATACATTGAATTACTAAATTGCAAAACAAAGACTAGTTCATCAAATAATAAAGTTTGAAACATGATGATAGATGACAAGTGTTTAGTAGTTTATCAATAATCATAGTATCAAATGCCCTTCAAGGGTCAATTGGATCATCATAAAATGAGAGATCAATGGCTTCATCCCCAACTGCAACTATATCTAGAGCTTCATCATTGGAACCCAAATTGGTTCCACTAGTCCCATATGCTGCTATATCATCATCCTCCTCCTTGACATAAGGGATTAGATGAGTGAAATGTTTTTTAAAAATTTTATTAAGTTCCTTTGAGAGTTACAGAAGAAAACAATTTAAAAAATACACTCTTTAAAGTTGTTTTTAGCCCTAGGTTCGTTGTGGGTTCATCTGGGTTCGCTCCAGCAAGGACCCAGACGAATCCACAGTCAAAACTAAGGACCCTGCCCGGACCCGCAGCGAACTCGGGGGCGAACTCGGACCCGTGCGTACCCGGACCCGAATCCGGGCAGCAGGGGACGAATCCGGCAACTTAGGTTTAAACATTTAACGAAGAAATAAAGAGTTGGATGCAAATTATTTGACTAAATTCCTATCAGCAATTGGTTTAGTTTTTGAGCATTTCTAGGGTGCCCATTACAAGTCCACGAGTCGTTTCTGCAAGGAGGATGGAGAGTCTATTTAGGCACCATGATGTGGAGTGGGCAATCCATTATTTTTTGTATCCAAAAAATCTTCCCCCAACAGTGAACCATAGTATAATATTGATATCCAAATAGTGTTGGATAAGCATGGTGAAATTTCTAGAGATATTCCTCACGGTTGTCCATTGGATCATGGGTTTGAGCATGTTATTGAGCTTTAGGGGGGTGCAAAGCCAATTATCAACACCCACGCTTTTTAAGGAGTTTTAAAAAAATCAAGAAACTATTGAAATGGATCACATACATCCTAGTTCCAGCCCTTTCGCTCCTTCAATTGTGTTCATCCAGAAGAACGATGGAACACTACACATGTTAGACGACAAATCCCTAAACAAGAAAACCATTTAGGAAAAGATATCTCATTCCCAAGATTGATGAGCTTCTAGGTGAGCTACATGGAGCCATGCACAATCCAAAAATTGATCTTCCTCTAGGCTATTGTAAAATAGTGTTTGGGAAGAAGATATATATAGATTGCTTTTTGTTATCACAACGGATACTTCAACTTCCTTGTCACACCATTCGGACTCACAAATGCACCAAGAACGTTTAAGTCTTGCATGATATACACATTCCATGAACAATTGCAGAAGTATGTTTTGGTCTTCTTTCACAATATATTGATATACAACAAGACATGGAATGATCATTTTGCAGCATTTGGATGTGGTTTTGAGTATCACAGAGGCACAATCACTATTTGCAAAGGCTTCCAAATGTGATTTCAAGATGACTAAGATTCTTTACCTAGGACATGTGATTGGAGTTGATATAGGCAATTTTAAGTTGGCCACCTCCTAAGAACATATCAAAGTTGAGAGGTTCTTGGGCTCGTGTTGTTACTACAAGAGATTTGTGCTGGGTTTCTCACAATTGGCATCACCCTTCACACAGATCTTACAAAAACGGGAGCATTTCATTGGTCTAATAAGGACAAGTGACAATTGATAAGCTCAAGGAGGTCGTGAGCACATGCCCAATGTTGGCATTACTTGACTTCTCAAAGTCATTTGTTGTCAAGTGTGATGTAACAGGTCAAGGAATTTGTGTAGTTCTGATGTAGAATAGGCATCCTATAGCATTTGAGAGCTAGAAACTTAAAGATTCAAGGAGATTGTAATCCACTTATGACAAGGAGATGCTAGCTATCATGCACGCACTAGCTAAGTTTAGACAATATCAAGTGGTTGCAAAATTTGTTGTCATAACTGATCAAAACAATCTTAAGTACTTCCTGGAACAGAAAAATCTCAATGAACGGCAACAAAAATAGGTAAGCAAGATTCAAGCATATGATTTTGATGTGGGTTTTATCAAGGGAAAAAAGAATCTTGCTGTTGATGCTCTTTCCAAGAAACCCACCCTCTGTTCTCTCACTGAGATTTCAGCTGATTGGAAATCTTAATTGTTGGTCGAGTATTCCAAAAACACATTTGCTTATGATTTGGTTGATGGACGGGTGCAGGATGACAAATATGTAGTAATGACATAATTTATTTAAGAACATAATTTATCTCATACCGGGATCTATATTGAAAGGCAAGATTATAAGGGCATTGCATGATACCCCTCTGGCAGGACATTTAGGGTCCTTCGAAACATATTGTCAAATGCGTGAGAGATTCTCCTTCAAGAGTTTTAAGAACAATGTGTTGTAGCATGTCAAAGAGTGTTTGACTTGTCAACAAAACAAGTTAGAACATACCTATCATGCAGACCTTTTGCAGCCATTGCCTATACCTGAAAAGAAGTGGGAAGAAATATCCATGGATTTCATTACAGAACTTCCATGAGTTCAGGGGAAAGATTGCATTTTTGTAGTTGTGGACTGGTTAACAAAATGAGCTCATTTCTTTGCCATTGCCACAAATTATTCAGCACCTCAAGTTGCAGATTTGTTTTTCAGAGAGGTGTTTCAGCATGGTCTACCTAAGTCCATAGTTAGTGATTTGGACAGCAGATTCATCAGTGTATTTTAGCGGACTTCTTCTGATTGGCAGGTACAAAATTGACATCAAACACCATCTACCATCCTCAAACGGATCAGCAAACAGAATTGCAAATAAGTGGATTGAGGGCTGTCTTGAAAATTATGTTTCAAGATAGCAGCATGCTTGGATTAGATGGCTTCACTTAGGTGAGTAATTTTTCAATACCACCTTTCATATGTCAATTGGCATGTCTCCACTCAAGGCCTCGTATGGGTCCAATGCTTTATCATTTGTAGACTTACCATTTGATGATAGTATGGTCCCTCATGCAATGAAGACAATTTAGAGTCATGGGGATATTCTCCAAACACAGAAAGATAACATTTACCATGCTCAGAACCAACAGAAATGTATGCAGGTAGGCATAGAGTTGAGAGATCATTTAAGGTTGGGAACTAGGTTTACTTGTGTCTACTGAAGAACAGTGGTGCAAAAAAACTAAAACCACATTGTTATGGCCCTTACAAGATACTAAGGAGAGTTGGTGAAGTTGCATATCAGATGGAGTTACCAGAAGGCAGTAAAATACAAACATGTTTCCTGTTTCATGCCTCAAGAAGACATTAGGTCAGCATACAATTGCATCTCCAGAGCTGCCCCTTCTAATTGAGGAAGGAAATTTGGTATTAATTCCAGGAAAGATTGCTGATTGGAGAAAGAGAAATTTGAGAAACAAGATGGTCCGGGAATTTCTGATAGAATGAAAGGACTTACCGATTGAGGATTCAACGTGGGAAGGTGAAGATATTCTCTAGTATCCTGATTTGTGCTTGCTAGAGAACCAGCAATCCCGAGAAGGGAGGACTGCAATGCCCCTTTCCAAGTGATCATTAGCAAAGAAGAAATATCTAGCATTTCCCATTCCTTGCAGCTAAAAAATTAATAGAATACTAAGCGAATGAGTGAAAATTTATATACTAGCACAGAAGCTAAAGTTTATTTGCAATATATTTAATTATTTTCTATGAACTAAAGAGGGGGCCACCTTTAAGTTAGTGTTATTACTACTAACCAATATCTTCATGGTGGGTTCTCTAATAATTAATATTAATATTAATGTCTAAGTCAAGTCACCTAAAATCATGGATTGGATAAGGAGATCGCAGCTTTTTGAATTGAGAGTTTTTATAAATAAGCACTGATGGGATTAGAGATTATTATTATGCATCTTGAAGTTTCTGTTTTCTTCTCTACAAGAATCAACTAAGTGCTTTTTCAGGATAAAACCCCTGGAAAATCCAGAGCTTGGACGCAACCCTAGGCTCTCGTGAACTCTCTATTCATCACTCTACAGGAAAGGCAATTCAGTCTGCAATTTGGTATCACTTATTGATCTGCACATGTACAGATTCTCCTCTGTTCATTTCAGCAAAGATCAGTCTGCCCAAATACTCCAGAAGGCAGCAATTTTATGTTCAGCAGGATTTTGACACGTGAGGGAGAAATCACAACTGGCTCATAAGGTCTGATATATAGCATAGTTTGGAGAAAAATCAGAGACGGCAATTATCAAGTTTGTAATAAACTCCTGCTCTTTTTTTGATGAAATCAATTTATAGTTTACCAAGCTTTCAATTCAAAAATATTTGCACTTTCATTTCAAGTCCATAATGGTTGTTGCAAGCAATTAAATGACCACATTTATAATCAATGATTGTTTTGGCAAACTTAGAAAATATTCTTGAAACGGGACAAGATCATTACAGAATGATAGGGTAACTTTCGATAACACAAATGGAGTAATTGGATGTTATTAAAGCGGAGTAAAATCATGTCTGTATCCCTCGTACCATAGAAGATTTAGTTCAGTAATATGCAGATGTGCCAATGGCTTTCAAGGAAAAATGGTAAAATGGATATAATGGATATTGTTATTATATTGTACCAGCGGGCAAGAAACAAGGAACTGGTATATGTCTGAGATGACATTGCAAAGAAAACTACCCACTAAGACTACATATTAATGCCAAAGAAAACAAGAAGTTACTTCCAAGCCAGATATATTATTTAGGGGATAAAAACCTTACATGTCATCTCCCAGGACACCTCCGTGATTTTCTTTGTACAGATTGTAAAGGAACTTTACTCCCTCACGTTGATGTTCAAGAAGTCTGCAATTGATTGAAGCAGGAACCTGCATTAACATTTTCCATCAAGTAATTTCATCCAGCTCCGATTCATCAGTCATTAACATTTTTAAGAATGTGCCTACACTGATTGTTATATGTTAAGACATGTCTTTTACAATTACCCCAAGCCTACCAAGTCATGGTTGTTATTCTAAAGACGCCATAATATAAGGTTTAGTCCGAAGTGAGTTGAAAATCATATTAAAACTCAAACAACCTAGAAAACAGTTCTGAAACATAAACGGAATTTGAATGAGAGAAAGTGGAGCATGTTTCTTGATTGATTCGTCCAGCATGCAGTGCTGCAACCTAGAGTGCCACACTATCTAACAACAGTGGTGCAACGACAACGATCAAAATAAACTAATTGATATTAGAAATTAAAGCTTAAAATTTAACCTGCACAATTGGGCCATTTTCGGCCGTTCCATCGAGTATGAGGGGTTCAAACGGGCCTTCTGTATGGGGTTGAACAAAAACACCCGCTTCACTGTCCCCAATTTCTCCTGAAACATCGTTCTCTTGCTCATTCTTCAACAAAATCAAACCCTTTCCCGTATCTTCTTCGTCTTCGTCATTTGAACCCTCAGAACGCAAGGTGTCATCCGTTCCCGCAATAGAATACTCAGTAGCCGCGCGTTTCGAACCCGCGACGTCGTGAGAATTGTTGGAAGGGCCAGATGGTGTTGTGGGAAGTTGGAGGTCGGAGGCGAGCTGTTCGAGACCCGCAAGCTGCTGTTTAATTGATGATTTCGGAGGTTTTCTTTCCTCCTGTGAAGACAACGAGATTGCTGTTCTACAGTGAGAAGAGGAAGACGATGATGTGCAGGACTTGAGGGTGTTTTTCAGATCTCTCAGTGACATCGCTGTGAAGGAAATAGCCTGGGATTTTTTCGGGGCCCTTCAACGAAGTTTTGAAGTAGCGTGCATGGCACACACCAGCGTAGGTAGAAAAGGATGAAAATAATTTTTGCCAATTTTTGGTGGGAAATATTTTATACGTATCTACAGTTCTTGATTTGGTAAATTTCGAGAATCGTTGAATAGGAACCTATATTGAAAAGTGTTCCTGATCTGCGTATGCAAATTTTAAGTCTGCATTGAAATGCATTCATTCAAATGAATTATTAGTTCCCGGCACTAACTATCGGAATCATGCCATGTGAATGATTATGTTTTCTAAATTTAGAGAATTTCAATATATTTTTCAAATTTATTGTATTTTTGTGAATATGTAATTTTATTGTTTTTTTCTAACATAAGAATGGGACTGTTCATCAAAAAAAAATATATATTTAAATAATAATTAATATTATTTATTGAGAATTCTGGTGGTTTTGATTAAAAAAGACAATGAAAAAATTAAATTTCATTTTAAAAAATAGTAAAATTGAACACAACAGTTCCATAAAGTCACATGCAATTAAAGTATCATTAATGTTGTTATTAATAAATATATAATAGTTGCACCTAGTACAAATTGAACTACTTACAAATTTATGCAACAATCATAAAACTTTGGGTTATGTTAAATTCTTTAATAGACAAACCACTTAGTCTCTTTGCTAAACTTTGGGTTTCGCTGCAGTAGAAGTACGTAAATTCCAGGTCTCTTCACCTCTTCTTCTCCAAGTAGAGATGTCACGTTAAACCCATAAACTTAATTTTCTTTGTTTTCCTTGAAGAAAATACCAAAATTTTGGTAGATTTGTTGTTTAGATAGTTCACGGTGAACCAACGAATTAAATCTATGCTTAATTGGCAAATTTTCTTTCTTCTATATGAGTTGATTCTTCATGGCATAATGTGAAACTCAACCAAGATATATGTTATTTATGTTTACAATAAAACTATTGTGGAGTCCTTCAAGGAAAGTTTGGCCAGCGAAAGCCTTTACTAGGCAAATAAGGTGAGGTTATTTTAGAATTTTTTGTTGAATTCTACTTTTAAGATAATCTTGATGTTTTTGTCTATAACATAAATAGAGAGCATAAATCTCTGAGGAACCCTGTACAATCACACAACTGTACTAACTGGCCTTAGCGTTACATATTATGGTTTTTAGAAATAAAATTTGTGTTTTTTCTTGGATGTCTTGTTTCACTAAGTTGATTCCTTAATACTGCTGGAAGCATGAATGTTGATGATATTCCCATGGGGGAGTATTGTAGATATCATGATGATATGTGACATTCATGATTGTATTTGTCATTGATGTCAACATAGCAATTTTTTGTGAAGAACAACGGAAAGATCAAGTTGGTATGGACAGATTGTGGCATACATTCAGTGGTGAGGTTAAAGGGAGATACTATTAAGTGTCTAGTATATGTAGCTAACCTTGGAAGCACAAGATATTAAGTCTGGAAGAAGTTATGCAAGTTTTGGTAAAGAGGGTTATGAGATAGAGTTTACAGAGGCATGTTCTGGTAAATTTGTTATATCTCTTAGCAGATTTGTTATTCTAAGAAGCCAAAGTTAAAGATGTGAAGAAGACATGTTGGTGATGACGTGGCTAAGTTTGTTCGTCATAATATTATGTGTACAGAAAGATATTTAAGTTGCAAGGCAGAAGATTAATGTTATCACTAAATGTAACGTGTTCTTAATGCAATCCTATAATAATTAATTAAGAAGGTGTAACAACCGACTCAGGGAATTGTTTTATGGATTCAATATAAAGGAAGGACATTTTCTTTTATCTTTTGAATTGAAGTGAAGTGATTGTAAGCAACACAAAGAGTGGAATGCAAAGTTGAGCAGAGTAGAGCGGAAGTGAAGGAAACTTCATTGTCGATGTTTTATTAAGTGGTCTGAAGTTGGATACTTGGATCCGAGGTTCGTGACCTGATCTACAAGGTCTGATAGTGATTGGTCTGGTTGATAGGACAAAGGAAAGATGAACTTAGTAGCTTGTTTGGGTAGTCAGCTCTTCTTGTAATTGAAATTGCATGTTTGGGCAGTGGGCTCTTCTTGCATACATTGTACTACAACTCCTAACAGGGATTCAAAGTCTCCTAAGAGGGACTCACATGTACTAAATGTTTTAATAGAGTCCTAACAAGGTCCATCCTCCTAACAAGGAATATTTATATTAGTACATCATCTTGTGGGCATCATTCCCACCGAAGTTTTCCCTATAATCAAGGATTTCCCTAGTTAACATATCTGGTGTAATTGTCTATGCGCATCTCGTTGTGGTTGTTGTTTACTTTGATTAAATGGATAAGATTGTTTAAGGTTGATGAATGTTTTAATTATTGGATAACAGATTCCCCCCTCCCCCTCTCAATTATCTTGGTGGACTATTGTTTCTAACAAATACTAGGGAAATTTTTGAAAGACTTACATTTTTCACTATTTTAAGCTTAGCACCTACCATTCTAGTCATAATAGTAGGTTGTAGTTTTGCTGGCTGATGTCTTTGGCTTGTTGGTTTTGGCTGAGTTGTGAAGCTAGTATGTACATCAATTAAAACCGTTGTTGTGGAGTCCCATTTTAACACTCCATCAAAGTGCAAAAAAATTGAAAGCTTCTACATATTCAAGATATGAAAAATATTGAGAGATGTAGATAGTTACAGAGGAAATGAAAGCCACACCCAAATAGTAATTTTTTCTTTTATCTTTCAAAAAGATATAGAAATTAGTTGTTGATTGTTGTTTTTCAAATACCCATGTCAATAAATGTTAAATAGAGCTTCCATAACACAAGTGCATTTTTTTAAGAAACCCTTGGTGATTAAAGTCTTAAACAAAGTTCAATACCCTTTGCTTCATTTTTTAACGAATTAACCAACAATGTGTAGTGGAAAGTAATGGTAACTCTTAGCCTTGAAGAAATTGAAAATACAAGGAGTTATGTGAATATATTTCAAACCCAAAACAACAAGATGATAAGTGCAGTGAATGAAGCTCAAAATAATGCATTATAGAACAAAGTATTTCAGTATATTCTTCTATCTTGGTGCAAAAGATATAGAATGGCCTTACCTGTAGAGAGGAAAGAGAAATAAGAAGAAAATCTCTGCATTGAAGCTTCAAAATAATTGCAGAAAATGCCTACAAGGTTTTAGTTGTTATTTTTCCTAGTTTTATTATAAAGCAAGATGACTCGAACATAATTGTACAATTCTTATCATCAATCCTTTATTTTGTGGAAAAGACCATAACGGTTTTAAAAATCAGGTATTCTCTTATCACCATTCCTATATTTTGTGAAAAAAATCATAACAATTTTTTATGTACCAATGAACCACAGAGTTGTCTACAACTTAAGTTTTGGCTTTGAAACAACTCCAACACCTCGAAAAACACATTGCCACCTACATTGTGAAAAAATTCCTCATACCCTTATTCATCGTGTTCCTCAATATGCACCACCTCTTCTTTCTCAAAAAATTGTCCAAAATCTTCAAAAAGCTCCATTTCTGTACATGAGACAACAATATTGAACTTGTTGTTTGAAGTTTCCTTAGGCTCTCGAGCCAACTCCAAAGAATCTTTTTTTCCCCTGAAGCTCTTGATCAGATACTATATCTACTTCTTTGTAAGGAAGTAACAAAACATTATTAGTCCCCAATAAGAAGAGGACACAATAAAAGCATATTCAAGATACTGATTCCTACACGATAGTTCTTTGCAACCCTCCTAAAAAATCACCAACTATAAGTTGGCTTTCAATGCCCATAAGAATTTTTCCATGTGTGGCAAAACTCTAAAGAATACCTTAATCATTTGATCTTATTACAAAGCCATGTGACGATGTTTTGACGAAGGGCTTGTTTCATCATGTATCTTTACACATCACTTAGCACTACATGTAGTAGCTTGTCACATGATACAATCCAGGCAAATATCCCTACTACTATAGAAGACTAGACAAATAGAATCTATTTAGCCTTCCAACACATAACATTGATTTTCTTCACATAGCTTTTATTTTCTTACAGGTGGGTTTTTCTTTTGCATGCTTGTATACATATCATGTGTGGACAATTGGAAATTCAAATTGGCACTTGTTATCTTTGACAAAATCCCTTAAAAATAAATTTTAAAAAATTTAAAATAAAAAATAAAGCAAATTTTGCTAAGGAAAAAATTGTTGTGTGTTGCCTACATGCATAGTTGAAAAACATGTTGGGTGAATAAGGCAATAATGGATCCAATAGAGTAGGAATACTACCTAAAACTTGTTTGATAGGCGACACACAACATAAAAACCTCTAATGTGGGGCAACTATGAAACCATACAATATATCAATGTTGTAAATATTTTAAACATTTAACTAACAACTTTCAAAAACATTGTGGGCGATGAAATGGTGGAATAGGATTCAATGCACTTCACAAGTTTGTAGTTTCTATATTTTTTCCCTCAATTTTCCTTAGGACTATTTTATTTTAATTCTAGTTGTTATTTTGATTTTATTGGTGATTGTTCAAAATTTATTGTGATTCTTCCTTTTGATTTTACTTGTGACTATTCAAATTTATGCTCTGATTTTCAGTTGACTTTGTTAATATTTTTTTTCCATTTTAAGATATGAATCATGTCTTCAAGAGTCTGTGGACAAAGCTTCATTGCAAGAGGCTTTTGATTCAGTAGTGGGTCATTATATTGTAAGATATTATGCACTGTATTGTAAGATATTAAGTTCAAATCCCATGGTCTGGTAATTAGCTATCAAATAATCTTAGAACTAGGCTTTAAAAAGTGCCAAATTGTGCCAAATTACAAGGAGAATACAAAGCCACATCCCTATACACAACTTGAAAGAAAAAAACTCAATTAGGTAGGGACTAGTAGTAGGAGCACTATGTATGCAAAGGGAAGTTCCTAGATTTAAGGCATGCATGTTCCATTTTAATACCTAAATTTGCTCATAACTTTTCCAAAGGTTTTGTTCAATCTATATCATCCCAAAATAAATTAGTTCACTTCCTCTTCTTTAACTTACAAAATTCCGCAAATTTGCTTAGAAATTTCCAAGAGCTATTGACCTACTCTATGCGAGAATAAAATATTTTAGTTTTTCTACCATTTTAACATTCTTAAGTTTTTGTATGAGAGATTTTTATGGTCCAAATTTGTAAAATAGTTATCCTAGAATTTTTTTCAAAGTATTTCTAAAGCTTCCAATCATTCATAGATATTGCTATTGTGTTTAATCTCCTATTGGATATGGATGCATGTACACAATTGATGCTTATCTTCTTAATGCTTCACACTACATTTACTCAGTGGTTTAATTTCCTATCTCTATATGTTTGTAACTAGAACAATTTAGAATGACTTTATGTGATAAGGCTGCTCTCCTTAAAACTATAAACTCATTATAGAAACAAAGAAATAACAAAAAATGCAAGAACAAAATATGGACTTCTTATTTGCGCCACAAATGCGAAATTATAGAATTCACAAGTACAATATGCTAACCCACATGGGCACCTTCATTACAGTAATTTGCAAGGCTAAGTTGCAAACTATCGCCTAGGGTTACCCTAGACAATGTTCAGGCCTTTCTTAAATAGGCAATTTTATGCTGCTCAAGAAGGTTCTAGACATTGAAACTTAATACCTAGGGCCGATAGACCCTAACAATACATATATAGTCAGCCAAATATATTTTGACAATTACTTTAGATATTTTGAGTAGCCCAACTTTGGAAGGTCATAACTCTCAAACCGTTGCTTCGATTGGCTATTATAACCACTTTTTGAAAATGCCAACTCATGATCTACAGGCTCTAAACTACATTAGCACCCTTCCTTCGAGTTTTCAACCTCATCCAGGCACTCTAAGGCCTCTGACAGTGAGCCTAAAGATTTTTCTACAAATTTTTTCACTAAATATCCATAATAACTTCTCTGATACTTAAGTTGGAGCAATGAGATTTTTATGGTAGGCTTATAACTCTAAAATGAACCTTCTTGTAGAAAATGAGAACATTCTGAGCTCGTATGACAAAGTTACTATAAATAGAAAGTTCCCATAAATAGTAACCACCTTGTCTACCAATCCTTATTATAATAGAAAATCTTGAAAATAATTTTTTTTTGGGTGATGCAAGATTTCTCTTACAATTAGGATGCTCTTGCATCAAACACCCAGGGTAATTTGAGAAGTGACTTCGTCACATCTCAGGTGTTTAGAGGAAAACCAAGATGGTTAACCACCTCATTTGCTAGCCATGATGAATACTTTCCTGGCCTCCCTTTCCATTTGACCAGATATTCCTCATAACTTTTGTTCCTGGTACTTTTGCCAATATGATTGTCCAATATCTCTTCAATCTCCTTTGTAGCCAAACTAGCTGCTAGAACACTCCACTATGCTTCTACAACTTCATCTCCATCACCTCCTTCATAATGCTCTGTCAAATCTGAAATATTAAATACTAGTGAAATATTCAATTCAGTAGACAACTCCACTTCATAAACATTTCCAGAATCATTCCTTTTCACTATCTTGCATGGCCCAAACTTCTTCATCTTCAGCCTATTATATATACCCACTAGAAAATGCTCCTTTCTCAAATGAACCATGACTTCATCTCCAATCTGAAATTCCTTATACCTTGTTTTCACATCTTCCTTAGCCTTGTACTATGTATTCATCTTTATAATGTGCTTCCTCACCTCCTCGTGGATGTTCTTCAAATGTTCAATAAATTCTTCTACTTTAGCACTACTTATCTCTCCTTTATCCAACTGTTGCAATTCAAAAACATTTCTGGGACTTTTCTTATATACAATCTGGAATGGTGATTTCATAGTACTCTTGTTGATAGGATTATTATATGTGAATTTTTCCTGTGGTAAAATCATATCCCATCCTTCTGGCTTGTCTCCAACCAAACATCTTAGCAAATTTCTCAAACTCTAATTCATCAATTTTGTCTGTCCATCAGTCTGTGGATGATGTGATGAACTGAACTTCAAATCTATCTTCAACTTCTTCCAGAATGTACGTCAAAAATACTGAACAAATTTGATATCTCGATTTGAAATGATACTCTTTGGCAGACCATGTAGTCTAACCACTTTTCTAAAAAACAACTCTGCCACATGAACAACATCACTAGTCTTCTTGCAAGGAATAAAATGCACCATCTTTGAAAACCTATCAACCACCACAAAAATATAATCATGCCCACATTGTGTCCTTGGTAATCCAAGAATAAAATCCATGTTGACATCCTTCCATGACATCTCTGGTATAGATAATGGCTAATACAACCTTGTATTCTACTTCACTCCTTTCACCATCTAACACACTCTGCAACTTTGTGCAAACTTCTTCACATCTTGTTGTAACTGTGGTCAGTAATAATTCTCAACAACCAAGGCAATCGTCTTATCTCTACCAAAATGTCCAACCAATCCTCCACTATGCTTCTCCTTGATGATATTCTTTCTCATTGAACTTCTTGGAATACACAATTGGCTTCCTTTGAACAACATACTATCCTGGATCATAAAATCCAACCATTTTGTCATGTCAAGTGTAATAGGTTTTGTACAAGCCTTCCATACTTCACCAAAATCAAGATCATCTAGATACAAAGTACTAAGTTCCTTGAACTTAACCACCTCTATCTGCATTTCTGTCAGTAAAAGTTGTCTTCTACTAATAGCATCTTAAATTTGTTAGACTGCCCACTCCTATGTTTCAAAACAAACATATAACTCTACAAAAACTCAACCCACTTTAAATACCTTCGGTTGAATTTTCCTTGACCATTCAAATATTGAAAATCTTGATGATCAGTATACAAAAAAACTCCTTAGGAAGAAGATAGTATCTCTAGTTCTTCAATGCTTGAACTATAGCATAAAATTCTTGATCATAAATAGAAAATTTTCTTTTTGCATCATTCAACTTCTCACTAAAATAAGCAACAAGTCTACCTTCTTGGCTCAAAATAGCTCCTATTACAGTACCACTAGCATCATAGTCTACTTGAAACACCTTATTAAAATAAGGAAGTGCTAAAATAGGTTGCTCAGTAACCTTCTATTTCATTAGATTAAAACTCTTATCTGCTCCTATAGTCCACTTAAATTCTTTCCTATCCCCTCTCATTGTTTCGTTCAAGGGTCCACATTTACTGCTAAAACCTCTTATGAACTTTCTGTAAAAACTAGTCAGTTCATGAAAAGATATTACCTTTGTTGCACTTCTTGCAGTAGGCCATTCAAGGATAGCCTTCACTTTCTCTGGATCCATTTTCAGATTTTCGTTGAGACTACAAATCCTAGGTACACCAACTCCTTTACAAAATTGCACTTCTTTGGGTTTATTAGTAACTTTTCTTCCCTCAACTTATCAAACACCTTACAAATAGGGATCAAATGCTCGTCCAATATCTTGATAAAGATCAAAATATCATCTAGGTAGACAATGACAAACTTACGCAGAAACTCCTTCAGTACCTCATTCACGAACCGCATGAAAGTACTCATTGCATTGGTTAGCCCAAAAGGCATGACTAACCACTTATATAATCCTTCTTTTGTCTTGAAAGTAGTCTTCCACTCATGACCTTCTTTGATACGAATCTGATGGTATCCACTCTTCATATCTATCTTTGTGAAATACTCAACCCCACACAAACAATCCATAATATCATCTTGTAATATCCCTTGCTCAAACTGACTGATTTTAGGTCAAGGAATATTTTCAAATACTTGTATGCTACCTTTTAATGCTAAGAAATTTGCAAATGATATTACAATGCCTCTTACAATGAACTAATATGCAAGTGCAATTCTTTTGGTACTTTCAATGCATTTACATGGAAACTAGATATGGAATGCACCTATAGCTAACTGACATTTTGACAGATAATTAACATACAACTATTATACTGATTATATATGCTATTAGATGAACATTTCATCAAAAAAATGGTATGCAACATGTATCTCCTTTATTGATTTCATTCTCATGTACAATGTTGCTATGAGTTTGCCAAGACAAATGGGCTTACAATAATAACTATATGTAAGGACCCTCCTCATGTGTACTTATTAATTATGAATCCTCTGTTAAAACTGTTATGGGAGATTGTATCGAAAATGAAGTAATGGGTTATGATGTGAATGTCTTGAAAGAAACTAAAATTAGCTGATTCATTCATGTTTTAGATATTTAGTGATTCAAGAACTACTACATTTTCTCGACTATTAAAAACATTAAAATTTCACTAATGATGGTATGAGGCATTTTCACCTAATGATAAGGGTGTTGATTTTTTTTGGTATTCTGATGATTACGTTTTATGCTTCAAATAGTTTAGTATTCTTTAATTGGTGTTATTATGATGATTAGGTGTATGCATGCCTAATGATGATTATTCTAGTACTTTAATCTGAATTAATGAATGAGTTATGTGGTATTGTTTATGTGATTCAGATGATTAAATGTGGGTAGAAATGAATTAAATAGTTGATTTTATGAAAGGTTCATGTTTTGAATTATGTAACTATATAGATAAGTTTTGAATATATGTATGTGATTTTCTTGAGCTACTGATGTGTTCAATGAGTGTGCAGAATATTTTAGCCAGGAGATCTAACGGAGAAACAAACTGATCCCTATGTGTCATTCGTGGAAACCTTGTTGTTCATAACTTAATTGTATTCTGTGATGTATGAATGTATCTTCCTGTGATCAGTAAATGTTAATGTTTCGTAATTGTGTTCTTATAGTGTCACTTGACACTCGTGAATTGCATATTCATTCCAGCATGCTAGCTAGGGTTAGCTATGTAACCTTTGGACCTAAGTTGGATTAAGTTAGTGTCTTTTGTTAATTTGTTCTTAATCGAGTTTAGTCACCCCTAATCCAAATTAGTGCTTAATTTGCATTTTTAGAGTTGTTAGAGGGTCCTAATTATTTCCTAGCTTTTGTTTGGTTCCAATCTTTTCCTAAGACTTTAAAACATGAAATAATTATACCCAAGGGGTATGGGTATGGGTTGGGGGTCTTTTCCAACCCCTAAGCCCCTTTTATTGACTTTTGAGGTCACTCAAAAAGTCCATTTTTGCTTTTGTGCGAAAATTGACTATGGCTACCATGAGTTACATCACCTCAACTCCACTTAGTGGTTAACCTTGGTATGGGTTGAGTTATAAACTTCTATATTTGTAGGTGGGTGGGAGAAGTTATTTCCTTTTTGGTGGTTGAGTTTGAGTCTTATTTAGAGGTCCGTCTTGGAGTAGTTTAGGTTGTTACCCAATCTCTACATTTAGAGAGGAGTCTTGGAAGATTGAAGCAAGGAAGGGAAAAGCTCTACTCAAACTTGTTCTTTTGCCATTACCTCTTTGTGAAGGTAGGAGTTCTTCATCTCCCTTGTTTAGATTTCTATGCTTATTTCATGCTTATGCTACTTGTTGTTGTTTGGATGTTTATATGTTTGTGGGTATGTTGGGAAGATTTGAAAACCATGTTTTTGAATGATTTCTTTTCATGTTTCTATTTTATTTTCAAAGTTTTCTTGTATGGGTGTTTTGGCATTACTCACCCTTGGAGAGGGCAGAAGTGGCCAATTTCAGGAAAGGTCATTTTAGTTGGATTCCAACAGTGTAGAGTCTCTTCTTAGGACGAGAAGAGGGAGAGAGGGTAGGGTGTTATGGGCCCCTACCTGTCAACACAAACCACGTATGAGTTTTGGCATGTAAGAATGGAAGAACAGAAGTTCTTGATTTATAGCCCCGATTGGGCACTTAGTTTGGTGTTGTGTCTGACATCTCCTGTTGGAAAAATCCACCTTTTCCTAGTTTTGATTCATTGTGAATCTTGTTGTGAAAACCTAGTATGAATATGCATGTTTGGTTTTTCTCTTGGTCATGCTTGTTTGTTACCTGATCAGATTCTGTTCTCTCCACGATCTTAGCAATGTATTGCACAAAATGATATGGATCCCTTGATGAGGGACATGAAGGAAATTATTTGATTGTTGAAAATTTGGGATTGAAATCTTAGAAAATTGTATTTATCACTTTGTTGTAATAGCAACGACGTTGGATTTTCTTCCTGGTTCTTTCCCGGCTGAGCCTTTGAATCAGGTTTGCCAATAAAATGGTGTTTGAGTATATATGCTTGCATTGAGTCTTATAGCTTTCTCTTTAATTTTTTCATATGCTATTCAAAAAAAAAAAATAGAGGTGATGATGTTCACTCTTCCTACAACATTCGTATGTCTCATAACAGTATTGATTTGTATTGGATTAATTCGATAGAATGATGACATATATTATGGTTATTGTTAGTGAATAAAATTAAAGGATGTGACTATTTAAATTTGTGATTTACAATATTATAGTAGAAGTAAAATCAATCTCTTGTAAATTGTATAACGACGAAAGAACAAAACAATTGATCTTAACTATATTTAGTGTGAATGTCCAATAAGAGAACAAGTGCCATTTAAATTGAGAATTTTAGCCTTTGGATTGAGTGCATCAAATGTGACAAACTTCTTAGTATACTACCATAATTTATTTAATAGATTAATGGATGCATTATTTTGTTTTGTATGCCTTATCAAAATAATAGAAATTATAGCTTCCAAGTAATATTATCAACTTGATAGTGTTTTTTTTTTTTTAAGTTAAGACCCAACCTAGAGAAATTAATCCATCATTTAAAAAGTTACCTCAAAAAAAAAAAAAAAAAAAAAAAATGCTCAAACATCCACCTACGCTGTGTTTTGTATGGAGAGAAAATAAACAAATTCCCCTTGTAGACAGAGTATATCCCTTTAAGATTCTTTTGAACATAATTAATGTTAAATATTTAAATGAAGAAAAGTAAAAGAAAAAAAAGAAAAAGAAAACAAAATAATATATTTAATGTTGATACATAAAGAAAATATCCTAAATTTTTGTCAAAGAAACTTTTTAACATAAATACCCTCATCCACTAAAGCTTCCATCTACCCCTTTTCACTTACCCTCAAGTCTCCATCACATGGTAAAAAGCCAATCATGACTGCTGCAACAAAAGTACCTATGACATCACCTCCCTTGGCTTAAAATGATGGACATTGCATGCTTGGAGGGAAGCATTAAAGTTGTTTTAATTTAAACTTATTTCCTCCTCAATTAAAATGGAAGGAGGCTTGATTGGATTACAAGCCATGTGCTGCCCATGTACATTTTTTTGCAGGCCTAGTGCAGATTTTGATCCACGTGAGCATCTATTGGAATCAGCCCAAGCTTGTTTGAAGAGGGTTTTTAGGGTGGTGGCTATGGTAGGTGGTGAAGCCAGTTGCCAAGTGGTTAAGGGGGAGTAGGTGATAGGGTAGGATTAGAGTTAAGTTAAGTAGGTATAGGGAGTGGTTAGGTTAGTAGCAAATTTGCATAAAGTTTTTTAGATATTTTGATAATCATAATATGTGTTTTTCATCAAATATAGTAGACATTAATATTTTGCTTTCAAGTGTAGTTAGTAATGATTGACTTAGAATTTAGTTTTAAATTAAGCTTAGTTAGTAATGATTAATTTTGGAATGTAGTTTTAAATTAAGTGTTATTAGTATTTTAAGTGGTATTGTAATTTGTTTTTTTTAAGAATTTAATTTTATTTAAATTAGTTTTAGTTTAGTATGTTTTAATTAAATGTTTTATGGAAATAAGTTAGTAAAGTTGTATTAGTACTTAATGATGTTAAGATTTAATAAAGTTTTATATTAAAATCAATCAATGGAATAAGTATTAAATTTGGTATCTTTTTAAATTAAGATACTAATAAAATATTGAGTTGTTTTGCATTAGATAAAGTGTTAGTCTAAATAATGATAGTTAGTAATCGATGTTTAGGTTAGTTTAGATTGTATTTTATCATGAAGCTTGATTTTTTTTTAATGTTTTTAAAAATTAGTAATCTATCAATTTATAGATTTGTTATATCTTATTTATTTATTTATTTATTTTAATTTAATTTTAGTGGGATTATTATTCGAATTGAAATGTTCTATTTCTTGAATAGGTTGTAGATTGAAGCAAATTATTATTGAAATAAAGTTTATTTATTTGTATGTAGGACATTATTTTAGTTAGAGGGTGCTTTAATTAAAGTCTCGAATAATTAGAGTTATGTTTCCGTAAATTGTTATTAGAAGAATTCAATTATATTGTTTATTAATATTTTGATTTGTTTACATTATAGTGGACAATAATAAACATCTAAATCTATTGAGTGGATCTCACATTTTGATATTAGTTTGTGCAGAAAGGTTATAAAGCTAATTTAATATTTTGTAAAGATTTATGTTTTAGAAAACTTAGTATTATTATCGGTTGATACATTGTCTATGATAGTTAGCTAGCATATTTAATCCATCTTAAAATCAATTGAGATTTATTATAAGTAATTATATTGTTCTTAAATGGAAGTTAGTATTATTGTATTTTAAAATGTTTTAGATTAGTAAAGGTTCAAAAAAATTAAGTTAGATTATTAGATCAAACTTTAAGTGTTAGATAGTTGCTTAATATTGTGAGTTTAAGATAATTTGACTTATTTTTTTTAATTATAATAGATCACTTTAAGATTAGAGAATAACGAAGCAAACGTCGGAATGAATCTAATAACAAATGTTCAAATTGATCGGTCTGCTCTTACACATTGACTTTGAACTTGTAATGGAATGTAAAGTTATCCATAGGAGAGCATGTTCTATCTTACTTTATTCATCTATTTTAACTTATGTAAATGAACTTATCGAACTTGGTAAACTTAATTATTAAATTTATAAAAAAAATAAAAAAAATTGTGTGTGTTTTTGCCCTTGTTTTTTTGGGCATGACACTATAGTAATACCAAAGTCTGATTATGAATTATCACAACAAAATCATATGCCTAAAATTACAATGCTACCTACTAATAGTTGTAAGAGGAACCTGCTAATAGTGATGCCCAAGGATGGAGATGAATCAAGCATAAGTACTGTAGTGCAACATCGTTCTTGCGTACTGTAGTAGCCAACAATAATTGTATTCGTCAATTTAAGCACAGACAAAACTCCTGAATTGAAGCTCTCCTAAATACCAAATTTAGTGAATATTTCACCACCTCAAATGGTTGCAACACTGAAGAGTTGACGTTCTCTAGTGGCTGACTAAAATCAGAAACCTTAGTTTCTTCTCCCAAGTTTATATCAAATGCAATTCACAATAATTGGATGATTAACAATGAAACTCACCTCTATTTATTCTTTTCCTTCACCTCTTCTAGAAGGAAATAAAATATTATTTAATTGCATTCACTAGAAGCTTCCCCCTTTCCAATACAATAATTAGTTGTATTTCTAGAAAATGCACTCTCTAGAAGCTTCCCCCTTGCAATACGATAATTAGCTGTGCTTCTAGAAAATTAAATTAAATATAAAATCAACTTTTAATAATGACTTTATAAGAAATTAATTTAATCAATTTCTCCTTATTTCTCCACTTAACCTTTGGAGAATTTAAAGGCTAGGAGCTCCACTGAGATGCTAAAAAAATGGGGACATTACAGTCAACACTTCCTGAAATTGCTTGTGCTCAAGAAACTTCAAGTCCAGATGCTACAAAATCTCCTCATTCTCTCATGTTGCATCCTATACTTGCAGGTTCTTCCATTTCCCCAAATACTCCCTTATAATATGCTACCTCAAGTTCCTTTTCCTAAAATCAACGATAGCCTCTGGCACCAATACCAATTTTCCCTCATCATCCAAGGGTAGAAGCACTATAGAAGGAATAGTATGATGTCCTAGCACCTTCTTAAGGAGTGATACATTAAAAACATTGTGCATCTTGCTCTCTGCCGACAAATCTAACTCATAAGCCACCTCTCCCACTTTCCCAATAATCCTAAATGGACCACATTATTGTGGCTTAAGTTTCTCGGCACTACTCTTCTTGAGATTGGATTGATGGTAAGGCTACAACATAAGATACACCATATCTCCAACCTCAAAAGTTTTCTCAATCCTCTTCTGGTTTGCATACTACTTCTATTGATTC
Organism: Cupressus sempervirens; assembly: GCA_028749045.1. Taxonomy (NCBI): domain Eukaryota; kingdom Viridiplantae; phylum Streptophyta; class Pinopsida; order Cupressales; family Cupressaceae; genus Cupressus; species Cupressus sempervirens. The sequence goes on along the minus strand of CM053787.1, from coordinate 340,910,870 downwards.
TATGCCTTGGTTATATTATCCTTGAGAGTCTTAACAATGTCCTGACTCTCCTGTAACAAATCACTCACACTGGGTACTCTATTGTCACTCAAAAGCAGATCCATAAAATTGGGTGCCTCATACCCATAGAGGGCCATAAAGGGTGACATATGAAGAGACATGTGATAAGTGGTATTGTAGCAATACTCACAGAGATAAATCAACCTTACCCATGCCTTCTATTGCCTTGCTAAATAAATTTTGAGATATCCCTCCACCCATTTGTTCCTTATCTCCATCTGACCATCTGTTCGAGGGTGGTAGCTAGTACTAAGAGTGAGCTCTGTCGCACACAACCTGAATAGATCCTTCCAAAAGTGATTCATAAACCTATTGTCTCTGTCACTCACAATGCTCTAAGATAAGCCATGTAATCTGAATATCTCCTTGAAGCACACCCTAGCCACCCATGTAGCAGTGTATGTAATAGTGATAAAAAAGAAGTGTGCAAACTTCATAAGGTGATCCACCACCACATATATGCAATCCCTACCTTAGGCTCTAGGTAGTCCTATGATGAAGTCCATAGATAAACACTACCACTTCCTATCAGGAATCAGAAGTGGTTGAAGTAAACTGGCTAGATAGGAGTATTCCTACTTATTCTGTTGGTAGGTGGGACACTTCTTAACATACTAAAGTACCTCTTCTTCGAGCCCTTTCCATGTGAAGCACTCTCTAATCTACCAGTATGTCTTGTAGAAACTAGGATGTCCTATCATAGGTGAATCATACAAATATTTCAAAACCATCCTCCTCACTATTGAGGTTGGAACCAAAAATATTTGCCCTTTGTGAATGATGAGCTCATTCACAAGGGTGTATCTATTATCTTGAATAGTTCCATCTTGTTTGATTGTCCACGCATCCTTTGCATACTCTGCCAGGATCAAGTGTCTCTAATCCTCTAATATATCTATCAATAAGCTCAAATGGGGTCTACGTGATAAAGCATCAACAACTACTTTCTATGTCTCCTTAAAATATGTAATATAAAAGTCAGAGGACTATAACTTGCTCACCCACTTCTACTGCCTACCATTGAGATCCCACTGCCCCAAAAAGTGTTTTAGGCTATTATGGTTAGTTTTGATACAAAATTTGCTACCTACCAAGTATTGCCTGAATTTAGCCAAAGCATGCATAATGGCTAACATCTCCTTATCATGTATGATGAAGCTCCACTTTGGCCCTCTTAATTTCCTACCCTCATAAGCAATAGGGTGCTTCTCTTACATAAGCACCACTCCAATGCCCTCTCCAGAAGCATCACAATGTAGCTCAAAAGGTTTGCTAAAATTTGGTAACGCTAACACTAGACAAAAAGTCATCAACTCCTCAAATTTCTCAAAACACTCTCATGCCTTAGGAGTCCACAAGAAAGCTCCCTTTCTCATCAAATCTGTCAAGGGTGTTGCGTGCATGGAATATCCATCTCCAAACCTCCTGTAGAAACCACATAGTCCTAGGAAGCCCCTCAACTATGTAAGTTTTACTAGTGAAGGTCACTCCACAATGGCACGAATCTTTTCAGGATCCATGCATATGCCTTCTGCACTAGTGATGTGACCCAAATACAACTACTCTATCATACCCAAATCACATTTTGACTCCTTTGCATACAAGGACTCTCTGCCCAATATATCCAACACTATGTCAAGGTGAACCAAGTGCTCCTCCCAAGATCTACTATACACCAAGATATCATCAAAGAAGACAAGTACAAATTTCCTCAACTAAGGATGGAAAACCCTATTCATTGTTGCTTGAAAAGTAGTAGGTGCATTAGTTAGCCCAAATGGCATAACTACAAATTCAAAATGGCCATAATGGCATCTAAAAGTTGTCTTCTTGATGTCCTGCTCTCTAACTCTGATTTGGTGATAACTTGATCTCAAATCTATCTTTGAGAAGAAGCAAGCTCCATGAAGCTCATCTATCAACTCATTGATCCTCAGAATGGGGTGCCTATTTTTAATTTTCTTCCTATTGAGCACCCTATAATCAATGCACATCCTCAATGTCCCATCGTTCTTTTTTACCAACACCAATGAAGAAGTGAAAGAAGACTTACTTTGTATAATGTGGCCCATAGCAAGTAACTCCTTTATGGTTTTCTCAATTTCATCCTTCAATATCTTCGAATGCTTGTAAGGTGTAATCATAATGGGCTTAGCCCCCTCCTCTAACTCAATAATGTGCTCAATACCCTTGTCTGGTGGTCTACCTGGTGGAATGTCACTGAACACCTTAGAGTATTTAACTCTAAGATCTTGAATATCAAGAGGATATTTAATCTTATGTTGTCCATCCCATGATGGCATTAACATGCACTCTATTGCCCACTCTACCTAATCATGTCAAATCAATCTAGCCATCCTCTGAAAAGAGACCATTCTAAAATCATTGTCCATGATTGTCTTAAGAATTTGTGTCTTCCCATTGACTTTAAACCTCATCTCCATCTCCTTGAGATTAAGAGTGAACTCACCAATATCATGCAACCAAATCATTCCAAGGACTATATCTGTATCTCCCATAGGCACAACATAGAAATATTCCTTAAAGGCATAATTATTAACTTCCAATGGGAATCCAGTGATCTTATGATCATAATTGAGGACATATCCATCAATTACCCTCACTCTAATTCCCCCAAACTCCTCTATTTATATGCCACACTTCTCCACCAACCTAGCATCAATGAAATTATGAGTGGCATCGATATCAACCAAAGTTATAACTCAATGTCTAGTAAGTACTCCTCTCATTCAAAATGATCCTTCCTGCTTAATACTACTGAGACGAGCTTCCCTAAGTTGCCCATCTCCTTCCCCATACGTGGACTCTATTTTAGACAAATTTTCAACCTTGTCTTCCTTTTTTTCACCATCTATTTCCTCTATATCAGACTGCTCGTCTGAATTATCTGATTCTAATTCGTCATAGTATGCCCATATAACTTTGTTAGCTTTTCCCTATGGTCTAAGAGGATAGTCATAGTTTGCATCATAGGGTCCCTCACAGTAGAAACATAATTTTTTCTTCCTCAAATCATTTAATGTTTCCCTGTCAAAAGGTGCTAGAGTTTTATCTTTAGAGTCATTTTAAAAATTAGTCCTCTTTGGTTTTTTATAAAATAGTTTGTTATCCTTACTAGAAGATGCTCCTTTGGATTGGAATTTGTTTGTTGGGACTGCATGTTCCATACTTCTTTCCTTTTTCATAGCTTCTTGTAAAAAAATGGGATCAAATGCCTTTATCCAACCTCTCAGTGGTTCGGATAAGCCCTCAGTGAAAAGAACTATCAATCTAGATGCTTTGAAATGTTTGGCACCATGACTGCCAACCGCTAAAACTCACTAATGAAATACTCCAAGTTGCCTATTTGTTTCAGCTATGCTAATTCCTAGAAGTAAACCTCTAGATCTTTCTTGTCAAATCTTTCAACCAATATATCCATGAAGTCCTTGTACTCTATCACCTAATTATGCTGAAGTGTTACCATACCATGGTACCACCAATCATGTGCTACTCCCTCCAAATGTAAAGTGGCATATTTGATAGCTTCAATCTTTGTCATTGGCCTCAGTGCCAAGAACGTGTCAAGCTTTTGAATCGAAGCTTTAGCTATCATCTTAGCACTCCCATCAAATGTAGGCATAGTAAGCTTTCCTCTAGCCCTCTTCAACCCACTATTTTGACCCCTAGGCCTCCTATCCTGTCCGAGTGACCTGTAATGTTCTCTCCTCTGATTTATAAAGTATTCAAATGTCATCCTCTCCCAAACCTATAGTGCCAATAATTCCTATTCATAATTTGCAGACATAAGGATATCTGCAAATGTCTCATCCTCAACTTCCTCTATGGGTTCTTATACTGGTTCCTTTCTAACATGTAAGGTCCCTCCTCCCACGTACCTATTAAATATGAATTTCTCTGTCAAATCTGTGGTAGGAGATTTGAATGGATATGGAGTAATGTTGTAGGTTTTTAGATATCCTAATGAAAATTGAGAACAATAGATACATCCATGCTTTAATACTTAAAGATTAGAGAACGACTATGTTGTCTCGACTGTTTAAACATTAATTTGCACTAACAATAATACAAGGTGTTTCACTTAATGATGATGTTATTGATTTTGTTATCTCAATGATTATGATTCTATGCATTTAGATAGTTCAATACTTACTATTGGTGATGTTATGATGTTTAGGTATATGCATGCCTAACAATGATTATTCTTGTATTTAATCTGAATTAATGAATAAGTTATATGTCATATTGATTATGTAATTAATGATGATTAAATGTGAGTAGAAATGAATTAAATAGTTAAGTAATTGAAGCATTATGTTCTAAGTTCACCCCGATCCATCGTAGCATAGTGATACATTACAATTATTTTGATACTCACGAATCGAGATATCGAGACATTGTCTGATGCTTGAACATATTGATTGTTCCATGGTGTGTGATGTTACTTTTAGATATTTGATATTCGTCATTTAAGGTTTTATTTATATGTATGTTGATGAATTAAGTAAAATGTAGGATTAACACATTGATTTTGGAATCTTTATGATTAAGGATAAGGATATAAGTAGGATGAAAGAAACCCTGATTGATGTATGTTTCAATTTATGTGAATTTCTGATACGTAAATATGTACATGTGATTTTCAGGACTACTGATGTGTGCAATGAGTGTGTAGATATTTTAGTTGAGGAAACTGACAGAGGAACAGAACTAATCTCCTTGTGCTAATTTTGGAGACCTTGTTGTTCGTAATTCACGTATTGTCTTGTGAGATATATGTATGTATCTTCTTTGTTCAGTGAATGTTAATGTTCGTAATTATGTTCTTTTAGTGTCGCTTGACACTCGTGATTTGTTTGTGCTCCTCAGCGTGCTAGTTAGGGCTAGCTGTGCAACCCATGGACCTAAGTCGGTTTAAGTTAGTGTCAGTTTGCTAATTGAGTTGTTAATCGAGGTTAGTCATCCCTTAATTCAGATTAGTGCTTAATCTACTTTTTAGAGTTGTTAGTTGGTCCTAATTTTATTCTTAGCTTTTGGATGGCTCTAAACCTATTCCTAAGACTTCAAAACATGAAATAATTATACCCAAGGGGTATGGGTATGGGTTAGGGGTCTTTTCCAACCCTTAAGCCCCTTTTGTTGACTTTTGAGGCGACTCAAAAAGTCTCTTTTTGCCTTTGTGCGAAAATTGCAAGTGGTTGCCATGAGTTGTCTTACCCCACCTCCTTTTTAGTGTCTAACCATAGTGTAGGTTGAGTTAGGAGTTTCTAGAATTATAAGTGGGTGGGTGTAGTTATTGCTCTTTTTGGGTGGTTGACTTGGAGGCTTATTTAGAGGCCTTCATTAGACTAGTTGAGTTTGGTTACCCAATCTCTACATTTAGAAAGGAATTCTTGAAGGTTGAAGGAAGGAAAAGGGATAATCTACTCAAACTTGTTCATTGCCATTACCTCTTTGTGAAGGTAGGAAATTCCCATCTCCCTTATTCAGTTTTTATGTTTGTTTCATGTTCATGTTACCTTGTTGTTGTTTCAAGGTTTGTGTGTTTGTGGGTATGTTGGGAAACTTTGTAAACCATATTATTTTGGATGAGTTCCTTTCTTGTTTATGTTTGCAAATTTTGAGTTTTCCTTGCATGGGTGTTTTGGTATTACTCACCCTTGGAGAGGGCAGAAGTGACCAATTTTGGGAAAGGTCTGTTTAGTTGGACTCCAACCAGTGTAGAGTCTCTTCTCAGGATGAGAAGAGGGATAAAAGGTAGGGTGTTATGGGCCCCTACCCATTAGCACAAACCTGGTATGAGTATGGCATGTTTAAATGGAAGAACAAAAGTTCTTGGTTATTAGCCCCGATTGGGCATCTGAATTGGTGTTGTGCTTGACTTCTCCTGTTGGAAGAATCCACCTTTCCCTAGTTTTGATTCATTGTGAATCCATTGTGTAAACCATGTATGATTATGCATGCTTGATGTTCTTTTGGTTCTGCTTGGTTGTCACCCGATCAGATATTGGTTTCCTCCATGGTCCTTGAAATGAGATTCAGAAAACAGTACAAACTCCTTGATTATGATCATGAAGAAAATTAAATTATATTGTAGAAATTTGGGATTGATATCCTATGCAAATTGGTATTTCAAACTTTGTTGGATTGGCAACGAAGCTGGGTTTTCTTCCTGATTCTTTTCCGGCTGAGCCTTTGAATCAGGTTTGCCAATAAAATGGTGTTTGAGTAATATGCTTGCATTGAGTCTTATAGCTTGTTTTCAGTTTTGCATATGTAAATTTAAAAAAAATAAAAAATAAAATAAAAATTAGATGTGATGGTGTTATCTTACTGCACATTTTTATGATTGGTAATCACATTCATTTAAATTAAATTAATCAGATAACATGTTGATATATACTTGGCTGTAAAATTTTAAGTTTAAAATATGTTAAGAAAATTTGCATTTGAGTTGTGTTTAAATTTTATAGTTATACATGTGCGTGAGGAAGTTAAGTGAATTTATTTGAAAACTTTTTTATTACCTTTAATCCTATTATGGCTTTTAAATATTAAAACATATCTGGTTGGCATTTTTGGGCATGACATAACAGATGTAGGATGTATGGGCCTATCTGCTATTCTGGAGAGAATTATATGAGTTCTAGGTGATCCCACTGCACTCCTATTATCCCCTTGTTCCAAATTTTGTTTGTCCTATGGGTTCATGAACTCAACCATGGTGGTGAGTGCTTGCAAAGCCTAAGCCATTTGCTCTTGTCTTGTAACCATTGCTCTGAAAAATTCCCTTGTTTCATGATCCTCATTCCTATTGTCTCTTGGTGGGCTATGCTCTTGCTTGTCACCCATGGTGTTTGGTTGCCCGATAAAATCTTGTTCCCTGTCAAACAAAGCTCTCCTGATAGTGAAAAATCTATGAGAGCCAACCCCAGGTGGCTTGTGATTGCTAAACCCTCAGGATGGTAGGGTTTAACTCTAATACCAATGTAATATCCCTTGCCCAAACTGCCTAATTGTAGCTCAAGGAATATTGTCAAACACCTGTATGCTACCTTTTAATGCAAAGAAATTTGCAAATGATATTACAATGCCTCTTACAATGAGCTAATATGCAAGTGTGATTCTTTTGGTACTTTCAATGCATTTACGTGGAAACTAGATATGGAATGCATACCTAAAACTAACTGACATATTGATAAACAATTGTCATACACCTATTATGCTGATCATATATGCTATTAGATGGACATTTCATCAAACAAATGGTATGCAACATGTATCTCCTTTATTGAATTTATTCTCATGTACAATGTTTCTATGAGTTCGCCAAGAGAAATGGGCTTACAATAATGACTACAGTAATGCCAAAATCTAATTCTGAATTATCATAGCAAAATCATATGCCTAAAAATTACAATGCTAACTGCTAATAGTTTCAAGAGGAACCTAATAGTAGTGATGCCCAAGAATGGAGATGAATCAAGCATAAGTACTGTAATGCGACATCGTTCTTGTGTACTGTAGTAGCAAACAATAATTGTATTCTCCAATTTAAGCACAAACAAATCTCCTAAATTGAAGCTCTCCTAAATACCAAATTTAGTGGATATTTCACCACCTCAAATGGTTGCAACAATGAAGAGTTGACATTCTCTAATGGCTGACTGAAATAAAAAACCTTAGTTTCTTCTCCCAAGTTTATATCAAATGCAATTCACAATAATTAGATGATTAACAATGAAACTCTCACCTCTATTTATTTTTTTCCTTCACCCCTTCTAGAAGGAAATAAATTATTATTTAATTACATTCTCTAGAAGCTTCCCCCTTTCCAATACAATAATTAGTTGTATTTCTAGAAAATGCACTCTCTAGAAGCTTCTTCCTTGCAATACAATAATTAATTATGCTTCTACAAAATTAAATTAAATACAATGTGACATTTTTTGAATGACTTTATAAGAGATTAATTTAATCAATTTCTCCTTATTTCTCCACTTAGCCTTCAGAGAATGTAAAGGCTAAGAGCTCCATTGAGATGCTAAAAAGATGGGGACATTACACATCCAGCCTTGGTAATGGAAATCTATACCTGATTATGATCTTGTTGATAGTAGAAGAATTTGTCTACATCCTCCATTCTCCATTCTTCTTTGTTGCTAGTATGATTGGTACAACACATGGACTCATACTCTTTCTAATCAACCCCTTATGCAACAACTCATGAATTTGTCTATTCAACTTTTCACTTTTTGCTAGTGCCATTCTACGTGTTGCCTTATTTAGAAAACTAGCTCCTAGAACCAAATCCATCTGGTGACTAATCTTCCTCATGAGGGGTAACCCATCAGGTTCATTATCTGATACAATATCAAAAAACTCTCCCAACATATCTGCAACTTTTGTAGGTACTCCTCTACTTCTTCTTTACTATCTTTCAGAATTATACAAAACACATATGCTCACGTTTCATACCTTTGAGAAACTCTTTTCCACAACAAAACATATTCTAGCAGCACTACATACCTTTTCTTTTTTATCCTTCAACAACTTCAACTTATATTTCACTCCATCCTTGGTTAGAGTGTAGGTATTTGCTTGCCCATTGTGTACAACATGTCTGTCAAACTGCCACGACCTACCTAACAACATATGACATATGTCCATAGGTATGATATCACAAAGTGCCCCATTTTGGTAGCTTCTAGTCTTGAACTTCACTGAGCACTGATCGTTGACCATGACCTTGTGGTCATCTTGCACCCAAGCAATATGATATGGGTATATATGTCTCGTCATCTGCAATTTCATGACCATCATTTTGGATACTAGATTGTCAGTACTTCCATCATCAATGATCACATCACAACACTTATCTTCACATCTACACCTTGTGCAAAACAAGCTCCTTCTTTGATCAGGTTCATTCTCACAACTCCATAGGACTCTTCTATTAACTAGGACTTCTCCTCTTTCAATATCTTTAGAATGTGAGGATCTGGCATCTTCATCAACATGTGCAACTTTGGCTTGGCCTTTTATTCTTTGATCTATCCTTCCTTGGCAATGAGAACATTCAAATGCTTTATGCCCTTCTTCTTCACAGTGAAAACATTTCCCACAAATGCCTCCTCTTCTAGATCCTTATCCTCTGCCTCTTCCTCTCCAATCTCTATTATTTGATCATGGAAACAATTGGAATTATTTCCCCTCTAGTTTTGACTACTACTTCCAGCCCCATCCTGGTTCTTCTGATCATCATTACGCCCACCATAAGATTTTCTGCCAAATTTTTCATTGTGATCTCTTCCACTATTCTTGTTGTCAAACTTCTTGCTCAATTTTTCATCAACTCTTAGGGAAAACTAGTATGCCTCCTCAATATTGTTCATTTGAACTAGAATCAACTCGTCCTAAATACTTGGCCTTAACCCATTAAGATAATGGACCATTTTCTCCTTATCATCTTTTGCATGGCCAGTTCTAATGAGAACTTGGTAGAACTCCATGATATACTCTTGAACAGATTTTCTCGCTTGCTTCAACCCTTGCATTTTCTTCAACAGATCTAGCTCATAATCCATGAAAATGAATTGTCGCTTCAGTTTAGCTATCATACGTTTCCATCTAGTGATTTTGTCCTTTCCCTTTCTATTTCACTCCAACTGAACCTCTCCACCAGATCTTTGCATGTCCCTTCAGTTTCACCTTCCCAAATTTGACCCTATCAAGATCATCAATATCTTTATACTCAAAGTACTCCTCCAGTTCATTGATCCAATCGATCAACTTCTTTGTGGTTAAGATTTCCCAAAAATGTGGGAACTTCAAACTTAGGTCTTTTCAAAATCTTGGAGATGGCCCTAAAAATCCTTTCTTCCTTTGGGTTTAGAACTGCCTCTGCTTCGATATTTTTGTCTACTTCGTCCTCATCCTCATTTTCATCTCTTATAGGAAGATTTATTCCTCTACACATTTGTTCTTCCAATGCTTGCATTTATCTTTGGAGGGCTTAGAAATCCTTAATTGTAACACCTATAGCTCTTTCGCCATGCTCTCTTTATGGAGGCATTTTCACGCTTGCATTGAAACCCTAGTGCAAACTGCCTTGCAATAAAAAATCTATCTACACACTCAGCCCAAACCATAATCCTGGTGCAAACTGTCTCAAAATCAGTGATCTATCCACACACTCAAGAAATCTAGCTTAGATACCACTTGATGAAGGGTGCTCCCCTTAAAACCATAAACTCATAATAGAAACAAAGAAACAACAACAAATGGAGAACAAAATATGGACTTCTTATTTGTGTTGCAAATATGGAATTATAGAATTCACAAGTACAATATGCTAACCCACATGGGTGCCTTCATTACAATAATATGCAAGACTAAGCTGTGAGCTACCACCCAAAGCTGTCCTAGACAATGTTCAAGCCTTTCTTAAATAGGCAATTTTATGCCACTCGGGAAGGTTCTAAACATTAAAACTTAATACCTAGGGCCAACAGACCATAATGATACATATAGAGTTAGCCAAATACATCTTTAACAATTATTTTAGATATTTTAGGTAGCCTAACTTTAGAAGGTCATAAATCTCAAACCGTTGCTCCGATTCGCTATTATAACCACTTTTTGGAAACGCCAACTCTTGATCTACAAAATAAAAATTGTGGTAGCACCCTTCCCTTCGAGATTTTGGACCTCATCTGGGCACTCTAAGGCCTCCAATAGTGAGCCTAAAGATTTTTTTGAAAAATTTTCCACTAAAAATTCACAATAACTTCTTTGATACTTAAGTTGGAGCAATGAGATTTTTACGGTAGGCTTATAACTCTAAAATGAACCTTCCTATAGAAAATGAGAACATTTCGAGCTTGTATGACAAACTTACTATAAATAGAAAGTTTCTATAAATAGTAACCACCCTGTCTACTAGTCCTTATTAAAATATAAAATTTTGAAAAGAAAATATTTTTGGGTGATGGAAAATTGCTCTTACACCTAGGATGCTCCTGCATCATTATGTTTATGCGACACAGATCTATACATCCAAAGATGAATTATTCTTCAAATGGAATTGCCATTTGTAGTTAGTTTAAAAAATGAAAATGAAAACAATAGTTTATTTAATTTTTACATAGTTGTGTTGGGATTTGTTTTACAAAAATCTTTTATTTCTTTGCAAATTTTCCATCCTACTAGAACACATCTCCATTAAACCAATGCTACCAAACTTAATTATCAAACTTCATGCATCCCTTTTTGAATTAATGTGAAATATAAGAAAACAAAAATCCTATTATATTTTAAACGTCTTCAAAGACAACTTAACGAAATAAAAAACTAATTTTAAAACTACCTGATAGGTTAAAAATATTTTTCATAATAGTAAAGAATGTTAGAATATAGCTGAAACTACAAATGAATATATAAAATATCCACAATCTTATTTGGGGATTAAGCAATATAATATTTTTATTTCATTCAGGGTTCATTTGGCAATAGGAATATGAGTGGAATAGGTATATGTAAATTCTTAAAATTTCAATTTTTTCGTTTGGGTGCACCATATCAGAATTGTGAATAGGAATATGTATTCCAATTTTGGCCAAAAAATGAGCATTTGCAATTCCATCTAAATAGGTGGAATTGGAATATATATTCTTATTCAAATTTTATTTATTTAGAAAACACAAATTTTTGGGTCCGTGAATTCCCCATGAAGTTTCTACTGAACCAAGCAAGAATAAGAATATGTATTTTTATTTTATATTCTAGAATAACAATTCCAAGATATCTTTAAAATGTTAAAAGGGAAGTCAAAAAATGGAACAAGAACAACTTTGGGAACATTTTTGAGAACAAAACAGTTGTTAAGGAGGATATTCAAAAAATTCAGGAAAAAATCTAGAAGGAAGGATATACTTCTGACCTCCTCCTTGAAGAAAATGAAAAGCTTGCTCAATACCATGACATCATCACTAAAGAAGAAATCTACTGGAGACAAAGATCAAGGTTGATATGGTTGAGGGAAGGAGATAAAAATACAAAGTTTTTCCATCTCTCCACTCTGAAGCATAGGGCCAAAACTCGCATATCATACCTAAAAAAGGGAGATGTGAAGATTGTTGAGGACAAGGCCATCATGGATGAGATGGTGACTTTTTTCTCTTCTCTAATGACGGTTGATCCCAACATCAATGTGGATAGTCAAGTTGAATTCCTCAGAGTGATTCCTTCACTAATTTCAAAGGAATAGAATAAAATGTTACATTCAATTCCTAAAGATGATGAGATTTTCAAAGCTGTTTGCTCTCTAGGAGGAGATAAAGCTCCTGGTCCTGATGGTTTCCCCATGTTTTTCTTCCAAAAGCTTTGGAAAGTTATGGGTAAAGATGTTTGTGATGCTATTAAGGAATTCTATGGGGCAAAACAGATGTTTAAGGAAGTCAATTCCACCTTTCTGTGCCTTATTCCTAAGAAAATTGGTGCTGACTCTCTGGATCAGTTTAGACCGATCAGCCTCTGTAATTCTTTCTGCAAAATTATTTCCAAAGTTCTCACCTCCAGACTTATTCAAGTGATCCCATTGATTATTGTTGATCAACATAATGGATTCGTCCCAGGTAGACAAATCCTTAATTTTATCATCTCTGCTCATGGGAATATTCATTCCTTGTCTTGTTCTAACAATCAGGGTTTCATTATGAAAGTGGACATTACAAAGGCCTATGATAGAGTGGATTGGTCTTTCCTCTATAATATTTTGCTTGCTTTTGGCTTTGACCATAAGGTTGTTGGTTTGATTCGTCAATTGATTTTTACCTCTTCTATCACTGTCTTGGTTAATGGTAGCTCCTCTCATTTCTTTTTTCCCTCTCAAGGGCTAAGACAAGGTGATCCTTTATCCCCCATCCTTTTTGTTATTATGGCTGATTGCTTGGGGAGATTTATTAAGGACTTGGTCCAAAGAGGTTTGATTAAGGGCTTACAACCATCTTCCCATCCTTTAATTTGTTCTCATGGACAATTTGTTGATAATACCATCTTCATGGGTAAGGCTGAAGTGAAGGAAGCCAGAATTTTAAAGCAAGCTATTAACTTATATTCTTTCGCATTAGGACAATTGGTTAACTAGAGTAAAAGTGTTGTGTTCTTTATTAACACCCCTATCCACAGACAAATTAAAATTGCTAAAATCCTGGGATGTTCTATAGGATCTCTCCCATCCTCTTACTTGGGGCTTCCCCTAGGCTTGAAGGTCCTTGATGCTTTCTGGGAAGATCTTATAAACAAATTCAGCAAGAAACTGGCAGGATGGAAAGGAAATCTTTTAAGCTAGGCTGGTAAGTTAACTCTTCTCAAAGCCTATCTCCAAAGCATACCTACTTATGCTCTAAGTCTTTTTAGAATTCCTTTTAAATTTGCTGAGTCAATTGATAAAATTCAAAGAAATTTCCTATGGACTGGCTTTGAGGAAAAAAGGAGAATGCCTTTAATTGCTTGGGATTAAGTTTGTAAACACCGCAGTGAAGGGGGATTGGGAATCCAGAAAATTAGAAGTATGAATAAAGCCCTTTTAGCCAAATAGGGGTGGAGAGTTTACCATGACAACAAAGAGTGGAGTACCATATGGAAACATAAGTATCTCTTCAATGCTAAATCCCTTCCTAATTTCTTCACCTCTCCTGATGTTATTCATTCTTCCTCCATATGGGGAGCTGTTCAAGGGACCAAGAAAACTTTAGAAAAAGGATGCTCCTGGAAAATTAGTAATGGGCTAAAGGTGAAATTTTGGGAGGATATCTGGCTTAAGGACCATCCCTTGATTGGAGACTTTCATGACAAGGCTTTAGTTGATCGATGCAAAAAGAGATTTGGCTTTCTAGTAAGTCATTATTGGCAGAATGATTCTTGGGTAAATTTAACTGATGTTGATCAAGGTTTTAGTAATATCCAACTATCCGTAAATGTTGTCTCTCTTTACCCTTATCTTGAGGACGAGATTATCTGGCATGTTGATCCTAGTGGTCAATTTAAAGTCTCTTCTATCTTTGCTTCAAAGGATAAGGGTAATCAACCTTTCTGGTCACATGCTTGGATTAAGGTTCTCATACCCAAAATTAACATATGCTTTTGGATTCTTTTCCAAAACAAAATTTTGACCCTTGACAACTTGCAAAAAAGAGGTATAAATGTGGTAAATAGGTGTACTTTATGTAGAAATGGACTTGAAGATAGAGATCAAATGTTTTTGAGTTGCTCTTATACCCAGGAAGTCTGGACTGAGATTTTGAATTTTCAGGGTATGACATGGGTCCATCAAAACAATGTGGATCTTTCTTTCAAAATTTGGAGCTGCCCCTCAAAGGATCCTGATGCTCAATTTCTTTGGAAATTAACCCTCCCCCACCTTTGGTGGGGCATATGGAAATAAAGAAATAATAGGATATTCAGAAATAAAGATCTTCCAAGATGGGTGCTTGGTCAGAATATCATCAGAGCCTTCAAGGAGAATTTTAAATCCTAGAGGAACTTTGGTCAAACCTTCCAACTTGATAACCCTTTACGATCTCAAGGATCTGAGTTGAAAATTGATAATCCTAGATAGATCATAAAATGGTTTGTTCCTCCTAATGGATGGATCAAAGGGAACTTTGATGGATCTGCTAAGGGAAACTCGAGAAGAGTAGGATGTGGAAGTGTTCTTAGAGATCATGTGGGAAATTTTATTGATGTTATAGCAATCCCTATTGGTCACTCAAATAGCCATATTTCTGAAGCTACTGCAACCCTCTATACCATTAAATTAGCTGTTGATTTGGGGTATTCCAAATTATGGTTGGAAGGTGATTCTCTAAATATTATTAATACCCTAAATAATAATTTTTTTTATCTCATGGTCTATAGAGGCTACAGTTATGGAAATCAAAACCTTATTTCAAAAATTTGAAAAAGTGGTAATTTCCCATACGTATAGAGAAGCCAACGGGGCTGCTGACTGGATAGCTAATCATGCAATTCAAATGAGGCATAACGTGAGGTGGCTCGATGAATTAAATAAGCATGTGGATCTTAAAGCGATTATTAATTATGATTCTATTCATTCCAAAGTGGGAAAGATTTGCTTGGATTAGAAATTTAATAATTTGTAGGAGTGGCCTTACGACTATTAGATTACCTTCCCCGAGGAGGTACATTAATGTGAAGGTTATGTGCTCTTTGCACATGTCATCAAAAAGGTGACCTTGATCTCAAGTCACAAAAAATTGGTCTCATTTCAACCTCTCTGCTATTAGTATTTGGGTGTCTTTGGTTTTTTGTTAGCTCTTTAAAATGGGGGGTGAACCGAGGAAGTAGGAGCCCAAAAAATGTGATGGCTGGAAGGCTAGGCAGGACGTTTGGAAGATTCTCCAGAAAGGGAAGGTGGTCAGTTATCTGGAGCGGTTGCATGGATTCAAACCCCATGTCACCACCGTCTTCTTCAAAAATTGGGTCGATGAAAAAGTTACTCTCCATGGAGTCAGTGTGAAGCTTACTAAGGAATTCATAGCCGAGGTTACTGGGCTCCCCATGAAAGGTATTAAATTCTCGAAACAGACTAGTATTTCCAATGTGGCCTACAAAAAATTCTCAAAGACGGATGATGAGGAGATGCAATTGGAGAAGAATGGAGACTTCTTTGATGTGCAATAGATTAAAGGTATTTGGTGTGATGTGCTTGGTTGTATTCGTGAGTAATTTATCCTTGATGGTAGGAATAAATGGGTGTGCACAAATTCCACTTTGTCTTTCTTAACCATTTTAGGTATAAGGACATAATTTCCTTCCCTTTCTATTTGCATTTCTATTTGCTTCAAAGCTTGTATGCCCATAGAAAGAAAGAGTCATGACCCATTTTACATGAAGGTCTGATATTTCTCATAGAGGGTTTTTGTAAAAATAAATCCATTGCTTCGTCTCCCTCCACTGGCAAACATAAGGATTCTTAGTCCATAAAATGTAAAATTGATGAGAATGTTAAAGAGAAAGATAAGGAAAAACTGAAACCCTCTAGCTCTCGAAGAAAAATTGTTGAAGAGGATATGGAAGTGGAGAGTACTGAAGGCTCAGATAAGGATGTCCCACAGGAAGAGGAAGGGATGGATTTTGGGGAGTTTAGCTCTAACCTGGAAGGTTTTTCGAAAATGAATGGCAAAAATGAGAAAGGGAGAGAGTAAGAAACAACCGAGGATAACTTGGAACAGAGCAAGTCTGATAATGAGGGTGCTTAGACTATGTCCGGGGGAGGTGATAAAGAGAAAGATAATTTAATTGATGATCCAGCCATTATGAGTGAGGAGGAAAACATGGGGAAGGCTTCCACTCCTGCAAAGGAGACTGAGGGACAAGATAAGGAGGTCCCTAGTCAACATGACCCTATGGAGACTAGAGAGGAGGAGTCGTTGGATGGGGAGGAACAAATTGATAAAGTTGGGTCCTCGCCACATACCACTGCTGAAGACGCAGGTGACTCCTCGGAGAGGGAAACCAAGCTCTCCTTCCTGCATTCTGCCAAACTTAAAGTTGATTCTTTCCTCCAATTTGATTCTTAGATTTATAATGAAATAATGGGGCTAAAGAAGAAAGTGGAAACCTTGCAACATAACCAGGAGGCTGACCGGGTTATTATCAAACACTTGGAGGTGCAAATGGGAGACATCCCAAAAAAACTTAAGGATTATGAGCAGAATCTTAGAATGCTTATCAAGGAAAGTTGAACAAAAATGGAGCAGGTAACTTCAAACATCTATGCTACTGCGGCGAGCCTGGGAAAAAGAGCAAATGAAGGAACCATATCTTCGGAGGGCCCTAGCAAGAGGACAAGACAAAGTTCAAGGAAGAAAGCCTTGATTGTTGCTGCTTCTTCGATTGCTAACTCCATCTAGGATATGACTAAGATTGGTAAGGAGGCAGTTAAGATGATCATGAAACTGCAATAGTTTCTTTGGGTCTTCTTTTCTGGTTGGGTTCCTGTTTAGGTCCTTTTTGCCAGTTGTTACATCTGGTTCTTATGTTTGGTCCTATTTTCTGGTTTTTAGTTTTAAATTGTATTGGAGGTTCTAGGTCCTTGTAAAACCTGGGTACTTTAATTGGACTATGTAAGTGGTTTCAAGTCCTTGTAAAACTTGATTTTGGTGCTGCTTCTAGTAGGTTTAAGGACTCTTTTCCTGATGGTTGTCTTGCTTTTTCCTTTTTGAGGATGTGAAAGGGTTTTCGGGTCCCTTCAAAACCTATTTTTACAGTAATCTAAAACAATTCCAGGATATGCATCCCTATTCCCATATTATTATTCCCTCAACCAAATGAACCCTTAGGTTCTCTCACTTTCAACTTTAATGGAAAAAAAGAAGAAGCAAAAACAACTAGCAGCCCTAAAAAATGCTATTTTTCAATTAGAATATTTATATGTAGGATAATTTTCCAATAAGATGTAATTTTTGAATACTATTTAAATTTGTAAGCAATGTTTTTTTATTAGTAAAATAAGTAAATCTAATCCAATTTTTTAAATAGGAAAAAAGATAAAATTGTTTTAATTATGGGCAAAATTGAAATGTAGCAAGACATTAATTATTAATTGTTTGCTTCTTTTAATCTATGTTGTGACTTTTGTGACTTTTGTTTGCTATATATATATATATATATAACTTTTTACTCACAAATATTATAATATTTATTTTACATAAGTTTTTAAAAATATTTGAAAATAATTCACAATTGAATCTAAAATTATTTAGTATTCATTATTTCTAAATGTCGCAAATCTTGCATAAAAGTATCACTAAGGGAGGAACTTTGGCACTTGTGCCCCTTGTTGTTACTTGGTTGAAGTAATTATTGTATACAATTAAAAGTTACAACAAAATATTTATAGATTATATTATAATTTCTAATTTAAGAAATCATAGAAATATTATTTATTTATTTCTAGGTAGATATAGTGCGTGAAGCACGATGAGAAATGATGATTGATGTATTTTTTATAGGTAAAAGTTCATAGGTCCAAGATTCCATCTCAATTGAGCACCAAAGATTGGTGTAACCCTTACATAAATATCTCAGAGTAATTTAACCAATTTTAGAGTCTTTTTATTATTATTATATAAATTATAACTTCGTTCTTGATAATTCTTTGTAAATATAACCTAAAAAATAATCTTGGCTATGATCAAGTCGTTAGAATGAAAAGAAGTATGCTTCATAATAAAAAACAGAACTTATCTCCTATTAACTTTAATTAAAAAAATATAGTATATAGGGAAAAATTTTGAATAACCAAAAATATGTCCACTTATTAACATTAAACTTCCATGATATCAACTAAATTTAACATGTTTATTTTGACAGTAAAAGTTCTAAACTAATTTTATTTCAAGAACAAGTGTTTGACTTATACTTATCATATTAGCTTGTCCTATTAGAATCTCTTCTCCATCTGCTCCTTTGTTAATGATATTATTTGTTTCTCTAATACCTTCCCTATAAATATGTTTTATTATTGTTTATTCAAATTTATCAATGATGGCTAGGGCATATTCAAGTTTAGAATTAAGGATCCAATTTGGAGTCTATTTTTCTTAACATATTTAGGATAATTTGTAGGTCTCCTTCGATAACTATTTTTTTAATACATATCTCTCTACTTAGAGTTAAGCCTTCTATTAGGGCCTCTAATTTGGCTAAGTTATTAGACATTACTCTTAAAGGTTTAGCACATTTAATTAGGCATGATCCGTTATCTGAACAAATAATACATCATAGGCCTGTAGTTCCTAGTTGCCTCTAGAGGCCCCATCAAAATTTAACTTTGACCATCATGTGGGAGGAGGTTCCCATTTACATTATTTCCTAGTGATCTTGTTGGATTGTGTATATATCATTGGTGGATTAATTAGTTTAAACAAATTTTCATGCATATTTGCATCCTAGTCTGTAAAGGAACCTTCCTCCTTATATGAGTTTATGAGATTATTGTTAGCTACCTCAATAATACAAGCTTCCAATTTATTAAAAAATGATATTAGATCCCTCTTTTCATTACAAATAATTCTTTATTTCTTACTTTCCATAATTCCCATAGGAGTATGGAAAGGGATATTTTCATAAATTTACTATAAACCTTAGAACAACCATGTTTCGGCCAACTTTTAAAAAGAATTAATGGGTTATTAGGGAATTTGCAAATTTAATTTATTACATAACCAATACCAACAATTCTTAGCAAATGGATAGTCATAAAGTAAGTGTTTAGATGTTTTAGATTCTTTTTCGCAAAGAGGACATATAGATGATCCTTCAAAACCCATCTTGGCAAATCTATATACATTGTTGGAATTCTCTTTTGAAGAGCAGCCCAAAGGAAGATACCTCCTTTCAGAAGACATGTTGGATCCCAACATAGATATAAAGGAATGTAAATTGTATCCCATTGTTAAGAATTTATTATATTTTCATACTTTAGTTTGACTTTATAATTTCTATCCTTTGAGACTCCCCAAATTAATTTATCTTTCCTATCTTTAATTTTAATTTTATAAACACTCACATTCTTACCCCATAGAGTTGAAAGAGTGTTTTTTATGTTTATAAGTAGATTTACACTATTTAGAGAAGGGATTCCATCCATGAATCTTCCCAAAACAAAGTATTATGCCTTAAATTGATATCCCAAATTAAGTTATTAGCTATTAATGGACAATAATTCAAGATGCAGTTCCAAATTCTTGAACCTTTTGGAAGATTTTTAGTTCTTAACAAAGGAAGAGGATTAGTATTGTTTAAATATTAATGATATAAGATTTTGGCCCATTTACTATTATGTTCTTTAAACATTCTCCAAAAGTTTTGCCCTTAGCACCTCATCTTGCCAACTCAAAATTTTTATGCCTAGCTCTCCATATTCTTTAGGTCTACAAACTTGTTCCCATTTTATCAAAGCTTATTTTTTCTTATCACTGATACCTTGTCAGAAGAAGTTTTTAAGTTTAAAGTCTAATTTCCTATTTACACATTTGGGTAGGGGAAGACATGACATATGATATGTGGGAATGGCCAAAAGTACTACTTTGATCATAGTCATTATGCCAACTTTAGTTAATCATTTCTATTTTCAACTTCTAATTTTGTTATCCAAATTTTCTAAAATCATATCTCAAGCTTTACTTCCTCTATTGCCTTTTTCAAGTTGAATATGAAAGTATTTGCATGGAAAGGTTCATTTTCTGAATTTCATTATTCTACAAATTTCTCTCTCTACTTCCTCTTTGGTATTAATAACAAAAATTTCTGATTTTTTAGCATTTAATTTTTGACCTATGCTTCCATATAATTATTTATTATTTCTTAAAATTTTGAGCTTCTTCCAAAGTACGTTCTCCTCATAGAATAGTATCATTTGCAAATTGTTGATGTGTTGTTTTAGGGACCTCATTGGTACCATTTAAGGGTACCATTTATGAGAAGGGAGATTTTCGGTGTTGAAATATAGTTATATATTAAGTCAATCCATTGATGAGAGATTCCAAAAGCTTTTAGTGTTTTACATGAGAATTTTCAATCCACTTTATTGTAGTCTTTTTGGATATCTAACTTCATTAGCATACAAGATTCCTTATTAATTTGTATGAAATGAATTAATTATTGGATTAAGATCATACCATCAAGAATTGACCTATTAGGAATAAAACATGTGTGTTCCTTTGAAATTAGCTGTGGTAGTACTTTTTAAACTCTATTGGCTAATGCTTTTGAGAGTATTTTGTTGATTGTATTACATAAAGCTATAGGCCTAAGATCTCCAAGATCTATATGTTCAATTTTCTTAAGAGTTAAAGCTAGGAATGTATTGTTAATTTTAGTTAGAAGGGATCCATAATTCCTAGTTGCTTCAATAGCCTTCCAGAGGTAATCTCCTGGAATATACCAATACTTTTTAAAGAAAAAGGCTTGAAAATCATCAGGGCTCAGAGATTTATTAGGATTAAGTTGAAAAAGGGCATCTTTAATTTCTTCTTTGGTAAATTTCTTATTTAAGTTTTTATTATTTTCATAATAGATCCTAACATCTTATTCTATGCTATTAAATTTGATGACTCAAAATCATTTAGGATATCTATATAATAATTCACAAAGATTTTCGCTATCTCATTTGGATTTTCAATTACCCTTCATGAATTATCCTTCATTTTTGTTATTCTATTAATCTCTCTCCTATTAATAGTACTATTATTGAAAAATGTATTTCTGTCACCTTCTAACAACCATGTTTATCCTCATTTTTATTTCCATAATATTTCTTCTTTTGCTAAGATATTTTTCTGTTTAGTTAGAAGTTCTTTTTCTTTGGTATATTTTTCATCATCCTTTCATAACCTAATGATTTCTTCATTTAAGTTTTTCAATTCTTCTTCATTTTCTATTAGTTCTTTAAAAAAATTATTAAAAGGGTCATTATTACATTTATTTATTTTTTCTTTTAATGATTTCAATTTGGCTACGAGACAAAACATCCTTAATCCTTCAAATTTCTCTTCGTGCCGCCATTGATATATATTATTAATAAATTATTTCTTTAGAAACCACATTTGTTTACTCTTAAATAATTTCTTGATGGTTTTTGTGATTCACTATTTCGAGTCTAGTCGAATAGTGATCAGATCTTGCATTAGGCAAAATGACTGTATTGAAAGGAAGATTTAAAGATATTAAATTTCTTTTAAATATAAATCTATCTAATCTTTCTTCTATATTACAGAAGCCAACCCATCTTTTGTTCCATGTAAAGACCCCATTAGATGTTGGAATGTCAATAAGGTCATCTTTTGCGAGCCATGCTTTGAAATCTAGCATAACCTTGTTAATGGTCGTGGTTCCATTTGTTTTTTCTCCTAAATCTAGAATTGCATTGAAATATCCCCCAATGAAAATATTTTCTTATGGATTTAACTATAAATAATTACTAATCTCATTCCAAATTTCTTTCTTGTTCATTTTTGGTGTTGGCCCATACATATTAATAAGTAGTAATTTGATTTTGCTTTTGAATCTCCCACGCATCCAATTATTATTGGATACAAGTGAAGTGAAATCTACCCTCCTTCGGTCCCATATAATATCAATCCAACCTAAGGCCCCTACTGAATCAATTAGTATTAATTTTCAAGAACCTGATTTTCTACTAATTTGTTCTCCTTCTTCTCTGTTAAGTTTCAAATCTTGTATTAATAAATATATCTTATTCAAATGATGTTAAATTACACTTGAGTAAGCACTTTTTGTTAGGGTCATTTAGGCCCCTAACATTTCATATTGTTAGCTGCATAGCTTCATGGGAAGGAACTTCTCCTTCCCTACATTTGTAAGAACATTAATATTTTTCCAGTTACTAGCTAGTCTCATAGTTGCTCTAAGTTCAACCAAGTCTAGAGATTGATGTATATTATAAATAATAAGATAAAGAATTTAATTAGGAAAATTATTTAGTTCATTTAATCAATTAATTAGCAATTGCACCTTAAAAGGTTCAAAGGATGAATTGATAGAAATTATACATATAATTCACCTTAAAATTAAAAAAGAAGAAGATTTTTATATAAAAACTAAACTTTTATTAGCATTGATCACTTCATTAAAATAATTAGAGGCTATGCAAAAAGTAGATTTAAAAAACTACATTAAATGTCCTCAACCATATGAGAGACTCTGATATGACATGTGTGTGTGTGTGTGTGTGTGTGTGTGTGTGTGTGTGTGTGTGTGTGTGCTCATTAGCAATAACAAAATTAGAATTATTTACAAATTATACAATAATAAGCACAAATCTATATGCATGTTACATTTTATATGTGTATATGTGTAGAATTTATTATTATTTTGGCATGAGAATAGAGAGGCTAAAATTTTTCCAAGAAGGGTTTTGTCTAGATCCAATCAATGGTATTACTCCCAAGATAGGGTAGGGGTCAATGTCCTAAAAGCTGTAAGGGCATGTCCCAAGATAGGATATGGGCTTGGACCTATAAATTTTGAAGGAGCCTATTGTAATTGGTCTCTAAGAACCTTGGTTACACACACAATCCCTCCTTCATCAAGTTGAAGTAATAATAAGGTCAATATGGATGTTAATAATATATATAGATAGCTTATTCTGATTAATTGAATGAATAAATCTCTTTACTTTGAATATCATGGATTAAATTAGTATATATTTATCCATTAAGTTGAGGATATAAATGTTAAGATTTGGGTTGAATTAGTGAATTACTAAGTCTAAGCCTATTAGGGGATGTTACAAATGGTCTAAGAGCTTATGTCATGTCATCCTGTAGGGCAAAGAGTCAATAAAAAGGAATCCAACTGTAGTGTTTGCCCCTAGTTTACATATTTTTATTATTGCCAAACTCTTTTAGGCCAGTTTTATGCTTGATGACTAGTAGCATTTTCTCCAGATTATTAGATATTGTTTTATATTCAATTGATTTTATGATGAGATTACTTGGTACTCTATACTTCATGTAGGAATGATGATTATTATTGTGATTTCAGTTATTTGATGATGATTATTTAGATAGATTATCATATGTGTTTTCTTATGGATAATTACCCCATACTGCATGTGTATGCTGTGCGTGTATGTTTTCTTTATGTATGGCATTTCTGATGTGGTTAAGGAAGGGAGTCATAGTCACCTGCTAGTTGGGATCTACACGATGCACCACTTCCTACCATTAGCTATTTAGTTTAGTATACATGTGTTTGTACATGTGTGGATTTTATGTAGATTGTAGGTACTGGGTATCGACTTCTCTAAATTTTTAGGATGAGCATACGCTATCACATTATCTCAATGGTAAGAGAGGGGAGATAAATTCTTAAGTGCAAAACCTAACCTTTGAACCCATTTGTCCTAGAAAATTAGGACAAGTATGCAAGTTGATTACCTTTTGAATGTGTCAAATGATGTTAGTTCTTGATTATAACCCTTTAGTTTGATTTTGTATGTGGTTTTCTATGATGGGTTTTTGTATTTCATCTTGGAGGTCTTTAGGTGATTTTTTATAAATTAAGTCAAATTAAAGGATTAAATTAATGGAAAATTATTATGATATTTTAATATTTAATTACATTTAATTAATTTGGAGAATTAATTAAATAAAAAGAATTAATTTAAAGATAAAAGTTATAAGTTTAATTTTAGAACGTGATAACATTTATTTAATTTAATAATAATATATTTAGAGTTTATTTTTAAATAAATGCTAAATACTATTATTATTTAAGTTAACAAATATTTTATCAATTAACGCTTCAAAAATAAATTAAAAAGTGAAAAAAATATTAATTTATTAAAGATTATTTAATTGCATAAAGTATGCATGAGATTAAAATATAATAAATTAATTAAAAAGATAAAACAAGTAAATTTAATAAAGATATTTTAATTGCATAAAGTGTGCATAAGATTAAAATTTAATAAATTAATTAAAAAGAGAAGTCAAGTGAATTAAATAAAGTTATTTTATATTTCAATAAACGTGCATGAAAAAGATAAAGAAAAGGTAATAAAGAGTTAAAGTCTGGTGAGCAAGGAGTCCTCTTGGATGATCGCACAATTAGTGTCCCAAATTTAGGAAAGAACTCCTTATCAAAAATTGAGGGTTCATTTTCGAGGGACCGCAAATTTTTGAAAGAAGGAATTTTTGGGAAGAGAGAAGGTTTTGAGAGGAGAAATTGCTTTCGCAAATCTTTTTGGGCGTACCGATTTAGCATCAGAGTCCAGGTAGATTCTTGTGATTAATTCGCACAGTTAATTACGCTATTTCTTTTCCTATCTTCTTCATGATTGTGATATGGTTATCTGAATAATTCTTGTGATGTGTATTTCAATTTGGAATTACTAGTATGCATGTAGATTTCTTTTGCATACACAAAGATTAAAATATCTTAAATTCCCTATTTAGTAATTTGCAAATTAGTATTTTAATCAGGGAGGGTTTGTATTGAAATAAAAAATTTAAATAGAAAATTTGACTACTTGGTCATATTTTCCCTATCAGAGATTTGCTAGGATTGTTATTAAAAAATAATGTTTTTTACAAATGTGTTGGGGGGATTAATTTTAAAATAAATAAATTTTATTTTTTAAAAATTATAAAAAAATTATATAATAAAAATGGGGTGGATGGGGCCACCAACCCCCCACCCCCCTTCTTTTTCTCCTATGTCACAACAAGTACTGCTGTGAAAGTAGGTACTGTTGATGCAGTAGTACCTTGCTGCAACAGATAGCAGTCTGCAAGCCATGCGAGCCTTAAACACGATGAGGGTATTTTAAATTAATTTATAATTTTTTATAAATTTTAATTTTAATTAATATTAAGTTTATTAATAATTTTTATTAATGTTTATTAATTTATTATTTATTAATAATTTTATCAATAATTTTTATTAATATTTAATAATTTAATAAAAAAATTGATGAATGAAAATGTAGTTCCTTTTTAATAATTATTAATTAAATTGATTAAATTAAATTTAATTAATGATTAGGGGTGTTTGAGCAGTTTTCATGGTTCGTGTGGCTTCATGATGGATCATGTTATTTCTTTTCAAGGATGGAATTTTTGTCTTAACTTTGATAATTAGCTTTCAATAAGGAGACTCAATGACTAAGATTTGATAGCTCTTCATTCCTGAAGGTACTTAGTTGTAAATTGCTTGTGGATTATTTCAGTGTGTTTAGGTCAGTAAATCCACTTTTAGATTCTGGTTATACCTTTAGCATCTAGTTTTAGAGCTCTAGGTAAGTGAGCGGGCTAGTCAGGTCCTTTTGTTTAGTTAGCTCTATCTTTAGATCTATTTTAGGTTTAGGTCTTTGTTTGAATCTTGGTCATATCATGATTCATCCTTATGCCCTACCTTTTGGCTTCCTCTGTTCATGGACTGTGAGCATTTCAAGGTTGGGTGTTTAGTTATCTTAGAGTTGTTATACTATGATAGATGCCCTGGTCCCAGAGCGTGGACTTAGATTTTTATTTCTGTTAGATTTGTTTTTGTAGATCTTTTTGTTAGTTTTTTTTGTGGATGTCAAGTATAATTTGATTGCTTTGGGTTATGCCGCTTAGATACGATGATAATTCCTGTTGACTTAAGGATTGGATTCAGATTCTTTTGAGTTTCTTATTATATTGTATGATGTGGTTACATATTTTTGTTACTATGATTTTTTTGTCTACTTATATGTTTACTGTATGGTTCATCTAAGCTAGTCTTTTCTCACATCTTTTTTATTATATCCTTGTTATTATAAATTTGGTTTGCTTGTAGCTCTGTTTTAGGTTAATTGGATGGTATCTTTAGATGTTAATTGGATGATATCATTTCTTAGATTCCAAATTTGTGAGGTTAAGAGCCGATGTCTTTATTTCATTCCTATTTCAAGTATATCATCTCTTAGTTTTTTATGGATCTATTGCTGACATGAAGGTCATCACATTGGTCTAAATTTAATTAAGTTAGTGTTTATGATCATCTAGTAGACTATGAGTGGGTTTTTTGTGATGATTAGTTTTAGGATCACTAACCTTGTTTTTTATATTGAGTTTAGCTGGTAGAAATCATATCTGATGTAGGTACTTTGTCATCTCATTGGTGAGTCATTTTCATGACAAAGATGGACTATGACAAATGTTTTGAATTTTCTTTTGTAAGTAAATGTAACCATTAGGGGTATGCCCCTATATTCATCTGTATTAATCAATGTAATCATTAACTTCAATTTGACTAGGGTATGCCCCTTTTACGATGTAATAATATAGGACATGCTGTCCCGGGCAAGACTGGAGGTTTTCTTCTCCGTTCTTTACTACCAGTGCCCGTTTGAATGGAGCAAAAGCTGTTGTAATCTTTTAATTATATTAATAAAATTTATCATGGCCTTGGCCATTTATCTATAAAAAAAAAAATTAATTAATGATGGAAATTATTAGTGAAGTTTTAAATTTATTTAAATATTATTATTAATAACATTGGTTTTAATAAAATTGCAAATTATTTTATTTAGAAATAATTATTTATTATTTTAATAATTTAAATAAATAATTACCCCTTAAATTATTTGGATTAATTAACTTGTAATTCAAATAGGGGTGCCTATGCATTTTATTCCAAATATAAGAATTGGGTTATATAGTTAAGGGTTATAATGCAAATCTTGTTTACTCGAAAACTTGTAATGAAACAAAAATTGAAACCTTACTGTAAATTGAAACTGTTTTTTCAAGATTAAACCAAACTACAACCTACACTGTTGTTTGTATGTTGTTTGTGCTTTGGGTTTGGATTGACCTAGCTTTGACTAGTCTTAGGATGTTACCAGAGGCTCAAGAGTTCTATGTTTGTGATGTCATGCTAATGTTTTGATCTTGATCTTTTAAACTCAACCATGGTAATGTATCTGGTATGCTCTATTATGAGTTTGAATTTATTGTTCGTTATTGCTTTCCAATGTTCCTATGTGAAGCTGAGGTGAATGTATGACACATTTGACTTAACCATTTTGAGCCTTCGATCAGTATTTTTGGGATGCTTTCCAGTTGCTCATAGAGAACTGATGTATTATTGTGAATTATCTTTTGATGCTTTCTAGTCACTCGTATAAGGTTTAGGTGAAATTTGTGATTCTTTGATTTATGCTTTTATGAGCCTAGGGTAGGTAATCTATATGTTAAGTTGGGAAGTGGCTTGCAATGGAGGCCAGGGCCCAAAGTGGCTGCCAGGGTAACCCATTGTAAGTTGTTTAATGCATGATAATATTTCATTAAATGAGTTTTTAAACGAATTAATAAGATATTGGTACTACAGAAAGTCACCAAGGGGTCGAAGGATTAAAAGACTAGCTGGGTAACCTTAGAGTTGACTCATTAGTATGCCTTGTTAGTACAAAAGGATACTAGTGTCACATAGAGTCACTAGGGGTCTGGAGGTTTAAAAGACTAACTGGGTAACCCTAGCATTGATTCATGTAATGACACTTGCCCACTAGCAGTATAAATTTCCTACGTGTCTTTGTTTGCCTCTAGGTCTAGATGTCGATTTATCTTGGAACCTTTGAGTTAGATTGCTTTTAGGGTTTCCTGGAGTTAGAGGTTACCTTTGATTTTTGGATTGATATCCTATTTGAGACTTGAGACTATCTCCTCAACGTGGTGGTAGTGGGCCTTTTTGGATTACCACGCGGTCGGGCGGTAGTGCTTTTTACTCTTGCCATTGAGATTTGTCCATTGTTTCCATGGCTGGAGTTTCCTTGTCTACATTTCCTTTCATTCTATCCTTGTGCATTTGATGGATGGTTGTATCTTTATGATGGATGGTTATATCTTTATGATGGTTGATTTCACTTATTGTATTGTACTTTATTTCATGGATCCAAAAAGAATGATGCAATCTATTTTTATAAATATATGTTCTTTTAGCCTTTCATACCCTATGACATGTACAATGAATGATTGAGCATTTCGAATTTTATTACCAAGTGGCATTCGAAACAAATGTATATTATTTAAATGGACTTTGGACTTTTAATTATTCTTTCATGTGGATGTGTTATTTATTAGACTTAGTTTTAATTAAAATTTAAATGTGACTCAACGTCATGGGATCCTTAAGGAATGTCATCTGTTATGTTTGCTTCTATATGATTATATGTTATTGCTTCTGCTACTTTATGTTTGATGTGTATGTTATTCATTATTTAAAAAATAAATGTTTGACAAACTTAGTAAAATTTTAGGTTAATTATTTTGGATCCCTTGGCGGGGCGTTACATCTAGTAGCAGAGCTCGAGTTCTACATTGAGAGCTCTGGGTATATTGGAACACCACTAGTTGTTAACTAGTTGAACAAAAATGAAACTTTAAACTATTATGTATATCTTTTTCAAACTAAAATTTGAACTAGTTGAACTGAAACAAAAACTTAAACTTTTAGTTGTATACTCTCAAACTTGAACATTTAGACTTCAAAACTATAATATAATTAAACCTAAAAATAGGCAAAACTGAAAATTGAACTTATACTATTTTCAGAACATGTGTCTTTTATCTATGCTTTACTATAGTATGTTTTATGGTTATTATAGCATCTTGTGTCTTGGATATTATTGTAGGATGGTATCTAGGACAAGACCTTCAGTTAGAGGTCATAGCCTAGGCTATGGTAGAGGCCATGTAAGAGGCAGAAACATCAGTGTACATGAGTTTGTCCATGAAGACCTTAATTAGGAAGAGGGTAGGAAAGAGTATGTTAATGTGCATTAGGAAGAGAACCATAGAGAGTGGCAGGCCAACTCAAAGGAAGTTGACCTGAGGCAAATGATGAAGATCGTCATTGATCGCCTACCTCCTCTTCAGGGTGTTGGTCAGGATGGGGCACATCAGACAAGACATAAGCATAGACCTAGATCTAGGAGCACTCAAAGGGATTGATAGAGATTGATTGTATTTGCTTAGATGAAGGACCTTCAAAGGTCCAAGGTCAAGCCCTTTAACAGGCATGGTTCAGGTTATGTAGTCGAGTAGTGGCTTATTACTCTTGACAAGGTTTTTGCTATTCAGGACTTTGACACTAATGTCAAAGCAAGGTTTGTTATTATCAACCTGGAAGTCTTTGGAGCCACTTGTGGACTATCAAAGAGAAGAAGTTGGGCATAAACATGAACAATGTCACATGGGAGTTATTCTTGGAAAACTTCCGTGAGAGATTCCTACCAAAGGAATGGAACCAGCATAGGGTAGATGAATTCCACCACCTGAGATAGTTCACTTTGACTGTAGTAGAGTATAAGCACAAATTCTATGAGCTCATACCCTATTTGGGAATTAGTGATAACCCAACATAGTTGGCACAAGATTTCATTAGAGGCTTAAACAACCATCTAGTTGGGGGGGGTTAAGGTGTTTGAACCTAAAACCCGCAAAGATGTGGTACATAGAGCCATCCTCATAGAGCAGAGTGTTAACCTAAGACATGGGGGTTTTATAGGAGCACCTACAACATCAGGGTCCAAGAGTAATCAAGGAGTAGGTAGTAGTAGGAAACCTCTTTCTGGAGGTAATCACCAGTAGGGAGGAACTCAACCTCCAACACAGAGTGGTAATGGTGGTTCCAGTGCTAGGAGCTATTGTAACGCTCAACACAATAAGCAAAATTAGTACATTCAGCCTGCATAGAGCAATTGGTCTTATGCTAGTGGGGGTAGCATTCAACAGTCTAGTGCACCTAGAGTGCAGAGGAGTTTCGACAGAGAGTGTTTCTCATGTGGACAAAGTGGACGCAATTCATCCCATTGCCCTTAATGGAAATCAAAATTCTTAGACCAGAGACTCGCAACTTCAGAACCTACGGTTGGAGACATGGGTAGATCCTAGAGTGTGTTCTCAATGGAGTCATATCCTCCTATAGGGGGAAGGGTCCAAAGGGACCCGTACAGTGAGTTCTTTAGTTTTACCTTTCTTGTAGGCTTCCATAAGTAAGCCTAAGTCTAGGGGGGTGGATGTAGTGCCTGCCTCTAGTTTACATTTTGTTATTATTGCCAAACTCTTTTAGGCCAGTTTTATGCTTGATGATTGGTAGCATTTTCTTCAAATTATCAGATATTGTTTCATATTCAGTTGATTTTATGATGAGATTGCTTGGTACTCTATACTTCATGTATGCATGATGATTATTACCATGATTTCAATTATTTGATGATGATTAGTTAAATGGATTATCATATGTGTTTTCTTATGGATACTTACCCCATACTACA
The DNA here is from genome assembly GCA_028749045.1 of Cupressus sempervirens. NCBI lineage: Eukaryota > Viridiplantae > Streptophyta > Pinopsida > Cupressales > Cupressaceae > Cupressus > Cupressus sempervirens. The sequence continues at coordinate 340,879,930 of CM053787.1, read as the reverse complement.
TGTGTATGGTGTGTGTGTATGTTTTATTTATGTATGGCATTTTTGATGTGGTTAAGGAAGGGAGTCATAGTCACCTGCTAGTCGGGATCTACACAATGCACCACTTCCTGCCATTGCTTATTTAGCTTAGTATACATGTGTTTGTACATTCATGGATTTTATGCAGATTGCAAGTACTAGGTATCGACTTCCCTAAATTGCTAGGATGAGTGTACCCTATCGCATTATCTCAATGGTAAGAGAGGGAAGATAAACTCTTAAGTCCAAATCCTAACCTTTGAACCCATTTGTCTTAGAAAATTAGGACAAGTATCCGAGTTCATTACCTTTCGAATGCGTTGAATGATATTAGTTCGTGATTATAACCCTTTAGTTTGATTTTGTATTTGTTTTCTTCTATGATGGGTTTTCGTATTTCATCTTGTAGGTCTTGAGGTGATTTTCTATTAATTAAGTCAAATTAAAGGATTAAATTAGTGATTTAATTTAATGGAAAATTATCATGATATTTTAATATTTAACTACATTTAATTAATTTGGAGAATTTATTTAATAAAAAGAATTAAATTTAAGATAAAAGTTATAAGTTTAATTTTAGAACGTGATAACATTTATTTAATTTAATAATAATATATTCAGAGTTCATTTTTAAATAAATTCTAAATACTATTATTATTTAAGTTAATAAATATTTTATTAATTAACGCTTCAAAAATAAATTAAAAAGTAAAAAAGATATTAATTCTAAAGATATTTTAATTGCATAAAGTATGCATGAGATTAAAATGTAATAAATTAATTAAAAAGATAAAGCAAATAAATTTAATAAATATATTTTAATTGCATAAAGTGTGCATGAGATTAAAATTTAATAAATTAATTAAAAAGAGAAGTCAAGTGAATTAAATAAAGTTATTTTATATTTCAATAAACGTGCATGAAAAAGATAATAAAGAGTTAAAGTCTAGTGAGCAATGAGTCCTCTCAGGTGATCACACAATTAGTGCCCCGAATTTAGGAGAGAACTCCTTATTAGAAATTGAGGGTTCATTTTCGAGGGACCACAAATTTTTGAAAGAAGGAATTTTTGAGAAGAGAGAAGGTTTTGAGAGGAGAAATTTCTTTCACAAATCTTTTTGGGCGTAGCGATTTAGCATTAGAGTCCAGGTAGATTTTTGTGATTAATTCACACAATTAATTACACTATTTCTTTTCCTGTCTTCTTCGTGACTGTGATATGGTTATCTGAATAATTCTTGTGATGAGTATTTCAATTTGGAATTACTGGTATGCATGTAGATTTCTTTTGCATACATAGAGATTAAAATATCTTAAATTCCTTATTCAATAATTTGCAAATTAGTATTTTAATCGGGAAGGGTTTGTATTGAAATCAAAAATTTAAATAGAAAATTTGACCGATTGGTCGTATTTTCCCTATCAGAGATTTGCTAGGATTTTTATTAAAAAAAATGTTTTTTACAAATGTGTTTGGGGGGGGGATTAGTTTTAAAATAATTTTTTTTTTATTTTTAAAAGTTTAAATAAAAAAATATAATAAAAATGGGGTGGTGGGGCCACCAACCCCCCACCCCCCTTCCTTTTCTCCTACATCACAGCAAGTACTATTACGGCAATAGTAATACTATGACAACAAGTACTGCTGATGCAATAGTACCTTGCTGTGACATAAATAGTCTACAAGCCATGTGGGCCTTAAACGCGATGGGGGTATTTTAAATTAATTTATAAATTTTAATTAATTTAAATTTAAATTAATATTAATTTTATTAATAATTTTTATTAATGTTTATTTATTTAAATTATTATTTATTAATGAATTTATTAATAATTTTTATTAATATTTATTAATTTAAATTATTATTTATCAATAATTTTTATTAATATTTAATAATTTAATAAAAATTGATGATTGAAAATGTAGTTCCTTTTTAATAATTATTAATTAAATTAAATTAAATTAAATTTTAATTAATGATGGAAATTATTAGTGAATTTTTAAATTTATTTAAATATTATTATTAATAATATTAATTTTAATAAAATTGCAAATTATTTTATTTAGAAATCAATTATTTATTATTTTAATAATTTAAATAAATAATTACCCTTTAAATTATTTGGATTAATTAACTTGTAATTCAAATAGGGGTATCTATGCATTTTATTTCAAATATAAGAATTGGGTTATATAGTTAAGGGTTAAAATGCAAATCTTGTTTACTCGAAAAATTATATTGAAACGAAAATTGAAACCTTACTATAAACTGAAACTATGTGTTTTCAAGATTAAACCAAACTACAACCTACATTGTTGTTTGTGCTTTGGGTTTGGGTTGACCTAGCTTTGACTAGTCTTAGGATGTTACCAGAGGCTCAGGAGTTTTGTGTTTGTGATGTCATGCTGATGTTTTGATCTCGAACTTTTAAACTCAACCATGTTAATGTATCTGGTATGCTCTATGATGAGTTTGAATTTATTGTTCATTATTACTTTCCAGTGTTCCTATGTGAAGCTGAGGTGAATATATGACACATTTGACTTAACCATTTTGAGCCTTCGATCAGTAATTTTGGGATGTTTTCCAATTGCTCGTAGAGAACTGTTGTGTTATTGTGAATTATCTTTTGATGCTTTCTAGTCACTTGTATAAGGTTGAGGTGAAATTTGTGATTCTTTGATTTATGCTTTTATGAGCCTAGGGTAGGTAATCTATATGTTAAGTTGGGAAGTGGCTTGCAATGGAGGTCGGGGCCCAAAGTGGCTGCCAAGGTAACCCATTGAAAGTTGTTTAATAAGTGATAACATTTCATTAAATGGGTTTTAAAACGAATTAATAAGATATTGGTACTATAGAAAGTCACTAGGGGGTCGGAGGATTAAAAGACTAGTCAGGTAACTTTAGAGTTGACTCATTAGTATGCCTTGTTAGTATGAAAGGATACTAGTGCCACATTGAGTCACTAGGGGGCTGGAGGATTAAAAGAATAGCTAGGTAACACTAGCGTTGATTCTTGTGATGACACTTGCCCACTAACAGTATAGATTTCCTACGTGTCTTTGTTTGCTTCTGGGTCTAGATGTCGATTTATCTTGGAACCTTTGAGTTAGATTGCTTTTAGGGTTTCTTGGACTTAGAGGTTACCTTTGATTTTTGGATTGATATCTTGTTTGGGACTTGAGACTATCTCCTCAGCATGGTGGGAGTGGGCCTTTTTGGGTTACCATGCGGTCAGGCGGTAGTGCTTTTTACTCTTACCATTGAAATTCGTCCATTGTTGCTATGGCTAGAGTTTCCTTGTCTATATTTCCTTTCATTCTATCCTTGTACATTTGATGGATGGTCGTATCTTTAGGATGGATGCTTATATCTCTATGATGGTTGATTTCACTTATTGTATTGTGGTTTGTTTCATGGATCCAAAAAGGATGATGTAATCTATTTTTATAAATGTATATTCTTTTACCCTTTCATACCCTGTGACATGTACAATGGATGATTGAGCATTTCAAATTTTATTGCCAAGTGGCATTCGGAACAAATGTATATTATTTAAATGGACTTTGGTCTTTTAATTATTCTTTCATATGGATGTGTTATTTATTAGACTTAGTTTTAATTAAAATTTAAATGTGACTCAACGTGTTGGGATCCTTAAGGAATGTAATCTGTTATATTTTCTTCTATATGATTGTATGTTATTGCTTGCGCTACTTTATTTTTGATGTGTATGTTATTCTTTGTTTTGAAAAAAAAAAGTTTGGTAAACTTAGTAAAACTTTAGGTTAATTCTTTTGGATCCCTTGGCAGGGCTTTACACCAACAATGTTTATTATTTATGTCTTCATATATTCATATATATACTTTTGTTGTCTCACGAAAAATAAATGGCATCCATTATATAAATTCATTGTGTGTGTCTTGTGTACACATTCAACATGCACTTATTACTTGCTTCATCTATCACATGTCTGGAAAATACTATTATATTTCTTTATGCTTCATTTGTTTGGTGTGTATTCAAGTATATTGCTCCATGCTCTACATGTTTGGTTTGTATTCAAGTATATTGCTTCATGCTTTATGTGTTTCACATGTATTCAAGTGTATTTCTTCATGATATGTATTTTCGGTGTGTGTTCAAGTATATTTATTTATGCCTTGTGTTGAACGTGTATTTATTTCCTCGTGCTTGATAAATACACTCAATGTCTTTTGTGCATCTTTATGAATTTGTGCCTTATGTATGATTCGTGTTTTATGTACACTCATAAGTATGATTCATGTCTTAAGTGTATTTTTATTTCATTATTTGTGGGTATATTCATGTATTTTTGTGTATGGCTCAAACATGCATTCATGTGCATATTTCTTATTTTATATGTTGCATATATTCACATGTATGCTTTGAACTTAAGTGTGTGTACACACATACACACTTCACACTCTACTTCATGAATTAAAAGTCATGCATTTGTATGCTTTATGACATTATACATCTATGTCAAATTTAGTGTGCTATATGCATGCTCTTTTTATATGTCTACTTCATGATTAATGCACTACAATTAGGCTTCATGCTTTTATGTGTTACATGTACGCTCCATTGCTTAAATGAATGCTCTGAACTTTATGTTCTTTAAAAACTACATCTATGATTAATACTTTACAATGGGTTGGGAATTCTTGAGTATAATTCACACTCTACATGCATTCATATATTTTATGTCTTATGTGTATGGGTGTACTTCATGTTTCACGTGTTCTATGAATTCTTATATATTCATGTGTATGACTCATGATTAATGTGTATACTTCATCTCGTTGTATGTTTATAAATTCTGAAGTATATGCTCCATGTGGGTTCTACCTTTGGTGGATCTGGAATAAGATAATAACTAAGAGAGAACCAAAATATATGAATTTAAGCATGTTGTTTTGCAAACATCAATTTTTGAAAATCTATTTGACAACATTATAGAATAGCTTAGATTCTTTTCCCTGGATAAGGACTAAATGTATATGATAATATCATAATTAAGAAGTAGGAAATATTGTCCACATCTAGTTAAACTATGATATTGTTATTGAGATTCAACAATGTAGTTTTTTAAGTCAAACTCATTGATCAATGTTTCATGAGCAGTGGGTCCACATTCAATAAATTGAAGAACTCACAAGCCAATACCATAGCTATTATATGGTTAACTACTTCAAATATTAACTATTAATGAAGTCAAGTGAAGGGTCACAATTAGTAAAAAGGCACAAGTCATAACTCTTGAAACATGGTCAATCATGCCCATTGTAATGCATATAAAGATAGTATTAAATTAAATTGCAAGCTAAGATTACGAGAATATATATTTTGGGGTATCAAGCAGTTGAAATAGATCAAAGAATTATATATATGGCTGACAAGCATTCATAGGTAAAATATTAATAACATAATATTGTACATTTGAATCCTATATAACATACAAAAATTTGATATGACCTATATAATAGATATGTGTATTAATAATAATGAAATAAGAGTTATTTATATTATAAATAATACCAAAATTATATATATAGAAGGGATACTGAATCATATGTATTGCTTGTGGCAATCAATTACTGATTGCTCATAATATTATACCAAAATATTATAAACACTAAGATAAAGCATTTTATTGGGCAAAGTATTTGGTTCATTTAATCAATTGCTTAATACCATGAATATGCATATCTTTACTTGTTTGTCTATTATTTATTAGTTGATTTTAGTTGACTTTAAATAATATTAATCAATCGATCATGAATATTTATATATCTAGTTATTTGTCTTTTTTTTATTAGTTGAATTTTAAATAATATTAATCAAACAATTATTTATTTGTATTATTTAATCTAGAATAAAATTTTGAACAATAGATTGACTTTGACTAGGAAGTGTTCATAAGAGAAAATGTATTGAATTCTTTTTGTTTCTAGATAAAGAACGAGGGGAAATTGCATAGTTGTATCATGTTGTATACACTAAGCTCTATACACCCCAGTATATTTTGTATGTGTTTTAGGGTTTGATATGATATACAATGCTAAGGAATATTGGGTTCCAATTGAAATTCTATATTTAAAATACTATGATTCTTTTTTTGTCAACTGTATTCAATATATTTTTCTTTAATTTAAATTTATAGTTTATTTTATCTTTGATTATTTTATATTGTGTATTAAAATTACTTTTTATAGAAAGAGTAATAATGTTGTAGGGAGGTGAATGGCTCACTTTACCTCATTTTCAGAAGGAAAACTATTCTACTATTAGCACACAAGCATTAAGACAAGGAAATAGGTTCTCCATTTTCAATGGTATCAAAGATCTACCTAACAGATTTCATGGCTCCTTTTCACTTTTTGGATCTAGGGATTCTAGAATCCCATGGTCGAACATCTTTTTTAAAAGCTCTACAAATGCATTTGGAGCTCGTAGACAATATAGGAATCATGGAAACCCTAGATCAAGCCCTTTTACATCCATGAATCAAAGTGTTAGATTGTCTACAATTAGGAGAAACCAACCCATAATTTGGGAAAATAATATAGGGCAAAGGGCACAAAGTTTTGAGGGCATCCATGATCGATATTGTCAATAGGGGGACAACAAGAGCATAGGATGGCAGAGGGTTATTAGTAGAAAGGAGTTTCAGGAAAGAAAAAGCAAGCGATGGAATATGGGAAATTCCTTTATCTTCTATAACTCCTTCATTTGCATATGGGGCAAACAATATAGCCCTAGGTTGCAAAATTTACATGTGTACTCTAAATCCTCCCATTAACAATAAGAGTCACCCTCATTTTTATAATTACTTTAGAAAATGCCACACCAAAAACCTAGTCTCTTGTACAATCTAATAAATTATCCATATGAGAACCATAAGAAAAGACTCACTCTCTCTCCAAAACCGTGACAAAAACTTGCCACCTTCCCTCTGAAAATCACAAAATACCAATCCAAAGATAAAATAGAAATTATTATATACAGATGGGATATCAAACTATTGTATAAATCATGTGATTTTTGCCAAATGGTTAGGGTCAATTGTCCTAAGTAGGAGGTTGTGAATTGGTTACATAATTAATTCAATCACTAGGTCTTAGTATAGCAAATTTTAAAGATGATTTCATGCACATGGATTGTTAACATATTGCACTCAAATTCAAATTTATTCAAGGTAATTGTCCCTCATTAAAAAAGATACAATGTTTGTTTACGGATTGATATCCAAGCTTCAACCATGTGCTTATAGATAAAGTTGAATTTCTATATGGATTATGCTTCAAAGCTCTATCTTGATAGAAATTGATAATAAATTATGGAATTTTGAGAGATTTGGGAACAATATGTTGAGTTACTCTGATACTAAAATGGTTATTAAAATTGACATTTCCTATTAAATCACCTAAACCTATTAATTTAAAGATTAAGGATACAAATTATAATCTTAAGCCTACCTTTTACGAGAACCACGAGTTAGGCAAGGTCAAAACCAATAACCTATCTCAACATAAGATAGCACCACCCCAAGTTAATAAGAGAAATAATCAATCAAAAGGGGGCTTTATTATAGAAAATATTAATGAGGAGGTAAACCCTTAGAACTATTATACAGTGTCATTTCGATCATTTAATAATTTAATCCTTGACTCCTCACTTGTAAGAAATGAGTAAGATAAAGAGGATAATCATTCAGAGGATGAAAATATAGAGGAATAAAGCAAAATCATATCAAGCATAAGAAAAGGTTTCAAGAGGACAAGAAAAATCTATCCAATAATACAAAATCTATATACCATCCCAACGACCTAGAGGAAGGTGAAATTCCAGAAATGCTAGAGAAGGAAAAAATACCTTCCCACATTTAATAACTTGACCACGAAGACTATAATATAATATGAGTAATTAAAAAAATAAAGCCTTGGCTAAATAAAAATAAAAGAAAAAGATGATGGAGGATATATCTGAAGAGTTCATGGAGGATAACATTGATGAAAAATTGGAAAGAGTAATCGATATGGAGGCCATCAACATAGAGAATAAATGTTAACTGAAAATAATGGGAGTTAGAAGAAGAAGAAAGAGCCCAAGGTATTATGGAATAAGAAATAATTGAGCTTGTTTCAAGATCCAAAATACTTATTCCATCTTGAATATTTTGTCTTAGGTCATTTTGTATTGTATATCAAGAGTATAACATCGAGATTGTTTACATTGTAGTTGTGTACTCGGTATTGATCAAACCAAAATACTAACACCACCCATATTATGAAAATCAGCCATATGGGATGTCCACCAAGAGTTTCTAATCAAACATAGTATATATCCAAAATTATAAAGCTAAGATTAAGTATTCCTCAGTGCTAGAATTGAAAGTAGAGGTAGTAAAGTGCAAGGAAATGCATAAATAGATTGGATGGAATCTCCTTATTAGGATCCATGTATCTCCAATTACCACCATATTTGATTTTCTATACAAGCTAGACAAGTGGTATATTGAAATCATCAACATCCTTTGAGATGGTATAGCCATGAGTTATCTCAAATTTCTCCATAGTTTATTTTCCCTCACACAAAATATGTAGGAACTTGGACTCTTTACACTTAAGAACAACATGATCTACAATACAATATCAGAATATATGAGTCTCCTTAGAGACTCAATAAGGCACCTAACTTTACCCAAAAATATATCTTTATTTCTATATTTAAAAATACTTTACCATTTTTTACTAGAGAGAGTTTTGCCAAAAATAAAATTTTCCACATTAAAGTTGTTGTCAAGAATAAACCCAAATATCTCCCAGATCTCTTGGAAAAAAAGGCAATTGAAAAAGACATGGTGAATAGGCTCATGCTAGTTACATAAAGAGAAGATTTAGTAGTCTCCCCAGGTTTCTTGAAAGGCAATTTGTGCAACAAGAAACTCCAAAGAAAGAAGAGGGATTTAGGCTCAACAAGTCTAGCTCACATATTGACAAGGCATTTCTTCCAAATGATAGGATTGAGGAAAAATTCCAGTAGTAGTTCAAATGATCAAGGATGATAGTGGGGGAGGTAAGAACTGAAAAATATATACTTAGATTTGACTAGGTGGAGGAGGGAAGAATCAAGCCAATGGAGTTGAAAGGTATAGGATGCTAGGGAGCAACAAGAGAAACTAGAATCTTCATAGGGAAGTGCATCCCTGATTAAATAATAGGTCCTCTAGTGAGTATCTTGGAGGAAATATATTTATTTTATCTCTATCCACTATATTAAAGCATCATTGCTACAAGTATCCCTAAAAGTGTAGATTCCAACTTTAGCCCATTTTTTGGTTGAACACCCTTGCACAAGTGCAAGTGGTTTGTCATTGATTTTAAGGTTCTACCAAATAGAACCCTAGCCACACCATTTATTTCCTTGTTCTTTCCTTAAGATATTACCAAGTAAGCATCTTACCCTAGCCTAGATTTTCCACAGTGACATGAACACATTGGATCCTCCCACCATGATTTTACCTTCTAGGGATAAGAGGTCCAACATGTCCAACTTGCTCCAAAATTTAGCTCCACCAGAGTAACCCCTACTAATGTTATTCCTAATAAGAGTTTTATAGGGTTCCTCCCCTTGAGAAGATTTAACAATCCACTTAATAACCAAGGATAGTCCTTGATTTATGAGGCCTTTCAAACCTAGGCCACCAATATCCCTGGCCATAGTGCACCATTCCCACCTTACAACATGAGATTTTTCACAACCTTTGCCATCAAACCATAAGAAATCATGAATTGGATTTTGTATAAATCTAAACTAGCTATCATAAAACAAATAGGTGGAGGAGAAATAAATTGAGGATAAAGATAAAATCTTCTAACATATATAGACTCTTCCAGCCAAGGTTAAATAGGCAGAATCTCACTTATTTAGTTTTGTAGTAATTTTCTCTTTAACCCACAACCACATATCATGTATACTTGGGCATATTGTTAAAGGGATTCCAAGATACCTAACCACATGGTTAGGTCCTTCCCAACCAATACCATGCTTGCCACACCATGTTGGAAGCAAGGCGTCCCAACCCAACAAGATGGATTTAGAGATTGAAATTTTGCTTCCAGAAGTAGAGCAAATAATTGATAACTTAACTATTAGATGATCCATGCTAGTTTCTTCAAGAACAAATACTATTTTTTTGTCATCAACAAATTGAACATTAGATATTTATTCTTGATTAGGGAGTGTAGGTCCTTGGACTCTTGGTGATAACAAATTATCTATCAAAAGATAATGTAGGGAATTAATAGCTATTATAAATAATCTTTGTGCCAATGGGTAACCTTTCTTGATAGATCTTGTAAACTCAAAGGGACTTGATATCTCCTCATTAATTTCAGCCATAGCTCTAGACCCTTTCATTAGGGCAGAGACCATCCGAAAAAACACTGGAGGGAAACCCAATTTTTCCAACATCATTAAAATGAAGCCCCATTGAACCTTGTCATAGGATTTTTCATTGTCTATCAGTAACATCCCAACATTTTTCCCTAGAAGTTTTTTTCTTCCAATCGAGTGTTTCCTAGTAGGTGGTTAAGTTCTCAAGAATATACCCCCCTTTGCCAAAAAATGTTTGAGTAGGATTAATGATCTTAGGTAGGATATTTTCAATCCTAGAAGCTAAGACCTTAGCCAAAATATTAAAAGTAATAGTTAGCAATGTAATAGGTCTCTAGTTCTTAATGATAATTTTGTCTCCTCCTTTAGGAATCAACTTAATAAGCCTTGAATTAATATCTTTCCTTAGAGAGCCTAACCTTTGACCAAAGTCATAAATATTCTTAAGTTCTGAACAAATCCAATTGGAATTGATTTTGAAGAATTCAATAGGTATCCCATCTGGTCCAAGGGTCTTGTCTCTACTCATAAGTTGAATAGAATTATTGATCTCCCCTAAAGCTATTGGAGCCTTGAGCAGATTGGCATCACTTGGAGAGTCATTTTTTAAAATAAGAGACTTGACTTTATCCCTATCTTCCTTCATTTTATTGCCAACATCTTAACATTGGAAGAGAAACTTGTAATATTAAGATAAAGATCTAAGAATATCCTCAGGGAAAGTAAAAGTTGCCCCATTTTCACATATGAAATCAAATTTGTCTCTTTCCTCTTTACTTTTGAGGACTTTAAAGAAGGATTTAGAGCCCTTATCACCCAAATTCACCCAATTAACTCTAGATATTATTTTAGCTCCTTGAATATTTTTTGCCAAAAGCTTTCTAAGATCATGTTTAACCTTAGTCAATTCCTCAATAGCAGTACCATTAATAGGTTGATTTTGGACTAAGGATTAAGCTTCATGGAGTGAAGTGATCAGGATAATTCCTGGGATCTAGCATCTTTGGCCTATTTCCTACCTATTATTTTAAAGAGTTCATATTTTTATTCCACTTGTTGATTGGGTCTTTACGTAAGAAGGCAAAGGAGTTATACCAATGAATGATTTTAATAGTTGCTAGAACATCTTGATCTTCTAGGGGAGATGTATTGAGGGAAAAGGATTTAGGTCTCTTCACTAAGGTATTAGGGAAATAAATTATGAAGATTTTAGAGACTACAGGGTGATGATCTAAAAGAGAGAAAGGAATGACCTTGAATGAGTTGTCATTAGTAGGTTTTGAGTAGTTGAAGATATCTCTATTAACATAGATTGTGTCCAACCTGTAGACACCTAAAAACCTTTAGAAAATAAAGTATTTTTATTTTCTGAAAAATTTCTGATGACATCATCATTTATTAATTAATTAATTATTTAATTAATTAATTTATTTTTATGCCATTAAATCCCTTTATCTTAATTAAAAATATTTAATTAAGGAATCCCTCCCAAAAATGTTTAAATCTTATTTAAACATTATTTCCTTATTTATTGATTATTTAATTAATAAATTGACCAAAAAACCCAAAATAAATAAAAAAATTATTTTTTGCCCAAAACTTGGCCAATTTCCTTAAGACCACTAAGCTCTTCCAAAATCTTCTAATCCTTCTTTAATTTTGATTAAAGGCTAATCCCATCATTTCCTACCCCTAATCCCAACTCAAAATATTTAATTAAGATTAAATATTAATTCTCATGTTTAGTAAAAAAGTTTTAATAAATATCTCCTCAACCCAAACCCTTGAAATAAATAAAACTTTATTTATTTCCTAAAAATCTAATTTATCCTCATCCTAAGAAGTTCTAGACTCTTCTAGAAAGTCTTCATCCTCATCCTAGGAAATTTTAGACTATTCTAAAAAGTCTTTATCCTCATCCAAAGTCTAGACTCTTCTAGAAGATGTCTTTAAACCTAATCCTAATCCCCTCCTAACCTTGTCACATTCCCTAAACATGGGTTAAAACTTACTAACCCAAGCCAAAGTTAACAAATATCTCCTCCTTCACCCACCCTCATTAAATGTCATCCACTTGCCTATCCCTAAGCTAATCCTAAACCATCCTAATCCATCCTCTAATTATTTGCACAAGCCTAAGCAAGCTTAAAACCCTCCTAATCAAGCCCAAGTCGAAATTGCTCTCATCTCCCTCAAAATATCTCAACCATAAAACTTTATGAAGCCCACTAGGCCATAAATGACTCTTCCAAGCCCTTTTATTACTCTTACAATTCATTATGAAGATTTTATCCCTTGAGCCTCCTTTGTTGACTCATCCTTCCCCTTTCCTCCATCCTCTCACCATGTGACATGTGTCACTCTTTGATTGGCTCTAAGAAAGCACAATCCATGTGCTCTCCTCTCAAGCAATCTGAGCCCTCCATGAGATTTTTCCCATCCTTGCATCTTAGCCCTCAATCCCTCAAGCCTCTTGCCTATAAATTGGATCCCTCTCCTTTGCAAAATAACACAATCCATGAAGTAAAGTCATAATGCCATTTTAAGAAGCCATTTACATCAAAACCATACAATCACACCCAAATTCCAACTCCATTTGAAGCCCTTTTTGAAGCATAAGCTTGAGCATACATCCTATCTATTTAGACAAAGCCACTCAACAAGAGAGCTTCTCATTGAGAGAGTCCATTAATGGCTCATATTCTCAATTGAGAGTTCATCTTAGTCTATCTTGAAGTTTATGAATTTTGTTTAGTTTGTAGAAGCTTTATTTAAATTTGGTTTCTATTAGCATACTAACATTGCTCATATACATTTTGGCACGCTCGGTGGGACCTCGCATGGGTCATCTTCATTAGCTTTTTTAGTCAAGTTTTGTATGTCATTTGCTGATTTTGGCTAATTTTGCTTGTTTTTGTGATTGGTAGGATTGTATAAATTGGTTTTGTAGGTCCACATGAGCATGAAGAAGACAAAGGAACTCATAGTCTATCTCATAGTATTTGCAGATTTTTCAAGCTTATAGGTGGACAAAGCACTTGGAATTCTTCTTCCTTTTCTTGTCTATATTCTTCTTATTCCATCTACTTCTTCTTCTTCTTCTTGTGGGAGATCTTGGCCATTTTTTTTTAAGGAAGAAAAATCATACACACTTCTTTTTAGTGCTTAAAATGAACCCCCAAATCATACTTAAATCCATTAAAAAATTAAAAATTTGCAAAAAAGAAAAAATCTTTTAACAAGTGAAACTAAACCAATCCAATCATTTGCATCCTTGCAACATCAAGGTTTTAGATGCATTCATGCAAAGTTAGGAACACTTCATTTTTGAAAATTTAAAAAGAACTTCAAGTTTCCATTTCAAAAGGTTCAAAATCAACACTAAGTACAAACTAAAATCTAAATCAAACTCAAAGCATCAATCAAGGATAAAATGAACCCCATTTGCAAATATTTTAAAGTTCTTTTAAAAATCTCATGAAAACTAAGAGTCCTAAATGGTTGCCAAAAATTGTCCTAAAAGCTTTGTTATTTGTTCCAAACAAATGTCTTGTTGCAAAATCTTGAATGTTTCATGGGTTTTTCATGCATCAAAACAATATAGGAATATCATTTTTGGGCTTAAAATATGCAAAATAGAACACAAAATCTTGAATAAAAACCAAAGTCCAAAGAGTCATTTTCACTTTTGAGTCCAAAAAAATCTTGAATGATCTAAGGTTTAAACAAAGCACTTCAAAGTTCTTAAAACAACACACAAAATCTCAATCTTGAATGCTCAAAGGAAAAAATTTGAATATTTAGTCACTTGTCTTTGAATGCATGTTGCTAAAATCACTCTTGAGTGCCATGGATTAAAATCAAGTTTTTTTTTTTTAATGAATGCATGATTAAAACAACAAATGCAATCTTGAATTCCAAGGATCAATTAACCATTGCAATATCAAACACTTCATTTGGAGCTTCTAAAATTGAACAAAACAAATCTCTTTTCCACATGCAATTTAGGTAAAGTTTGACTTTTGGACATTTAAGAAACTTTGTTAAGTTAAATACAAATTTACAAAAATCAATTTTAGTAGTTCCTTGGACTCACCTCTTTTCTAATCACCCATCAATTCAACCATTGGTTGCAATCTCAGCACCATTTATGGGGATGGGTCTACTTGAAAAAGGTGTTAAATGTTCCACAATCTAACTCACTCACTTGGTCTTTGAACATTTGTTTTAACTTTATCAAAAATTTTAAATGACCAAAACTCTAGATTAAATCGATCACACTTCAAGTTTGGGCACTAAAATTGAACAACTATTGATGTGGAGGGCCTTCGGGCGCGTGCTTGACAACGAGTCTCACACATCTTTGCTTTGGGCTTAAAACAAAATCACACCAACTCTTGAATGCTTTAAAGGAAATTAATCGATACTTGACGTGGAGGGCCTCCAGGCGCGCGAGTTTGCTTTTGTTGACCCTAACTCTTCTTCTTGTTTGCATTCTTCGATCGATTTACTTTTGTTGGTGCTTCAAGTTGGAATTGAACATTGTCTCTTAAACATGAGTGCTTGCAAAGTCTAGATTAGCACACATAAGAGTCAGTTGGTAAAAGAACAAGCGTGTTTTTTTTAGCCCAAGGTCATCCAAGTCTTCTCTCCCCTTGTCGTCTTTCGAGGCCATCTTGGGTGCATAAGATTAGGATCCAAAACCTTGTTTCTTTTTAAGAGGCCTGCTTGGGGATTTCATCACCCCTTGGACGACCTCAACTCCCGCGTTCTGGCAGAGTATAAGAATCGGGAGGTGAATCGAAAGACACCTCTCTTGGGATCAAGATTTTGTCACTCGGGCTAAGCCTCAAGGAACTTTATACCCTTTATACCTCTCTCGGCTGTGTGACATCTTTTTGGTTTCATCTACGGATTTGGGCCTCACGTACCTTGGGTATATCGAGGACTCCCTAACTAAACCAACTGTCAGCCTTGTAGACAACCATCTAGGATGTTAATGTGCTTGAAGTGACTGATCGAAACATTTGTAGAACACACACACTCCTTGGCACAAGTATCACATTCTGGGAATCAAAACTTCTATCTGGTTGTTTCTATCTATTGCTTGGTCTTTTACTTATTGAATGAATGTTTTCCAAACTTGGTCAATCCTAGCTTAGGGTACACTTAGCATAGTCACTGCCTATTTCAGAAGTTAAACGAGTTGAAGCAAAATAACCGAGGTCTCTCAAAGCCAAGCAGATTCAAGAATTCATGTCAGAGCAACCCAAACCCAAACAGAAGTTCCACAAAGTTAAACTCAAACCATCTCAGGCATACCAATAACTTTCAGCCAAGAGAAAGGAAATAACACCAAGCCCGCAAATTGCCAAACTCCACAAAGTAGAGGAAAAAGTTGCTGACGAAGCACTTCAAGAGGCTTGGTTAGAGCGCACCATCAAATTTAGCCAACATCTAGGAGTTAATCCTGCTTATGCCTTACCAACTAGGCATGATTTCTATGATTATACACCCTTGTTTCTCCACATCTTCTTGGATAAGCTTCACTTTAGAGTCATCTTTGTAGAAAAGCCATCCATCTTAGGTTATCGCCTTAAGCATTATTAGCTCATCCATCTCATTTAGAATCAAACCATCTAGCCAGCAATCCAAAAACTGCACATCTAAGCTTTCAAAATTGTTGTCACCTTGCTAAAAGTTTGCCATTCCTAAAAACTTTCAAAACCACCAATCTCACCAAGGTTATCCCTTTTGACAAAGCTTTGTCTAGGGTAATCTAGCTTTGCCACTTGTTATCCCTCATCACCTTGAGCTAAAGGTTGGGATCCACAAGTGGTCAATCTCGTGTTCTTCCTAAAGGATCATTAGTCTATCCTTAAGTTGACACAATCACCACCAAGCTTGCACATAGGAAAGTAGACCTTTTGTGCTTTGGCAACATATCTTTGAAGTTAGAATCCCCAACCCAATCCTCCTTAGGTTTTGTCATATAGCTTTGTCTCAACCTAGGAAATCATTTGCATAGAAAAGCCTTCCTCCCTTTTGCATCCACCAGCATTTGTTGCATCTCATCCCTAGGAGCATTTTTCATGCCACCTGTCACTCGCTTAGCCAAGAAGAAAGAAACAATGGATACTTTCAATAAGAATCAAAAAAATAGAATAATCAAAAAGTATCTCTTCCTTGTTGAGGCAATCAATACTTTCTAGAATTTGTACAATTGGGGGTTCAATTTCTTGCTCAAGGTGTACATATTGGTCTTCCAAAGGATTGAAATGATTAGGGTAAATAGACACCATATGTTCTATCCTTGGGAAAGGAATTTTCTTCTTGGTTGAAGGGAAAAGGAGTTTTTTATCAGTCCAACTCTTTTTTTAATAAATAAAAGGGAAAGTTATTGGGCATTGAGGAGATGCATAATAGGTTTGGGTGATTTAGAATAAAGGCCAAGTCAACATTTTGCACATCCGACAAAGATTCAAGTTCCTTTAATGGGGAATGAGACACCACAACTTAATGCTCTTGAGACACAATTGCTCCTTAAGAATGTCTAAGGGTGCCCTTATAACTTTGTCAATGTCATGAATCCATTGGGAGGCATCTAGATCCGCATAAATTTGCTTGGGGTCTGACTGTGAAGTAGAGTTAACAATAACAGTCTTGATTTTAGGGGGGTAGTTTAGGTGCTAGAGCTTTAACTTACTAGAAATAATTTTCCTTTAACAACAAACATTCTTTCTTCCTATGCCCATCCCTTCTACAAAGATAATAGGCATTGAGAGCTCCCATGTAAAATACTATGAAAACAATACCCGAGTTTCACTGAGTTCCAAATAAAGAAATTTAGAGGCTTCTATACCAAGGTACATGGAGAGCATAACCCTAACATATGCATTAGGAATAAGAGGGTTTGGTTGGTCTATTTTCAAAACCCACCCAATAGGCTCCAAGAGTTGGAGCATAAATTTCCATTTGAATGTTGGAAAATTGCTCATAGTGACCCATCGAGGCTTGAGAGGGCTAGGACTTCCTCATTAGAGGAGTCAAGTGACCAAGGAGGGGCACAATATTCACAATTTTCGACCTTCCAAAATTTCCTTTTGACAATGGATTTTTGAGAATTAGTTTTGCAAAAGATAAGAATAAACAAACCTTTTTGTATCATTTTGCAGAAAGAATAATGGTAACCTATTTTTTGACCCATGCTATTTGAAGCTAGACATTTATAAATTTTCTCAACAACAATTTTTTGATGCAATGAAAAAAATGGCCCAATGTTTAAGCCTATATTTTTTCCTGTCTATCTCTAAACTCAAATGGACATTAGGTTTAACGATAAACTTGGGTAAAGTAGGGTCCTTGCCTCTAGTTCCTTGTTAGAAATGCTTTAGAACAACAGAGAGGGGGGGTGAATCAGTTATTCAAGGTCCAAATGTCCTAATAAATTTTTTTCACTAAGTATAGTGAGCCCATTAAAACTAACCATGCATCCAAGCTAAACATTCTTCTTAGCAAGTTACTGATAAATCGACATGTAGGAATAATACATGAAAAATTAACACACACAATGATTTACATGGAAACCCAATTTGGGAAAAACCACTAGTAACATGCTACTCCTTTCTTACTCTTCTAAATTGATGCCCTGTGAAAGGCCTACTCTGTTAAAGGCTGCAAAACACACTGTTAAATGTGACCCAATTAAGAGATTTCAACCACCCTGTTAGAAGTGGGCTTGGTTAAAGGACTTTAGAACATTCGCTTGGAATGTCACCTTATTAAAGGATTTCTCAATGGTGGTTATACCAACCTAAGTCCATAGGATTTTTCCCTAACTGATACAATTGCTAGAGAGTAATAATAAGGGCTTTTGATATGATATAACTCACAACATAACTTGCAGATTTCAGATCTCAATTCAGTTCACAAATTTTCCTGACTTACAGTCTCTGCAGCTCTGACAGCTTGTCCTCCTCTCAAGCTTTGTCTCCTTGAGTCTCCATGCTCGTTGTACCAATGAAATCACCTCTGTGGTCACCTATCAAAGCAGAGTCTTTGTACTTTGTTCTTCCCTCTTAATGCCTTCTCCTTGACACCACACTCTCTCTCCAATCTCTCTTTACTTCTTAACCTGTAACTCCTTAAGTAGGAGTTTAGAATACCTTTCCCGATCTAATCTTCCCACTCTTATTTTGGGTTTGAATGGATTAGGTAAGATATGGTGTATCTTCCCCTTATCTTGTTTCTTCTAGAAACATTATGTGGAATCCACCTATATTTTTCTAAAAATGGTTAACCTAGAATTTTGTGCCACTAGCTCAACATCCTTATCTTCCATCTGGTTCACAAAATTCAAGGTAACATACTTACCGTCTTAGATCTGGTGAATCTTTGACTTTTCAAATAACGTAGCAATTTGGCACTATTGACTTTCTGATGCTCGGTACATACTATGTTACTCAGCATCAACTAAGTTATACTAATGCTCGACACCTATTACATTTTGTCTAGCTCGACACCTAAACTTACTCAGCACCTTCTGTTTCACTCGACATACACTAGATTTTGCATTTGCTTGGCACTTACTGATAATCTATTCGGCATGAACTAACTTGCTCGGCACCCACTAATGAATTTAGTCAAGCTTTACAGACAGTTTTGTTATAACTTATTCTTCTAGAGTTTCTAAGTGTAGCCAACCTCTGTATCTTCAAAAAGTATTATCAATACATCATTTTACCAATGCCTTAACTGATCCTTGTACTTCATTACAAAATCATAACTCAACCTTTCCCTTAGGTGCTTTTGTTACATCTTATTGATTAAATCCTCTTCATTAATCAACTAAGTGATAATACTTGGATCTTATAAGCAATTTTCATTCCAACAAATGGAAGGTTTGACATCAGTGACAAAATGATGATTGAAAACATTCTTTATACACAATCTCCCTTCTTCAATAATGATCTTTTCAATCAAATTTCAACAATCTCCCTCTTTGGCATTGATGGCAAACCAAATTGATCAACCAAGTTATCAAAATGCTAACTAGGTTAAAATAGTAAGTCAATTGCCAAAAAGAAAAAATTGTATCCAAAATTATTCATTCTATCATGCAACTTTGGATTTCTTATGACTCTCTCTGAATTCTGTAAGTAACTCCCTCTTTCAAAGTATTAGGGATTTCTCTTTTGCTGATACATTGTCTTCTCCTTTTTTTGTTCTACTCCCTCTCTAATCTTATCATCCTGATTGATTTTGGTTTGTGTTGTTTTCTCTCTCTTAGCTACTATTTCCCTTCTCCTTCCTTTTTTCTATTTCTCCCTTTACACATTTGATCCTATAGATTTGATTAGTTTCTGCTATTTCTCCCTCTTTGACAACAATGCCAAAGACATATTATTTCAGCATTTTATTATGCAAGTGCAACATTTGTAGGAACTCCAATTTCTCCCTCTGTCACCTTGCTTGTGACTTGTTTGGAATTTCAATATTTTAATTACTTCAGGAAAAACCTAAAGTAAGTATCCTCTGCATCAATTTATATCATCTCAACAATCAACTCATTTGATGCAGGGCAATCTTGCTGTTACTTAAACAATCTTGGATAGGGGTATTACCCCTAACTTCCCTCTAAGATACTCAAATGCATCTTTAGGTAATGGTTTTGTGAAGATGCCAACAATTTGTTCCTTTGAGTTGACATATTCCATCTTCACTTGTTTGTCTTCCACCAGTTCTCTTACATAGTGATACTTAATTGCAATGTGCTTTATTTTGGCATGCATCATAGGATTCTTTGATATGTTGATGGCACTTGTGTTATCAAAATAGAGTATCATAGGTTCAGTTATCTCTTCCTTCATACCTTTCAACAGGTGCTTAATCCATACAATAATGGTGCAGTTGATAGCATCAACAACATATTTTGCTTTCGTTGTGGACTGTGAGGTACAACTTTGACTGTGAGGTACAACTTTGCTTTTTGCTAGTCCAAGTGACTAATCTTTTATCTAAGAAGAGTGCTCCTCCACTGGCACTTTTTATATCATGAATATTACCTCCTCAATCTGCATCAGTATAGTCATTCAACTCAAACTTTTCAATCCTCTTGTAGTATAAGCCAAAGTCATCTATTCCTTAGGTACATCATTATTCTTTTTACTGCTATAGGATGATTTTCTCTTGGATTTGCAAAAAATCTTGCCACTATTCCAATAGATAATGCAATGCCTAGTCTACTGTGTACAACATACTATAACTTTCCAATCATTGATCTGTACATTGTCTAATTTACTTCAGCTGATTCATCATTCTTGGATTACTTATGTCTTGTTACCATTGGTGTACTGATTAGTTTTCAATCCTCTAAGCCAAAATTTTTGACTATCTCCTTGATATATTTTGATTGGGTCACAAATATGCCATGTTTCTATTGATGTACTTGCAATCCAACAAAGAATTTGATTTCCCGAAACATTGACATCTCAAACTCATGTTTCATCCGATCAGAAAAATCTTTGCATAGTGCATCTTTTCCTCCAAATATTATATCATCAACAAAGATTTCAGATATTAGAATGTCTTTACCTTTTTTTGTCTTGATATATAGGTTTTTGTTGTCATCTATTCTCTCAAATCCTATCTTCACAAGATATTTGTTAATTCTCTCATACCAAGCTCTAGGCGCTTTTTTCAAACCATAGAGTGCTTTATTTAGTTTGCAAACCATATCCTTGTTGTTGTCATCAACAAATCCCTCTGGTTTTTCTATGTAAACTTCATCTTCTAGTATACCATTCAAAAAAGTAGACTTTACATCCATTTGGTAGACTTTAAAACCTTTGTAAGTAGCATATGCAAGTGGAGTTTTTACTCCTTCCATCTTTGCAACACGGGCAAATGTTTCCCCATAGTCCAGTCCTTTTTCTTGAGCATAACCTTTACATACTAGTCTGGCCTTATTTCTTGTGATCTCACCATTCTCATCTAGCTTGTTCCTAAATACCCACTTGGTACTAACCATATTCTTATCAGCTAGTCTTGGAACTAAGGTCCAAATTTTGTTCTTCTGTATCAACTCAATCTCCTTGTCAAATAGCTTTGCACCAATCATCATCTTGTAGTGCATCTTTCACTATTTTGGGTTCAATCTTGATCAACAGACATGATTCATTTCTTAGTCTATTCCTTGTCATTGGTCTGGGTTCCTTGTCACCAATGATTTGTTCAACAGGGTGACGTCTTCTCACATACTTGGATAGCCTTGGTTCTGTCCTTGTGTCCATGTTTGGTCTTTAAGCTTCAGAGTCACTATGCACATCTCTTTCAGGTAGCTCAGTATCTCTTTCATGTGTACTGACATTCATTGGTTGTGACTTGGTTGATACTGAAACTTGTTGCTGATTGCCAACTTGATTGGTAGCTTCTTCTTTAGTAGGCATTCCTACATAGAAGTATACAACAAATTTGTACTCTGTTGGTTTCTTGATGGATTTGTCAACTTGAACTTCTGTATGCTCATCAAAGTTTAAATTTGCACTCTCCACAATTTTGTTAGTGTTAGTATTTAAACAGTTATATGCTTTACTTCTAGTGGAGCATCCAAGGAATATACCTTCATCACTCTTTGCATCAAACTTGCCATTTCTAGGGTCTTTAAGAATATAGCACTTACAACCAAACACTTTGAAATGTTTTACATTGGGTGAGTGACCATACCATAATTCAAAAGGTGTTGCATTTGTACCTTTCTTGATTTGTGCTTGATTCAGGGTGTAGACAACTGTACTTATAGCTTCTCTCCAGTACTTTAGAGCAACATTCTTCTCCATCATTAATGTTCTGGCACAATCCATCACTAATCTATTTCTCCTCTCTGCAATTCCATTCTGTGGGGGAGTTCTAGGTGCTAATGTTTGCCTCTTAATTCCTTTATCATTGCAAAATGTCTCAAATTCTTTTGATGTGAACTCTCCTCCTCTATCGGATCTTAGGCACTTTAGACTCTTCCCTGTTTCTTTCTCAATCCTAGCCAAATGCCACTTCAACATTTGAAAAATATCATATTTTTGCTTTAAGAATATGACAGTCATCATCCTAGAGTAGTCATCAAAAAACAACATTATATATCTATCTCCTTTGTAGCTTTGCACTTCTATTGGGCCACATAAATCAATATGGACTAAATCTAGTACTTCTTTGGAAGTATAGGTTTTTCTTTTAAAGCTTGACTTGGTCATCTTTCCTAGCTAACATTGTTTGCACATTGTATTGTCAAGCTTCTTCAGTTTAGGCAAACCTCTAACTTTCTTCATCTTGCTGATGCTAATAAGATTATCAAAGTTGACATGACATAACCTTTTATGCCATAGCCACACATCATCAAATCTGACAATAAGACAGGCACCATCCTCCATATCTAGGTAAAATAGATTACTCCTAGTTTGGTCTCCTTTTCCTATCAGATTTCCATAGTGTCATATATTTTGGCATTTTTGTTTCCAAATTCTACTTTGCATCCTACATTGCCTAACTATGACACACTCAGCAGATTGTAGTTCAAACCTTCAACATAATATGAGTTATTATATGAAATTTTCTCTATAAGCTTAATGGAACCTTTTCCTTTGATTAGACATGGAGCATCATTTCCAAATATCATACTAAGTTAAGGTAAAAAACTTACTTTTGTCTCCTGTCATGTGATGTGAGCACCCACTGTCTATTATCCACCTGTCATTCTTTTTTACACAGGTTACCAGTGATTTTGCCTCATCTTCATCTGACTCATCCTTCATGGCTACATAGACTACCTCATCATTATTTTCATCAGAATTCTCTTCTTCAACAATGTAGCACTTTTTGCCTTTGTCTTTGTAATCTCTACTATTATCTTCTCTTCTATTTTTGTATTTATTGCCTTCTTCATAGTTCTTCTTCTATGTACACCTTGCAACTATATGTCCCACTTCATTGCAATTAAAACAAATGATAGGCATTTTACCTTTGCCTCTGTGAAATCTTCTAGCTAACAATGCTTCCAATTGTTCCATATCTTCTTCATATGTGATGCTGTCACTGGATGCATATTTTATCTTTCTTTTCTTCTTCTTTGGTTTCACCTCTTCAGTTTCTTTTAACAATAGCTTGGCCTTGAAAGTAGATTCGAGATTCTCAGGTCTGTAGTTATCAAAGTTGGATAACTCAAATACAGTAAGTGTTCCCACTATACCTTCAAGAGTTAGTTTGTTTCCTGGTATGCATCTCAACTCTTGGATGGCTGATACTCTAATAACATAGATAGGGAGAAAGGTTCTTAAAACTTTGCTAATAATAGTCTCATCATCTAAATGACCAACCACACTTCTTATTGCACTCACTACTTCCTTTATTCTAGAGGCATATTGATCAATGTTCTCACTTTCCTCCATTCTCATGTCATCAAATTTTCCTTTGAGGCTTTCTACTTTTTCTTTTTGGACATTCTTATCTCCTCCATAAATATTTTTTAGGGCTTCCCACAGCTTGAATGCAAAGTTACATCCCTTGATGTCATCAAATTCAACATAGTTGAGGGCAGAGGCAATTTCCAACATTTCCTAATTGTGCACCTTTTTCTTCATATCTTTTGCAGTAGGAACACCATCTAGATCAACATGTTCCACTTTGATTGAGGTTTGTGCATGATCACCTATTGATCCAAGCTACAACCTCATTAAACTTTTCCATGCAACAAAGTTATCTCTATTGAGCTTGGGAAATTCTCTCTTAGACATCTTGATCTTTCTGCTTCTAGTACCTTAAAACCAAATCAACAGCTGGCTTTGATACTAATTGTTAGAAATGCTTTAGAATAACTGAGAAGGTTGGGCGGGGGGGGGGGGGTGAATCAGTTATTCAAGGTCCAAATGTCCTAATAAAACTTTTTCACTAAGTATAGTGAGCCCATTTAAACTAACCATGCATCTAAGCTAAACATTCTTCTTAGCAAGTTATTGATAAATCAACATACAGGAATAAGACATGAAAAATCAACACATAACACAATGATTTACGTGGAAACCCAATTTGGGAAAAACCACCAGTAACATGCTACTCCTTTCTCGCTCTTCTAAAGTGATGCCCTGTGAAAGGCCTACCCTGTTAAAGGCTACAAAACACACTGTTAAATGTGACTCGATTAAGAGATTTCAACAACTCTGTTAGAAGTGGGCCTAGTTAAAGGACTTCAGACCATTCACTTGGAATGTCACCCTGTTAAAAGATTTCTCAATGGTGGTTAGACCAACCTAAGTCCATAGGATTTTTCCCTAACTGATACAATTGCTAGAGAATAACAATAAGGGCTTTTGATCTAATATAACTCACAACATAACTTGTAGAATTCAGATCTTAATTCAATTCACAAATTTTCTTGGCTTACAGTCTCTCAAGCTCTGACAGCTTGTCCTCCTCTCAAGCTTTGTCTCCTTGAGTCTCCATGCTTGTTGTGCCAATGCAATCACCTCTGTGGTCACCTATCGAAGCAGAGTTTTTGTACTTTGTTCTTCACTCTCAATGCCTTCTCCTTGACACCACACACTCCCTCCAATCTCTCTTTGCTTCTTGACCTATAAATCCTTAAGTAGGAGTTTGGAATACCTTTCTCGCTTTAATCTTTCCACTCTTATTTTGGGTTTGAATGGATTAGGTAAGATACAATGTATCTTCCCCTTATCTAGTTTCTTCTAGAAGCATTATGTGAAATTTTCCTATATTCACCTAAAAATGATTAACCTAGAATTTTGTGCCACCAGCTCAACATCCTTATTTTCCATTTGGTTCACAAAATTCAAGGTAACAAACTTATTGGCTCAGATCTAACAAATCTTTGACTTTTCAAATAATGTAGGAGCTCGACACTATTAACTTTTTGATGCTTGACACATACTATGTTACTCGACACCTACTGTGGATTCACTCGGCATCAACTAAGTTTTACTAATGCTCAACACCTATTACATTTTGTCTAGCTCAGCACCTGAACTTACTTGGCACCTTCCGTTTCACTTGGCACACACTAGATTTTGCATTTTCTTGGTAGTTATTGATAATCTGATCGACTTGAACTAACTTGTTCGACACCCACTAATGAATTTAGTCAAGCTTTGTAGACAGTTTTGTTATAACTTATTCTTCTAGAGTTTCTAAGTGTAGCCAACCTCTATATCTTCAAAATGTATTATCAATACATCATTTTACCAATGTCTTAACTGATCCTTGTACTTCATTACAAAATCATAACTCAACCTTTCTCTTAGGTGCTTTTGTTACATCTTATTGATTAAATCCTCTTCATCAATCAACTAAGTGATAGTACTTGGATCTTATAAGCAATTTCCATTCTAGCAAATAGTAGGTTTGACATTAGTGACAAAACAATGATTTAAAACATTCTTTATCAACAATCTCCCTTCTTCAATAATGATCCTTTCAATTAGATTTCAGCATTCCTTTCATGGTTGGTTGAGCAGTAGAGTCGAGTTCTTCCCTAATGAACTTGACTTTTCCAAGTAGGGTTCTACTTCCTTAGGGGGGTCTATTTGAATCACACCGGTCTCTCACCATCATTCTATTTTTTTGCTTCTATTTATTTCTTTACATGGTGCTTGTGTTAAGAAGATGCAATGACCAAATCAATTTGGGTGTGCAAAGAATAAATCTAGGTGTCATCATTTTTACTAAGTGGAGGGAAGGTGACAAATAATCAATGTCTTAAATTCCTTGCCTTCATACCACCTCGAGATGTAGAGGCCATTAAGGCTTGGATGTAGTACATCAATGGATTTACAGTATACGAGTTGTAGAGCTCTCCCTTCCTTAGGTTATTCATATATCTAGCCACCTTATGTGCTTCCTCCTCTTACTTCTTTGACCCAAGACTCAATTAGTGGAATTCTTATGTATAGAGGCGTATATCTAACTTCCTTTGCTTAAGGTTATGAAACCTTTTATACATATGTATCTCATAATATATTAGCAAAAACTATGCCTTTATACTGGCTTGCATCCTCTCCCATGAGGCTATTTTCTTCTTACCTTCTTGAACCCCCTCTTCTTGCAATATATTACAGAACATTAGGGAAGATCCTTTCAACCTTGACTTAAGAAAGCTAACTCTCTTTGTCATAGGTACTTCTTTGACTCCAAAATGGTTATTAAGTGCCTCTATCTAGTCTATCAACTCTACTCCATTCATACTTCCATTGTAGACTGGTAGTCCTTCAAAGTTGTCCCAGATCACTAATTTGAGAGCACCTGCAAACATCGTTTGGAATGTAGACATATCCTTCTTATTTGAGGTTTCTACCTCACCTCCCTCTTGTTGTTCTTCAGAACCATCTTCCCAAGATTTGTTCTCATATTTGGATTCTTCATCATGTCATGCACTATATTCTTGATAGCCTCTTCATTCATTTTCCTAGGAGGCATTGGATTAGCCAATACTTATGTCTTTATGTTTGACATACATTAGACTGATCCCAATATTGGCTCTAATACCAATATGATGCAAATTGACCAATGGTTCTACATATATCCTTTTGGATTCTTGTGATACAAGGTTCTTAGGCACCTTTCCTCCAGGATGTGCACACCTAAAATTGTCCTTTCTCTCTAATATTAATTTTTATTAATATTTGCCCTTAACATTATAGTTAATTTTAATAATCAACTCTATTGTATATTTTTCTATGCATTTGACTATATTTATTTTGGTTGGATAAATTCATTACCTCTTTCGTATTTTATTTTTTTAAAATATTATTCTCTCAATATATTAAATTTATTTTAATATATGGTTCCTCCATCTCTTTTATTTAAATACATTTTATTTATTTAAATCCCCTACGTAGGTAATATTCTTCTAGACCTTTTTGGATTACATTTATTTTAAGTGAAAATTCATCTTATTCACTAATTCTTGTCTCCACCTTAATCCTATTTTTAGTATTGATTAAAAGTGCATTTAATCATGTGCACAAATATTTTTTCCAAGGTGGACCTATTTGAATTAAATTAAATTTAATTCAAAATTTGTCTTACTGATAATCTTAATTAAAGTACATTTAATCTTGAACTATATCTAATAATACACACAATCACCTTTTCTAAGGTGCCAACTCTCCTTTTTCCTCCAATCATTTCAATTTTTTTATTTTTTCTCCATGAAAGTGAAATCTTTTACTTTTGCATATGTTTGCCTCTTAATCTTAGCCACTCATTCTTTTTTCCTCTCGATCTTAGGGTTTATTTTTTCACCTCTTAATTCTAGCTACTCATTCTTTTATTTGCTTCTTAATCTCAACCACACTTTTCTTTCCATTTTCTATAAAAGGAGCCATATCCTTCAGTTGTAGGCTAATAATAAGGAATTGGCAACAAACAATGATGAATCAATAGGTCATTAGCATTGCATACTAGAGCACTTGGAACACTTAAAGCATTCATGATGATGGGTGCTCCCCTTAATACCATGACAAATAATAGAAACAAAGAACAACACAAATTAAGATAACAAAATATGGACTTGATATTATCGCTACAAATGCATAATTATATAATTACAATATACAAACCCACATGGGTGCCTTCCTTACAATAGTCTACAAGACAAAGCTACGACTATCAGCCAAAACTGCCCCAGACAACCTATGAGCCTTCCTTATATAGGCACTTTTAACTACCTGAGAAGGTTCTAGACACTAGGCCCTAACCCTTGACACTGACCAACCTCATATTATATCATTTCATTACACTTTATTACATAAGATTGACTCAATATAGTTTACAAATTACATTTCCACTTTTGGAGACCATAACTAGTAAACTATTGACCCGATGGGCTATTATAACTCAATTCTAGAATCCTTAGCTAACAATCTCCAATAGCTGATTTTTGCAAGCGTCCATTACCTAAGGGTTTTCCTTTTTTTGGAATAATTTAGGCCTTCATCATTGGACCCAAATTTTGGATAGCCAAAATTCATACCACAAATCGACAATATCTGCACCGATACATATAATATGACCATAAAACTCATCTGACAGGCTGATATATCAAAGATGAACCTCCACATATAAGATTAGAACAATTTGATCACATAATACCAACTTACTAAAATTAGCTAGCTCCCACAAATAATAACTCTATATAGGAATAACCCTTGTTAAAAACACAAAAAAATGGAAAAGTGGAAATATAATTTTTTTTAGGTGATGTAAGATTGTTCTTACACCTAGGATAGTCATGCATGAGACACCCAGGGTAATTTGAGAAGTGGCCCTATCATGTCTCAGGTAGTTAGAGGAAACCCAAGATGGTCAACTTCCTTGCATGCTAGCCATGATGAATCCTCCACTACCTCCCTTTTCATTTGACTAGATACTCCTCATATGTTCTATTCCTTCTGCTTCTTCCCACATGATTGTCCAATATCTCCTCAATCTCCTATGTAGCTAAGGTAGATGCCAAAATAATCCACTATGCTTCTGCAACTAGATGTCCATCACCTCCCTCATAATATTATGTCAAATCTAAAATGTTAAACACTATTAAAATATTCAGTTTAACAGACAACTCTACTTCATAAGCATTTCTAGAATCATTCTTTTTCACTATCTTGCAAAGTCCAAACTTATTCATTTTTAGCTTATTATATGTACCCATTGGAAATATCTCATTCCAAAAATGAACCATGACTTCATCACCAATCTAGAATTCCTTATACCTCATTTTCCCATCTGCCTTAGCCTAATAGTGTGTATTCATCTTTGTAATGTTCTTCCTCAACTCCTCATGTATGTTCTTCAAATGTTGAACAAAATCTTCTGCTTCAATACTTGTTATCTCTCCTTTATCCAATTGCCTCAATTCAGAAGCATTTTTGGTACTACTCCCATATAAAATTTGGAATGGTGATTTACCAGTACTCTTATCGATAGAATTATTGTATGCAAATTCTTCTTGTGATAAAATCAGATCCCAACCTTTTGGATTATCTCCAACTAGGCATCTCAACAAATTCCCCAAACTCTAGTTCACAACTTTTGTTTGTCCATTAGTTTATGGATGATGGGATGAATTGAACTTCAAATCTATCTTCAATTTCTTCCATTATGTGTATGCAAAAAATACTCAATGAACTTGGTATCTCAATTAAAAACTATACCCTCTGGCAAACCATGTAGTCTCACCACTTCTCTAAAAAATAACTCTGCCACATGAACAACATCACTAGTCTCTTGCAGGGAATGAAATGTGTCATTTTTGAAAATCTCTCAACCACCACAAATATTGAATCATGCCCTCATCGTGTCCTTCGTAAAACAAGAATGAAATCCATGCTAACATCTTCCCATGACTTCTCAAGTACAGGTAATGGATGATATAACCTTGTATTTTTCTTCACTCCTTTCACCATCTAACATACTCTAAAACAATGCACAAACTTATTCACATCATGTTGCAACTGTGCCCAATAATAATTCTTAGAACCAAAGCAATGGTTTTATCTCTACCAAAGTGTCCAACCAATCCTCCATTGTGCTTCTCCTTGATGAGATTCTCTATCATGGAACTATTGGGAATGCACAAATGACTTCCCTTAAACAACACACCATCTTGGATTATGAAATCCAGCCACTTTGTCCTATCAATTTTAACATGTTATGTACAAGCTTTCCAAGCTTGACCAAAATTAGGATCCTTCAAGTACAAATTCTTGAGATCCTTGAACCCAACCACCTCAATCTACATTTCTATCAACAAAACTTGTCTTCTAGTAAGTGTGTTTGTAACTTTGTTAGACTTCCCACTCCTGTGTTTCAAAATAAATGTATAACTCTGTAAAAACTCAACCCATTTGAAATTCTTTTGGTTCAATCTTTCTTGATTATTTAAATATTGCAAAGCTTGATGATAAGTATACAAGATAAACTCCTTATGAAAAAAGATAGTGTCTCCACTTCTTCAATTCTTGGACTATAGCATAAATTTTTTGATCATAAATAAAATATTTTCTTTTGGCATGATTCAACTTCTCACTAAAATAAGCAACAGGTCTAGACACCTTCTTGGCTCAAAACAACTCCCTATTGCAATACCACTAGCATCACAATCTACTTGAAACACCTTAATAAAATCTAGAAGTGCTGAAATAGGCTACTCTATAACTTTCTATTTGAATAGATTAAAGCTCTTATCTGCACCTACAATCCACTTGAATTCCTTTCTATCTCCTCTCATTGTTTTAGTTAAAGGTCAACAAATAATGCTACAACCTCTGTTAAATTTTCTGTAAAAACTAGCTAGTCCATGAAAATATCTTACCTTTGTTGCACTCCTTAGAGTAGACTATTCAAGGATAGCCTTCACTTTCTCAGGATCCATTTTCAGACCTTCTACAGATACTACAAATCCTAACTACACCAACTCCTTCTTCACAAAACTACACTTCTTCAAATTTATTAGCAACTTTTCCTCCCTCAACTTGTCAAACACCTTACGAATGTGCATCAAATGCTCCTCCAATGTCTTACTAAAGACCAAAATATCATCTAGGTAAACAATGACAAACTTCCCCAAAAACTCCTTAGTACCTTATTCATGAGCCTCATGAAAGTGATCAGTGCATTGGTTAGCCCAAAAGGCATGAATAACCACTCATACAATCCTTCCCTTGTCTTGAAGGCATTCTTCCACTCATCTCCTTCTCTGGTGCAAATTTTATGGTACCCACTCTTCATATCTATCTTTGTAAAATACAAAAATTTGCTCAAATAGTCCATAATATCATCCATCCACAGAAATGGAAATTTGTACTTGATTGTGATCTTGTTGATAGCTCAAGAATTTGTACACATCCTCTTATCTCTATTCTTCATAGGTGCCAATACTACTGGTACAACACATGGACTTAGACTCTCTCAAATCAACCCCTTCTACAATAACTCATGCACTTGGTTGTTTAACTCAACACTTTCTATTGGTGTCATTCTATGGGCTGCCTTATTTGGAAAATTGGCTCCTGGAATCAAGTCCATATGGTGACTAATCTTCTATACTAGGGATAATCCATCATGTACATTATCTGACACAATATAGGAAACTCCTCCAATAAATATGCCATTTCTATAGGTACCTCCTCTACTTTATCTTTACCATCTTTTGGAATTACAAAAAAACACATATTCTCACACCTCATATCCTTGAGACACTCCCTTCCATCAACAAAATATATTCTGGCAACACTACATACCTTTTCTTCTTTCTCCTTCAATGGCTTCAACTTATGTTTCACTCCATCATTTGTCAGAGTGTAGGTATTTGCATGCCCATCGTGTACAATATGCCTGTCAACCTGCCATGACCTACCCAAAAACATATGACATATGTCCATAGGTATGATATCACATAACACCTCATCTTAGTAGCTTCCACTCTTGAACTTCACTAAACATTTCTCATTGACCATGACCTTGTAGTCATCCTACACCCAAGCAATACTATATGGACGCAAGTGTTTTTGCCTCTTCAACTTTAACTTCGTGACCATCTTTTCAGATACCAAATTGTTAGTACTTCCACCATAAATGATCACATCATAACACTTATCTTCACATTTGCACCTTGTGTGAAACAAACTCCTCCTTTGACCAATTTATTCTTACCACTCAACAAGACTCCTTTATTGACTAGGACTTCTCCTCTTTCAAGATCTTCAGAATGTGATGATTTAGCATCTTCATCAATATGCGCTACTCTGGCCTAGCCTTTAGTTCTTCTATCATTCCTTCCTTGGTAGTTAGAGTACTCAAACTATTTATGCGCTTCTTCTCTGCAATGAATTTTTTTTTGCACGAAAGCCTCTTCTTCCAGATCCTTGTCCTCTTCCTTTTCCTCTCTCATCTCTATTGTTCTAGTCATCGAAATGATTGGAATTGTTTCACCTTTGAAAATGACTACTACCACTTGCCTCATCCTTGTTCTTCTTATTATCATTCTAGCCTCCATAAGATCATTCACTAGATCTTCCATCACAACCTCTTCCACTATATTTGTTATCAAACTTCTTGTTTAGCTTTTTGTCAACTCTTAGAGAAAATTGATATGCCTCTTTAATATTGTTCATTCAAACTAGATTCAATTCCTCCTAAATGCTTGAACTCAACCCATTAAGATAATGGGTAACTTTACAATATCTCTTAGGAATTTTTAAAATCCCCACAAAGTATAGATCATGCATTAGTACCCGTTCTCCTTTTGGTTGCACTAACCAGATTAATTTCGTAGGAGGTTTTGTATTCCAATGTATGTATGAATTGGTAAGTGATATACATATTAGCATTGCTTACAATATCTTATTATACAATTCTTAAATAGAGGTTTGAATGATTAAAATCCCTTTCTTCAACCTTCTTCCATGTTATTTAGTGTACATAAATAGGTTGTAGAACTATGATTTTGGATATGAGTAGTACATGTGTAAGAGTAGGATTAAGGAAAGTTACATCAATTTTCACCAAGAACTAGTTGAAAGTTAACTTCTCCCAAAAATATGACTTATCCCTCCATTTTGCAATGAAAATTCTAGGATGAAAAGATTATTGCCTTTTCCTTCCAAATTTGAAGTTATATTAGGATATGAGATTCCAATGATAGTCAAATTCAAAATCAAAGTCCTATCTTCTCCATCGTGTATCTAGGTGCATTTATTGTTACTCATTTTTGTTAGAGTAATAATATTCTTTCTTAATAATTAAATCATATTGATTTAATTATTAAGTCACTTATTATCTCTAGTTTACTTAAGCTAAACTTTAGGCATATAATAATTAATTCTTTTATTAATTATTATCATGCAACCTAGGTGATTTTCCTGCTAGGGTTTTGATCTCCTTTTATAATGATTGATCTCTTTGTAATTTATTAATTCACTTTTGATAATAGAAATTTCTCTTTTTTCTCATCAAGAATGTCCAATCTATGGATCTAGGAATTCCAACCTCCATAGCTTTTTCTTCTCTCTTTCTGTGACAGGTGATTCTTGGGAGCTATGGGTTGACCTTTCATCAACTATAACATGGTATTAGAGATCTAGATCTTCATGTCCCTATTTTGTTAATGAGAGATTTGGCTTGGCTTTTAGATCTATGTTTTTTTATTTCAGAGGGTTTCATTTTTTAAAGGATTTTTGTATTGAATCTGGGGGCTCACTAATTTTTGGTGCATTTTGAGAAAAAATAGACATCATCATTGAGCTTAGAGAGCCCCAAAACCCCTATTTTCATATAAAATTGTTTGATTTG